>OU696597.1:6002484-6290969 GCA_916048095.2 Sacculina carcini | reverse complement strand
CTTGAACACACAAGTTCAACTGACATCGCTAAAACGTCAAAATTGACCGATATCGGTAATTTTCGAAACTTGACCACACAAGTTCAACTGACTATCGCTAAAACGTCAAAATTGACCGATATCGGTAATTTTCGATACTTGTGCACACTTATGTCACTGACATCCCAAAAACGTCAAAATTGACCGAAATCGGTCATTTCCGATACTTTTGTACACGTATGTCACTGACATCCCAAAAACGTCAAAATTGACCGAAATCGGTCATTTTCGATACTTGTGTACACGTATGTCACTGACATCCCAAAAACGTCAAAACTTACCGAAATCGGTCATTTTCGATACTTGAACACACAAGTTCAACTGACATCGCTAAAACGTCAAAATTGACCGATATCGGTAATTTTCGATACTTGTGCACACAAGTTCAACTGGCATCCCAAAAACGTCAAAATTTACCGAAATCACTTCTTTTCGATACTTGTGCACACAATTTCAACTGACATCGCAAAAACGTCAAAATTGGCCGAAATCGGTCATTTTCGAGACTTGTGCACACTTTTGTCACTGACATCCCAAAAAACGTCAAAATTGATCGAAATCGGTCATTTTCGATTACTTGTGTACACGTATGTCAACTGACATCCCAAAAACGTCAAAACTTACCGAAATCGGTCATTTTCGATACTTGAACACACAAGTTCAACTGACATCGCTAAAACGTCAAAAAATGGCCGAAATCGGTCATTTTCGAGTACTTGTGCACACAAGTTCAACTGACATCCCCAAAACGTCCAAATTGATCGAAATCGGTCATTTTCGATACTTGTGCACATTTATGTCACTGACATCCCAAAAACGTCAAAATTGACCGAAATCGGTCATTTTTCGATACATGACCACACAAGTTCAACTGACATCGCTAAAACGTCAAAAATGGCCGAAATCGGTCATTTTCGATACTTGTGCACACAAGTTCAACTGGCATCCCAAAACGTCAAAATTGGCCGAAATCGGTCATTTTCGATACTTGTGCACATTTATGTCACTGACATCCCAAAAACGTCAAAATTGACCGAAATCGGTCATTTTCGATACTTGCGCACACAAGTTCACCTGACATCCCAAAAACGTCAAATTTTACCGAAATCGGTCATTTTCGAAACTTGACCACGCAGGTTCAACTCACATCGCTAGAACGTCAAAATGTGACCAAAATCGATCATTTTGCGATACTTGTGCACAAAAGTTCAACTGACATCCCAAAAACGTCAAAAATTGACCGAAATCGGTCATTTTCGATACTTGTGCACACAAGTGCAACTGACATCCCAATAACGTCAAAATTGATCGAAATCGGTCATTTTCGATACTTTTGTACACGTATGTCACTGACATCCCAAAAACGTCAAAACTTACCGAAATCGGTCATTTTCGATACTTGAACACACAAGTTCAACTGACATCGCTAGAACGTCAAAATTGACCGAAATCGGTCATTTTCGATACTTGTGCACACAAGTTCAACTGGCATCCCAAAAACTTCAAAATTTACCGGAATCACTTCTTTTCGATACTTGTGCACACAATTTCAACTGACATCGCAAAAACGTCAAAATTGGCCGAAATCGGTCATTTTCGATACTTGTGCACATTTATGTCACTGACATCCCAAAAACGTCAAAATTGACCGAAATCGGTCATTTTCGATACATGACCACACAAGTTCAACTGACATCGCTAAAACGTCAAAAATGGCCGAAATCGGTCATTTTCGATACTTGCGCACACAAGTTCACCTGACATCCCAAAAACGTCAAATTTTACCGAAATCGGTCATTTTCGAAACTTGACCACGCAGGTTCAACTCACATCGCTAGAACGTCAAAATTGACCGAAATCGATCATTTTGCGATACTTGTGCACAAAAGTTCAACTGACATCCCAAAAACGTCAAAATTGACCGAAATCGGTCATTTTCGAAACTTGACCACACAAGTTCAACTGACATCGCTAAAACGCCAAAATTGGCCGATATCGGTTATTTTCGATACTTGTGCACACATATGTCACTGACATCCCAAAACGTCAAAATTGATCGAAATCGGTCATTCTCGATACTTGTGCACACAAGTTCAACTGACATCCCAAAAACGTCAAAATTGACCGAAATCGGTCATTTTCGATACTTGTGCACACAAGTTCACCTGACATCCCAAAAACGTCAAAATTGACCTAAATCGGTCATTTTCGATACTTGTGCACACAAGTTCAACTGGCATCCCAAGAAGGTCAAAATTGACCGAAATCACTTCTTTTCGATTCTTGTGCACACAATTTCAACTGACATCGCAAAAACGTCAAAATTGGCCGAAATCGGTCATGTTCGATACTTGTGCACACTTTTGTCACTGATTTCCCAAAAACGTCAAAATTGATCGAAATCGGTCATTTTCGATACTTGTGTACACATATGTCACTGACATCCCAAAAACGTCAAAAATGACCTAAATCGGTCATTTTCGATACTTGTGCACACGTATGTCACTGACATCCCAAAAACGTCAATATTGACCGAAACACTTGATACCCTATGACCAAGAAATTCCACTTCTCGTCGTGCCATGACACATTTATCGTAGTTAAGAACTATGCCGTAGTTGCTGAGTTGCTGCAGCACTGTGCGCACGTCTTCCAGATGTTGGGTTTCGTCGCGGCTCGCAATCAGCACATCGTCTATGTACACAAATCACCGTTGAAGACCTCGCAAGATTTCATCCAACAGACGTTGGAAGGACTGGGCTGCGTTTCGCAGTCCAAATGGCAGTCGTAACATCTCAAACAGGCCAAACGGTGTTGTTATGGTTGTTTTCGGGACATCACACAGCTCCACTGGGATGTGATGGTAGGCGCGCCGGATGTCCAGTATGGAGAATATCGTGCACCCACTCAGCTGCGCAGTACAGTCGTGCACATGTGGTATGGGATACCGATCTGCCTCAGTGGACTCGTTTAGTTGTCGATAGTCTCCACATAAGCGTCATTGGCCTGCCGTTTTCTTGGACACCAGATGCATTGGAGAAGCCCACGCGCTCTTAGAGGGCCGTACTACGCCTTCTTGCACCATTTTCTCCATCTCACGGCGTGCGATCTCCAGTCGGTCCGGTGCTAGTCGCCGCGGCCGACACACGCGTGGCGGACCCGTGGTTACGATGTGATGTGTCACGTCGTGACGAAGAGGACGTGGTGCGCTCGTGATATGCTTTTGCAGCATATTCGTGAATACATCTGTAGTCGCAACAAGCCGGATACAGTGTGACGCCACCTTAGACGGTTTGGCGCGCGCGAAAACCGTGCCGTCCACATTGCGCAGTACTCGCTCGGCGACGTCCACCGAGAGTTTGCAATGTGCTAGAAAATCTGCGCCCAGTATCGGCTGTTCTACATCTGCAACCTAGTATTTCCATTCCCAGACATGTGTGTCACTAAAACACAACATGACGTTTTGTGAGCCGTAGACTTGAATGTTTGAGTTGTTAACGGCCTGCAGCCTTACGACTGTTCCGCTGGTGTCAATTTCGCACTTGACATGTAACAGTCTGGGTAGGACGCTCACCTGTGCACCTGTATCAACAAGAAAACGTCGCCCTTGCGTGTCGGTTATGTACAAGAGGTGCTTCGGTGATGAGATCACCAGGTGCGACGACGCGCTTAGCACCGGGCACTGTCGTTTCCCGACCAAGAACACGGCGGCCGGCAGCACTCAGCGTTCGCTCTGTGCACCCTATGGTACCAGCTTACACTTGGCGGCGGGCTGGCGTTGCGGCAATATCGTGACCGCCTGCGACCGCGCGTCCTGGAATGATCACGATAGGACGGGCGACTCATGCGTTCTTCAAGCCGACTTTGTCCTACCGTTAATTTCTGTATGGCCGCCATAAGTGTGGCCATTGCAGCACCCACAGATGGCTCGCTCGTCTGCACCGTCATCACCCGACCCGTTTTCGACCTGGTGGCCGTGAGATACCGGTCTGCAGCAGTGGCCACCTCACCGATGGGTGTATTCTCGGGCAGCAGCGACACGGAGGCCCGCACAGTCGTCGGCAGTCGCTGTAGAAACAGCGTACGCAGAATGCTGCTGTCGGCATCTGATCCACCGGATGACGTCAGTTCTCCCTGCATTCTTCGCAGCAGGACCAATGGCAGCTGGTCGCCGAGCTGCTGGTGTCTCAGCAGTGCATCTAGTCGAGCTGACTGAGTTTGTGAAAAACGCTCCCTCAGCTTGCTGGCAAGCGCTTCATACGATTGTGGCTGCTGCCAGACCACGTTTTTTTCTTGGGCCGCTGCTTTAGTCGGCAGGCTGGCGACCAAGTGCTGGAACTTGGTGACATCATCCTTCACACCAGCCGCCGCGAACGCACACTCCGCTTGTAGTAACCACAAATCTATTTCGTCGGCGTCGAAATGCGGTAACTTTGGCAGTGCAGGGCTTGTAGGAGCCAAAAGGACCTGTACAGGGTGACTTTGCGCGTTTTCCATGTTCGCAGAAGATCGCTCAATAGCACATAAAAATCACGTCGGGGTCACCACTGTAGTGCTAGTACTATACGCGCTGTACAAATCAACGACCACACCAGGCGAACGTATATTACCGAATGAACACAACAATAATACGGAATGTCAGGTACAGAAAGACAGAGTTATAGTGTAGAGTGAAAGAGCGTGTGTAGTGTTAATCCGCGGTCCCTGTGCGAGGGGAACATGCACATACGGACATACACGCGTAACGTCCATGCACTGTCCACCGTACACGCGGAACATACACCATGACACACAAACACACAGATGCATGCCCCAGGCGCTCAGTAGCGTCACCACGCACGATCTACCAGGCTCTGTGCTGACCAGGGCGGCACATGCTCTAGAAGTGGCTATGTGCTTCTATTGAATAGGATATGTTTTTCAGAAGCCATAGGACGAAATTAGAAAACCGAGGAGTCAACATGTGTTGTGTTTTCTCATGGAATCAAACACTGTAGAATACAACGGTGATATTATTCCGCAACAAATTACAAATATAACGTGTTGTTCTGGGGTTAACTGCGACACAGACTGCGTGAAAAACACGTGCACTGGACTATTCCAGCAAACACACAGACATACAACACATTGCACAACATAATAAATGACACATAGTTCCACTACTGAACATAGCAATAACTAACCGCGACACAGATTTCATCGAATACAGTGGGGATAATCGCGTCAATAAAGTGCAACATAGGCACCCCACTGTGACGCATGATGGGTGCACAGAAAGGGAGACGAACGAGTGCACAAGATGCGGACGTCGCCACCAAGCGAGCGAAAAATGTCCAGCACTCGGAAAACAATGCAAACGGTGCGGTAAATTTGGTAATTTACAAATCAAGTGCCGTAGCGTCATTAGCACAAAAAAACACGAATCAGAAATGTACAGATAACGACCGTGTCTATGCAGCAGTCGTTTCGAACGTAACCACTGTGAAAGCACCAATGGTGGGCGTTGTGGTTGAGGGTTGTGTGTCGGCTCTTCCAGATACCGGAGTAGACATTACAGTCGCCGGCACTGAAATCTTGAAACATTTGAAGAATGTCAGCTTGAAAGCCAGTACTGACATCCCCATTTCAGCAAACGGAACCGAAATGCCTTCGATGGGTGTCCTTCAAAGCACCATCGCCATTGGCAACGCATCGACTACGGTACACATTACTGTCGTAGAAGGCGTTCATGGACTTTTTCTCTCCTGGCATGTTCGTCGTGAGCTACGTTTGATTCCGGCAAATTTCCCTGTACAAATGTCATCGTGTATGAAATGTGAAACTGCACATGAGGTAAATCAAATGAAATCGCAGCCGTATGACATATTCAGTGAATTTGCAGATGTGTTCAGCGATGAAATTAAAGTTGTGACTGGTGAGATATTAAAAAAAATTGCGAGATGACACAATTCCGCATAGTATCTCAGCACCACTCAGAGTACCACTTCCACTACAAGCAGGACTGCAAGACGAGATTCAACAATTACATGAGCAAGGAATTATATCACCTGTAACTGAACCTATAGATTGATGCTCACCAATTGTAGTCGCGCCGAAAAATGGAGGTGTTCGTCTCTGTGTGGACCTCAATAAATTGAACAAATGTGTGAAACGTGAACTATTTCAGTCCGGCACTCCCTCGGAATGCGTTGCATCGATTATTGTGTCAGAGGCAAAGTTTTTTGCAGTATTTGATGCGAAAAAAGGTAATCATCAATGTCTGCTCACCGCTGACAGCCAAGCACTCACGACGTTTATTACACCGAACGGCAGATACATGTTCAAGCGCGCTCCATATGGTATCCCTACCATATCAGATGATTACAATCGTAGCATGGATGAATCACTGGAAGGACTGCCGGGCATCCAGCGTCTTGTCGACGACGTATCTTGTTCTCAGTTTTGCTTTTTCATACTACAAGGGGAAAACTCCGTCAATAATTAAAAAAGAGTTTTTGAATTTATGCTTTTCTTTTGGTTAAGCTTTTTGCATTTTTAGTAATCGTTCCGCACGATGGACGGGTTTAAATATGAGGCTGTTCGAGGGAAAATATTTTGCCACATCTGAAATAAATACACTCATAATTATACTTTTCTATTGATTAATACTTTTTACGGGTTTTACTTTTTACATATAAGCCCACACACAGCGAAAATATCTAGCTACCATGCACGCATCGTTACGCCATCACAATTAAGCCACATTCCCCCTGATCTTAAAGATCACACATTCTGCGCAAGCGAACAAGATACGGAAGCATATATAGCACAACTACGCACGCCACCGACCATCATAACAACTAAGCACCTAAGCAGACAAAAGCACCGCAATGTACGTGCGAAAAAACATCGAACAAAACGACGAAACAAAAAACGGCCAAACGACGAAATCCGACGTGTTTATCCATGCTCAATCGCCTTCACCAACCGTATCTCTCCTCCGCCAATCGCATGCCTGCGTCTTCACCGGCCTTCTCCATCACCGCACTCCTCCACCGGCCGCACCCATACGTTTCCACCGGCCACACCAGCCTCGTCGTCCCGTCCTACGCTCCGATCCTCCAGCTTCGGCAGCCCTCACTCATCCAGCCCTCCAGCACCAGCAATTTTCTCCGACAGGCCAGCCACGTGTTCAGAGCAGGGGGGGATGACAAGCCCCCTCGGCCACAGCTTCCCCACTGTCTTCAACCGGCACCACGCTTCACAGTCGCCCCCTGCAACACTCTCCTGGCACGCCGCTGAACATCATCACACCGCTCCATACCTCTCCACCACTGATGCTGAAGGCGTCGTCACCACTACTGCCGAATCCTGGTCAACAACGTTCACCACACTAACTCCGCCGAGCACATCTCCCACAGACTCATCAACACAAACTCCGCCTCACAAAAACCATGCCGAAAATGGCCGGTTAGCTTGTAGTATGAAAAAGTAGAACTGAGAACACCCCTCAACACTCCTCAAATTTAAAAATGTCCTCCGTGTGTGGTAATTCAGACGTTTAACACTATCAAAAAATGGCACTTTGTGTCATCTCTATAATTCCAGGTTAATGCTTCGGCTAAGGCAGTCATAGCCGTAGCAACCGCCCCCCGTAACACCCGGCCGGGGGGCAGAATGTTGAGGGGCGCCGCTGCTTCACGTATGATATATAAATTTATCATATTTATTATGTATTGCCTTTACCTTTTTGCTCAGATGTTTTCACCTGAGCTTGTATTATGTGATTATGTATAATAAATAAATATATTATTTGGTGCTATATTTATAATAGGGCCCCTAAGTGATGCTTCGGGGGGGGGGGGCATAACTCCTCGCAACGGCTCTGAAAGCAGTATATCCATATTGTTGGCATTACATGATATTGCAACCCATATGCTTATGCAGCTTGAAACTAAACCAATTAAATTACACAATTAAATTTAGTGGTTTTAAATTTAATGGTTTAAATTCAGTAGTTTACCTTGTTCCCAGTAACATTTTACCAGTCCGTCGTGCGGAACAATTCATGCTCAATTATAAAATTATACAAATTGAAAAAGGTAAACCAATAAAGCATTAACCAATAAAAAAGTCAAAATGTGAATTATATTTTTGAGAAAATAGTTTGCCTCGAATAACCCCATATTTAAACAATGGCGGCGCCAAGGGGGGGAGGGACTAGAGACTCCCAAAAAATGTGTCAAGCTTCCCTTAAGCCCCCCCCCAAATCATAGTCATTGGCATGAAAAATTTTTTCACTGTAAATAAAGTCCTGTAATTTTGGTTCGAGTTCGAGGACTGAATCAGCGTGCCACCGTGCCTTATACTATCATGTAGTCAGCGTTCGAATGTAGCTCTTTATGCTTCGTCAAGCCCCCTTAAGTTTTTCCTCAGCCCCTCAGCTCCCCATCTTAATAATCCTGGCGCCGCCACTGTATTTAAGCCTGCCCGTCGAGCGGAACAATTCAGAACTCAAACGCAAATCAGACACAATGAAAAATGATGAAACATTTCATCAGAATGTTTCCGAAACATATTTATAACTTAACATCATTTCCCACCATCATTTTCTCGAGTACTATTCTACTTTTACCGCTATAATGTTAACTTCTAAAATTAGTATGTATTAATCTCAACATAACCTAGCCTAACTTATGGTGACCTAACTTATTAGTTTGTGATCAAGAAATGAACCGATTAGATCATAATTAGTAATCAGAATCCAGAGGTTATCTACGTTAGAGGTCTCAAACACGCGGCCCATCAATACTTTTCTCACAATATATAAACTAAACTGTCAGACATATTAAGTTACATATATTGTATAATGCGATTTAATTATATATTATTTATTTTATATTTTCATGGGTGATTCCGGATCATGAAGTCAAGTCCGTGAGTTTTGTATAGGCAGACACGCAGAAACACTCAGTATCTCTTTTATATATATATAGATAGAAGATAGATACATAAATGTATGTATTCTATTTATTCAATTCAATAAGCATTTCGCAGATCCACAAACAGTCAATCGCGAGAATTTAACATATATCATTTTGTCGTCAAATTTTTTGTTTTAAATTTGCTGTTTTGCACCAGTTAATGATTGCTGAGGGACTTTGGTTGTGTAATAATGACATGGTAAAGTGCAGATAGTGAAGTTCAACGTATAAATCTACATTATTTGAGTTGGCTTAATAACATGTATAGCGGAACTTCAGATGACATTCCTTCAAGTACATCTTCGACGAATGGTGAGTTTAGATGTTCAGAGTCATTTCCCAAATCAATTAATTATTTATTAGATCAAGGCGTGTTGAAAAAATAGTAAAACAGCACAGCTTTCACGCATTAATGCACAAGTACATGTACAGTACTATTACTACTAGTGTACAGTAGTATTCGATATTGATGTTCTTTATGAATTAAACTGCGTTTAAATATATGAAATTACACTGGTCAACGTAGTTTTTTCAAAATTTCAGTCGCATGAACATTTTTACACGTTTTTACATATATATTTTAGTCGCAACAGTCGCAGTTTCAGTCGCAACAGGAACTAACGAGCATCATTAGTAGGGTGACTTTTTGTTGCAAATGCAACTTTTTTATCATTAACTCTATTCATCCCGAGAAGGTCAAAAATCAATATGCTTTTTTGCAACTTCTTGTTTTAGCGCAACGTTTGCAACTTGTTCATTTATAAGAACAACTATTTGGATTTAGAACCACATTTGAACTTTTAGAACTATTACTTCACTGTATTATGTTTATTGTATATTGCATTGTATTATATTTTGTACTATATATAATTGTGTGTGCGTGCATGTGTATTTGTGTGCGTACGTGGGAGTGTGACTTTGTGTACGTTGTTGTATGCGCGCGCGGAGGTAGCTGCGTTGCATAAGCGCGAGCTATGAGTGCATGCATGCGCGGATGGTATCCGCCCGGAGACAACGGTCGCTCGTGCATGTTGGGCAGTGCGGTACTGGTGAAGTGAGAGTGTGGTGTGTGTGCGGTGGTTTAGTGTTGTTCGGTGGAGAGAGTAGTATTTAGCGCATTGTTTTGCGGTGTGATCGTGTGGAATTGTGCTTTCTTGTTCTTTTTTATTGTTCGTGCTTACATTCAAATACAAGCTAACCGGCCCTTCCGAAATAAGGAGTCTTCATGTGGTTTCGACGCTCGCGTGATACCAGAATTTGATGGTCAGAGTGACATTGTGGAATGGTGGACTCGCACGGAGATGATGTGTCAGCTCAAAGGCGTCGATGTGATGAGCGTAGTGCCACTACGTCTCTCAAAAGGCGCGTTTGTTGTGTGGTCCCAACTGCCGAATGAACTTCGCCGTTGTGCGAAAGGGAAGAAGCAGATTTGAAAAAACTCACTGTTTCATTCGGTGGCGTATGCGATAATCTGCTGATATGTGCATTTGTAAATGGCCTACCCGATCACGTGGCGACCAGTATTCGTGCAAGCACAGTGTCAGAGTCTCTGTCGTTGACTAATATTACGAGCAGAACTCGCATGGTGTTACAAACGACAAAAAGCCCATCAAACTGTCTAGCCGCCAATGCCGGGTCGCTTTCACCTCGAAAATGCTACATTTGCAATCAGACTGGTCATTTGAGTAGAGATTGCCCCAAAAAGAAATATCGGATACGATGTTATAATTGTTCCAAATTGGGTCACATGGCGAAGGACTGTCAGGGAAACGAGGAAGGAGAGGGCTCGTCAGCGCCAGCACATTCTCCTTAGTGAGCAATGATTCGCTTCCTTCAGTCACTGTGTTTATTGATCAACGTGAGTCTTATGTGCTTGTTGATACCGGTTGCTCTCGCTGTATTGTGTGGAGTGGTGTTTGTAAAACATGGACACCAGTAACGACTCATGTGAATACTCTGGGTGGCATGAGCTTTGACTGTTCGGGTGTTGGTGAATGTTGTGTGAGTGTCGAGGAACAGTCAGTTGTGGTGAAAGCCCTTGTTGTGCAGCACAAGCCGATGGGATATGATGCGATTCTGGGAATGAACGCCATATCAGCGCTGGGGGGTGTTTGTGTAAGTGCTGACGGTAGGGTGCGTTTTCAAGTGAGTGCCAAGGCCGCATACTGTGCTGCGGCTGGTGATATTGTTGAGTCAAAACTTGGCATGAGGCACGGTTTGATGCAGTTAAAAACATGTGGACTTGCAAGTGGAAGTGGCTTGACGACCACGAGCCTCATCGTTTGACAAACGAAACTGCATAATATCATGTGAGGCAACACGCCAAGGAGGCATTTGACAGAGAGATCAATGAGTGGATCAGCAACAAATGGTTGACTCCCTATGATGAGAGTGTACATGGGCCTGCTCGCTGTTTAATTCCTCTGATGGCAGTGACCCAAAAGAACAAGAGCAAAGTGAGACCGGTCCTTGATTTCCGAGATTTAAATAAACACATTGACACTCGTTCTGCAGATGCTGACGTATGCAATGAGAAGCTGACGGAATGACGGATGAAGGGAGACAATGTGTTTATCATGGACCTCAAGAAAGAATACCTTCAGATATCAGTGGACAGTTCGTTGTGGCCTTTCCAGACGGTGAAGTTCAATGGTGTGCCGTACTGCTTGACCAGGCCTGGATTCGGGTTGAGTGAGGCGCCCATGATCATGCATACGGTGGTTGACTCGGTGATGGCACAACACGACCAGATAAGGTGTGGTACATCGGCATATGCTGACGATGTCCTCATTGATGGAAACATTGTGTCACCCGAAGCAGTGAAGGAGCACTTTGCCAAGTACGGTCTTGAATCGAAGGAGATTCAAAAGCTCTCTGACGGAACACGTGTGCTGGGCTTACACGTATTTTCATCAGAGTCTGGCAAGTTGATGTGGAAAAGGGACAATGCTGTGGGTGAGTGTCCACAACAGCTCACGAGACGATTCGTGTTTTCTTTGTGCAGTACTTTGGTGTCGCATTATCCTGTCGGTGGCTGGTTGCGAGTTGCCGCTTCGTACATCAAGCGACTTGCATCCGAAACGACAAACAGCTGGGACGAACCGATTTGTGACTCAGCAATCAATAGTCATGTGAACGAGGTGATGTCGAAACTGCAGCATAGCGATCCCGTGAGAGGCGTGTGGGAGATCAATGATGATTTGGCGAATGTATGGGTGGACGCTAGCAGCATTGCCATTGGTGCGTTGGTTGAGGTAAATGGCGAGACAGTGGAAGATGCTTGCTGGTTGAGAAGGTACAGCCAACACATAAACCTTAGTGAGCTAGAGGCCGTGATAAAGGGGCTTGGCCTGGCGATTAAGCTCAAATTTCGATAAATTCGGGTTTTCACAGATTCATCCACGGTGCATTTATGGCTCAGAGGACTTCTAATGGCAAAAGAACGTGTCAGGACAGCTGCCTGTAGTGAGTCGTTGATCAGGCGCCAACTAGAGATCATTGGTGGATTGTTGGACGAGTACAACTTGACTGTTGAAGTAATGAAGGTGGCGTCCGATAGGAATAAAGCAGATTGCCTGACTCGTGTGCCTGGTCACTGGTTGACACAGGACAAATCAGTGTGTGCCGCAGGTGCTGAGCCGACTGACCTGCGTTCTCGCATCCGGCAGATTCACCACGACGCCGGACATCCGGGCATCCACCGAACGCGGTACTTTTGCCGGAGGAAAAAGCTTTACGTGAGCAAGCGGGAAGTCGCAGATGTTGTGAGGTCGTGTGACATCTGCAATTCGATTTGTCCGGCCTCAGTGAAATGGAGACACGGGAATCTGAGCGTGAATCAAAACTGGCACCGACTGGCGGCAGATTTTGTGCATGTGCGTGATTTGTTGTATGTGTCTGTCATCGATTGTGGTCCTTCGAGGTTTTCTCTCTGGCGCAAGGTTCGCACTCGCAGCAGCGATGAAGTGGCGGACATTTTCGATGACATTTTTAGTGAGCGTGGACCCCCAAATGAGATACTTCTGGACAACGACACGTCTTTTCGTGGACAGGTTTTTGTGCGGGCGATGGAACGTTGGGGTGTGAGCATTCGATATTGGTGTGCCTTTCGCCCAGAAGGAAACGGCATAGCGGAGAAGTCGCATCGGACAGTGAAGACCATTGTGGCGAGGAAACAGTGGAGTGTGAGAGAGGCTGTGATGCTGCACAATTTGACGCCAAGCGATGACGCCGGTCGCAGACCTGTTGATTGTGTGTATCGATACAGAGTGCGAATGCGTGATGAACTCCCGCGACAGCGCAGCACATCTGTTCGTGGCTGCGATTATGAGGTCGGCGATCCTGTCTGGGTGAGGCAGCGCGGAGATCGGTGTGATGCTGTCGGTCGCAGGGGTACCGTCACAAGTGTCGTGTCAGACCTCGTTGTCGCCGTCGATGGCATCAACAGGCACGTGGGTGATATCAGACGACGGGCGGAGACGGAGAACGGTGGCGGCACGAACGGATTGGACGAGGCGAGCGGTGACGTGGCGGACGATGGCGAGCCTGCCGTCATGGTGTACGGCGAGAGGACTGCCGGGACTGATCCGGCGAGTAGCGGTCAGCAGCACGCGCGACCACAGCGACAGAGTCAGCGTCCGGCGCGGTTCAATAATTATGTTGTGTATAATTCTAATCGGGCATAGTGATTCTTAGAATCAGGGGGATATATATTATGTTTATTGTATATTGCATTGTATTATATTTTGTACTATATATAATTGTGTGTGCGTGCATGTGTATTTGTGTGCGTACGTGGGAGTGTGATTTTGTGTACGTTGTTGTATGCACGCGCGGAGGTAGCTGCGTTGCATAAGCGCGAGCTATGAGTGCATGCATGCGCGGGTGGTATCCGCCCGGAGTCAACGGTCGCTCGTGCATGTTGGGCAGTGCGGTACTGGTGAAGTGAGAGTGTGGTGTGTGTGCGGTGGTTTAGTGTTGTTCGGTGGAGAGAGTAGTATTTAGTGCATTGTGTTGCGGTGTGATCGTGTGGAATTGTGCTTTCTTGTTCTTTTTTATTTTTCGTGCTTACATTCAAATACATTCACGCTATCAGGAAAAGAAAATCAGTTGTAAAGTTGTACAATGCAGCATATGTTCATGCTGTTGTGCATGTAGCAATGTTCATAAGTTGTGCATGTAGCATATGTTAACAAAAACTCAATAAGCACAAGCAAGACTTTGTGCAAGCAAGCAAGAAAATTGTGTCCGTGTGTGGTGCTAGACATCCTACGTGTGTAGGTTCTCGTTAGACATAATATAGACATGGACAATATTATATAGACATAACACTGATATAGACATGTGCATTTGTGCAATAAAATTAAACTTTTTTATTCATATACTTTTCGGGCAAATCATGTTAAACACATACTCTGAACGCAGCCTCGAATGCTCAAAATGCATCACGTAGAAACAAAAACGTGAAACTCCCAAAGTGTAATGTTAAGCAGTGATTTCAGTGTTTACATTTTATTTCCTTATTATTTAAAATTTGTGATATTTTAGCGCAGTGGTTCTTAACCTTTTTTAGTGCCCGTACCCCTTGATATCTCATACAATTTTTTCGTACCCCCTGTCAAAAATTAATACTATTAAAAAAAAGTAAAATGGATTAGTGATGCAAATCTAGTTCAGAAATTAACTTTATTCACTTGCTGAACTGAACCAACATAATGTATAATAATTTCTAATCTAGTAGTATACATGGTACACAAAGTACACATTAATGATTTACACATTTTTAGTGGCTCTTTTGCTGTTGTTTTCCTTCAATGATGATACTGAAGCGAGGTTCTTTTTTCGAAAGTGCCACACGCATGTCGTCACTTGCATCCAAACGGCTTCTGGCCTTAGTCTTGATGTGTAGGAGTGCTGAAAAACCTGCCTCGCATAAGTATGTGGTTGCAAATGGCACGAGGACCTCCAGAGCTCTCTCTGCTAACTGTGGGAATAATTTTAGCTGTTTACACCAAAACATGTCTAGCTGCATTGATTCAAACTCCATTCGGATTCTGTCATTGGCCTGCAGCTCAACAATATCATCTTTCATTATATCACTATCATCCATGGAATCAAGGTTGAAAAGAAAAGGATCCCGTATCCATCTCTGTTCCACAGAAACCTCTCCATGGTGAAAATATCCTTGGAAGGACAAAATCAACTCTTGCAAATGATCTTCCATTTCAGTCAGGATAGGCAACTCTTCATCTGCACCAGCAGCCTCATCAAGTGAAGGAAAGTTAGCAACATTTCCTTTCTCAATGCGCCTTAACCAAATTGGGAGTTTCTTGGTGAAGGCAGACAACTTCTCTCTGGCAGTGATCATGTTCATCCCTGTCCCTTGGATGGAGATATTCAGCTCGTTAAGGTGCTTGAATACATCTGCTAGGTATGCCAGTGACAAAATGAACTCCCTGTTTTCGAAATGGTCAGCAATGTCACTGTCTTGATTTCTAAGAAACTGCTTGATTTCTTCATGTAGTTCGAAGACACGTGTAAGCACCCTACCACGGGAGAGCCACCTCACTTCTGTGTGGTAAAGAAGAACACTGTGCTCAGCTCCAATGTCTTCACAAAAAGACACAAAGAGGCGGTGATTCAGGGCTCGTCATCTGATGAAATTTACTGCACGCACAACAATTGACAAAACATTCTTCAATTTTTCTGGCAGCGTCTTTGTGGCAAGTGCATGACGATGCAACACACAGTGAGTGACAGTTACATGGGGCACCTCTGCCTTCACCAGGGTAGCAAAGCCTGATTTGTTTCCTAGCATGGCAGGGGCTCCATCAGTGCAAATCGACCCCCACATGTTGAGAGTCACCCCATGTTTCAAGAAGAAATCTTTCACAAGATTGAACACGTCGATTGCTTTTGCAGTAGTTTCAGTGGTTCACAAAACAAGAATTCTTCCACCACTTCTTTCTCCTTCACATACCGAACAAATACCAGCAACTGACTGCAAAAACTAACGTCGGTTGACTCATCCACCTGAATACTCACTTTGACAGGACTAGCTTTCATGTCCGTGATCACCTGCTGCAAAATATCTCGACTCATGTCACTAATCCTTGAATGGATAATGTCGTTTGACAGAGGTACCTGTTTCAGTTTCTTTTAAGCATCAGACCCTAACACTGTTTTTGCCATTTTTAGTGCACAAGGTTTCACGAGCTCTTCTGCAATAGTGTGAGGTTTTTTTTTCTTCGCACACAAAAATGCAACATCATAAGATGCTTGCAACAATGGTTTCTCAACTGGCACAAAACCTCGCTTTGGCAGGGTACCACTACGATCAAATCGTTCCCTCTTGATCTTCAAGCTGTTTAAGTCATGCCCAGCGTCTGTGCCCCCATGCCGATTGTTGAAATGCTCCTTGAGTCTTGAAGGCTTGAGATTTGCATTTGAGAATACAGTGCTGCAGAGTATGCACTGCGGTCGTTCAGTTCCATCTGCCTCCGTCGCACAGGTGAACCCAAAACAAACGTAGTCGTCATTCCACTTGCGTTTCTTAGACATCGTATGTCAGATTATCGTACTGATACCTGGAAAGATGTACGGTACGGTTGTTACAAGATTTCCTCAACTAAAGAGCCACAAAGGCATTGTTCGCAGCACTAAATTGGAAAAGTTAAAGACAAAAAACAAATAAACCAAATAACTTTGAGTATGGTCACCAATGAGCAAGGCAAAATTCCGCAGTACGTAGTACAGAAATATGTCAACATTCATACCAGAGAACCGAGGTTAACAACATGAACCTGTTAAAACAGAAGCCAGAACACGATTGAGTAAAATAAGTGAACGTCCGTATAACAGAGTCAACAGTGATAATGAACACGTACCGTACGAGTATGAGCTACATTATGCCCCTCCTTGAGGAGGTGTAGCAGTAGGATGTGCAGATGTGCCAAATGTACGATGTGTTCCTGCTGTTGCCACCTCAACTCCTTCTATCCCTCCCTCCCTCCCTGAACACCCTCATTTAGAGAATACATTTTATTGTTGTAGTTACTGATATCCTTATTGTTGTTGCTGAACTACTGAACTTATAACAGGAAAAAGAGGAAGAAGAGGAGTGTTCTCTCTCTCTCTCTCACACACACACACACACACACACACACACACACGGTAAATGTGAAAAAATAAGACAATTGTAGAAGAAAACACTATATATATTTCAGTCCCATTGTAAATACAGCAATAAACTGGCTACCTGCTGCTAGCTAGCATGTCTCGTACCCCCAACTTTAAGCTTTCGTACCCCCTGGGGGTACAGGTACCCCAGGTTAAGAACCACTGTTTTAGCGAAACATAGAGCTCAATTAGCGCAACAATTTGCCATTTTTAGCGCATCCAAATGTCACTCTTGCAGCCAGTGAGGTGGCAGTTGAAGCTCATAAAACATGCAATTATATCGCAACCGCCAATGATCAAAACGTATTGTAGTAATAGAGGAGGCGTTCAATAAGTGCCCCTAACCCACTTTCAGTTATCTGATTAATCTGAAATTGTATATGTATAATAATATATATCTCTATGGGGTGTGTGGCATATTACAGCTCTAAACTAATTGTGGTTTTCAATTTATAGGTGTTTGAACTGAAGTAGGTGTGAAATGCAGCCTGTTGAGTGCCGCGCAGTGATCCTGATCATGTATTTGATAGGAAGCACACCACATAAGATATTTGATGAAATGAAAGAAAACTTATGATGATGATGCTTCAGCAGATGCCCTTGTAAAACGCTGGCATCGTGAATTAAAACATGACCGGAATTATGTGGAAACAGCTCCCATGCCTGGTCGCCCCCCGTCTGCCATTGATGAAGAATCCGTCCGTCAATTGGATGCTGCCCTGTTAGAAAATTGAAGCATTACTATTGGCCAAATAACCCGAAATGTCAAGATTAGTACAGGGTCTGTGGAAACTATGATTCATGACCATTTGCATATGCATAAGGTATCTGCCAGATGTATTCCCAGGCTGCTCACACCTTTCCAGAAGCGAGAACGCGTCGAGTGCTCGAGGATGAATTTGGAGATGTGCCAAGAAGATGAGTTAAATGCTTTCATAAGATTGATTCCACAGGATGAGACCTGGGTCTATCACTATGACCCAGAGACCAAATCCCAGTTATTGCACTGGAAGCACTTGGACTCACCACCTCCAAAGTAGGCAAGGTGCAGCCCTCCGCTGGCAGGGTCATGCTCAAGTCTTCTGGGATGAGACGGTGTAGTGATCACAGATTTACTGACAAAAGGTACCACAATCACAGGAGCTTACTATGCTTCACTTTTGAATAAATTGAGAGAAGGTATCAAAATCAAGAGGCGGAGCAAAATCAGCAAAGGTATCCTCCTACAGCAGGACGACGCTCTGGTGCACTACTCACATGTCACCAGATCAGAAGCACGGGCGTGTGTGGCTATGAAATCCTCCCTCATCCCCCCTACTCTCCTAACGTTGCATCCTCTGACTTTCACCTCTTCCCAGACATGAAGTTGTTTTTGAAGGGACAGCGTTTCCTAGATGAGGCAGCATTTGTTTATGAAGCCAAATCGTGGTTGGAGGAAGGACCTGAGGTGTTCTACAAAAGCGGGCTTCAGAGCTGCATCAAACGATGGGAGAAACTCTGGGCGGTTAATATGTAGAGAACGATTAATCAATGTTCAAAGTTTCGTTGCTGTATTTCAATGGGAAGTGAGTTAGGGGCATTCCTTATTGAACACCCCTCGTATGTAATAAAAAAAATATATATTTTTACGGTTTTTGGTGAAGTTTCTGCAGAAAAATATTAAGTGCAAATTTTTAGTGTAACTTATACGATCTTTCGGCGCAATTTTTTTGGAATTTTAGCTCAGCAAAAGATCACCCCACTCTATTAGCATACTAGTGCTATATTGTGTCTGTACGCAAACAAAATATGATATACCGCGCGCACTGACACAGCTGCAAGTATCAAACAACATTGCGCGCGTGTTTTGGCCACTAGTTGCAATGACAATGTCGAAATTTTGTTCAATATCGAATTTTTTAGCTCGCGCTAACCAACCGGCGCTAAGCAGCATCTCATCTGACTAATCTTGAGTTTTTATTAATTCAATCTATAATCACTGGCGGATTCAGGGGAAGGGTAGTAGAAGAGTAGAGAAGAGTTTGTAGTCCCAAATAGACACAAACACAAAAAATCGAAGATCAACTGAAAACATCAAATTGTTTTATACATTCACAAGGCAATAATTAACGGATACGGATAGGTATATATGTGCACAAGAACATATAAATTGTATACATAAATTGTATTTACAGACAGTCGCGTGGGGCATCACCAGCCCACGCGCGTCTACAAGACGTCACACCACAACCACAACCCCGAACACCACTCCCACACTACACAACCAAGATCACACCGTCACAAACTCATACGCACACAGCTCGGACACTCGTTTCTTCTCTATTGCCGACCGATCCACGGTATGTGTGTGTGTGTGTGTGCTCACATATTTGTGCATTACGGGATATGCGCTTGCGCTCGAGCTGTCCCATCTCCAAATCATGATTTATCTAGGCTCTCCTTGAATGATTGAATTGTTCTCGTTTTTACAGTTTGTCTAAACTATTCCACTTTTATATGCTGCTATAAGGAAAACTGTCCTGTTTGATCATCTGTCGGCATCTTGTTTATTCAATTTCACACCATGTCTACTCTGATTTCTCTCATTCCAAACCTTCCAGTCATTCCGATAAGTTTTTTGACGTGTGTGTATTGTATTGTATTGTATTGTATCATTTATTGCCAAAAAAACAACATCACACAGGTAACACAAAATAACGAAAACATCAGAGGCAATATAGTCTGTCAAGCCATGGCTTGTTAGACAGACAATAAATATTTTTAATCTAGATTTGTGCAGTGCAACAAATTACTACAAAACATATGCTAAAACAAAACATGCAACAGAACAATGCAAAAACAGAATATATACAAAACAAACAGTACAGTCATACTGTGAACGTACAAATTATGTGTTTGCCTGGAGGTTATACAAGTGGTGTTTAATTTTCGCTTTAAACGTATCTATAGACATAATGGTATATGCTGATTTAATACAAACCGGTAGACAGTTCCAAAGTTTAGGCCCAAGGTATAATATTGAATTTTTGAAGAGGCTGGTTCGGAAGGATGGACATACCAAATTCACATTATTTCTACGTGTTGTTAATGAGTGTCCTTGAATTTGAAATATGGCATCATTATTTTTCATTGATCTGTATATGGTAAGATACAAGAAATACTTGTGCACATTCTCAAGTTTTAACATTTTCTGGTTGGCGAATATCTCGTCAGCTGAATACCTGCTTTTCTTGAAGAAAATTATGTGTGTGTGTGTGTGTGTGTGTGTGTGTGTGTGTGTGTGTGTGTGTGTGTGTGTGTGTGTGTGTGTGTGTGTGTGTGTGTGTGTGTGTGTGTGTGTGTGTGTGTGTGTGTGTGTGTGTGTGTGTGTGTGTGTGTGTGTGTGTGTGTGTGTGTGTGTGTGTGTGTGTGTGTGTGTGTGTGTGCGTGTGTGTGTGTGTGTGTGTGTGTGTGTGTGTGTGTGTGTGTGTGTGTGTGTGTGTGTGTGTGTGTGTGTGTGTGTGTGTGTGTGTGAACAGGTAATACTGGCAGTTACGACCTACACTTAAATGGTCCGGTAAAGCACCGATCACGAACAAATGCCATATGGCGGGTGATATTTATCGGCTTCATCGTATACTGGGTCAACCTTGAAAGGGAAGGTTTGTGCAGTTATTGCTTATTTATTTATTCATTTAAGTCCAAATGGACATAAAAACACATGAATGGTAAACCATGGGCGTATATTTGTGTCGAGGCTCCGGGGATGACAGCCATCATGCATTAGTGTTCAAAGTTGATTCAGTATATTTCATATAATGGCACACACACGTTTGTCGTTAATTTGTACTGTTTGCTATTCTAATTTTGATGAAAATTTACTCAATGAACTGAACTCAGCATAATTATCCGGGGGTATAATTGCATATTCATACCCTCTAGCCAATTTGTCGGGGGTACATTTACCCCAACACCCCCAGGATCTACGGCCATGTAGAAAACACAAAGTTTGAGAGCAAAGCAGTAGTCGCGATGGCTTGTCTGCCAGCACCTTAAAAAAAATGGAAAAAACTACACAAAAACTCAAAACGTATAGCAGATATACACATATAAAAACTGTGACATCACCTTAAATTATGGTATCTTTCAGCAAATTCATTGTTTTTCATCTAAATTATTATTATTATTATTATTAATAATTAATCAATCAATCAATCAATGTTGATTTGTTGTCCACTCATGGTTTTTATCAACAAATTTCCAAGGAATTCACATAGAACACTGATAATCTCAAAGTGATTACACATGAACACATACGATTCATGAAAATATAAAGTCTATGTCTAGTTAAAGTTAAATATAAAACATAAAAAGTTAAAATTAAGATTAAAAATTAAAAGTTGCTCAGGTATTTGATGTAATTTTTGACAGCTCGGCTCTTGAATTGCTTTTTTGTCAACGATAGACGTGTTTTTGCTATTTGCAGCTGGCCATCGCCAGTCATTCTTGTTGATTTAGATGAAACTGCGCTGCGGAGCTGAAACATGTTTCTGCTGCTATTCCCAAGGACGTCTTCATCGAAGAATCTGAGAACAGCCTTGACGTCTCTTTTGGCGACCATTTGTTGAAAAGACGGCCATTTCATCTCCCGCAGCGCTGGCGTCACGTGGTCATATTTACCAATGCCGGCGATCAGTCGAGCTGCAAATCTTATGACGCGACATATCCTTACTTCATCCGCCACTGATATGCCACCCCAGACTGGCAGACAGTACTGCAGGAGCGGCAAGACATGTGCCGCTATCAAGGCTTTAATGGTGTCGACAGTGAGCATTCGTCTTATTCTGCCGATCGAGATCAGAACTGCATTACACCGCCGTGTGACTTGTGCAGCTTGATAGCACCACTTCAAGCGATTGTCTATCATCACTCCTAGTACTTTTAATTTAGTCTGGGGGGCCACCGTGTTGTCATTTTGCTTTAGTGTTACTGACTTCGCCTTGTTGAGCATCCCTTCAGTGCCGCAAAGCAGCAATTGGGTCTTTTTTTCATTGATCTTAAACCATTTTGCCGCGTACGGATTTCAGCGTTTCACAGAGGCGGTGATTAAGAAGATTCAGTGAGGTCATATCACATGGAGCTGTGAGTACAAGCTGGAGATCATCGGCGTATGTTAAGACTCTTCCATCTGTAACATGGCATGGCAGATCATTCACAGCTAAGAGATATAGTAACGGGCCGAGCATCGATCCTTGAGGGACTCCATGTTTTGTTGGTAGTTCGCGTGAAGAGTGGCGTACAACTTGCCGTCTCCCACTCAGGTAGTTTTCAAACCAGCGAGACTCGATACCATACCACTCCAGCCTGCAACACAGCTCCGGTCTTCTGACAAAGTCGAATGCCTTGCTAGTATCGACAGAGATAACTGCTGCGAGTTGATTGCTGTCCATAGCCTGAGCCATATGATCAGTCATGACTAGCAGGTCTTCAGTGGAGCGCCGTCGACGGTATGCATACTGTTCTTGAAATAGGATTGAACATCGATCCAGATATTCGACCAATTGATTGCTCACTACTTTTTCAAGGATCTTGCTCATACTACTCAAGATTGAAATCGGTCTTGTGTTCTCGGGTTTTGATATGTCGCCTGATTTTGGCACTGGAATCAAGATGGTTGTTTTCCACTCGTCAGGTAATACACCTGTCTTTATCGAGGAGTTGATGAGTTGTAGTAACTTTGGGCCAATGACCTCCATGGTGTTTATCACTGCAAAGAGCGGAACATCGTCACTCCCCACTGATGATCTGCTTTTGATTGATCGCATCGCCTTCGCTAGCTCTGGAAGGGTGATTGGATGCAGCTTCATAACATCTGATACCACTGTTGGCGGCCTGTTTTGCACTTCATTCGGAACCATCAATTCTTCTGCAATTTTGTCAGCAATACCCGAGTAGTACGAATTGAATCTATCTGCATCTTCTTTTAACTGAACAATTTTCATTTGTTGTGAGTTGTCTTTTTTGTCACTTCTCACAACACGTCTCAGTTCCGCCCAGAATTCGCTGTAGCCAACTTTCATCTGTTCGGTCAGATATCGTCTGCGCTCGACTTCAGTTTCCCTCTTCAATGTATTTATCCGCCTGCGGTACTCTGTCAGAATGTCAGGGTCTCGCGTGCGCCTCCAGCGCCGAAACATTTCATTTTTCTCTTTGATTATGTTGCTTAGGTGTTCGTTGCCCTTGACCCAAGGCAGGTTATGTTTTCTGGGTCTCAATGCCACTTTAGGGCAAATATTGTTCAAACAACCATTCCATATTCGCATAAATTAAGTCAGCATTTCGCTCACATCCGACATTGTCACGAACCTTGACCAGTCCGACGAGAACAGCGTCAGCCGGAACAGATCCCAATTCATTTTTCTCCAAGGTCTGTATGTCCCATGTTTGGGCGACAGTTTGTCGCGACTCGATTATTTGGCGCAAGTCATAGTCTTTTAGTATTTACAGGCAAATCCAGTAGCATGGGAAGATTGCAAGCACTATTACCACCTTAAGGTGGCCCCATGTACCGGAAGCGCCAAAAAGATTCAGAGAGAAAGAGAGTTCGAAAAGAAAAAAGTCTAGAAAGAGAGTTGGAAAGAAAATAATAAATAAATAACAATAAATAATAAACCATCATCCGATAACACTCCATAATGTCACTCCGCCCACGTTCCTCAATAAATAATAACAATCAACAATAAATATGTGATTCAGTAAATAACAACCATCAATAAATAATAATAAATATTAATAAATAAGTAATAAATAACAATCAAGAACTATAAATATGATTCAATAAGAAACATCCAATAATAAATAAAAACATGATTCAATAAGTAACAACAACACAAATAAATATGATTCAATAAACAACAACACCAGTGAATATGATTCAATAAGCAACAACAACACTGTTGATATACTCGCCATTTCCTTGATAGTGGTACTCCAATATTCACGAATTCCAAGTATATTCTTATCAAAAACCACAGCAACAACAACCTCACACACACATAATATATATCAACCACACAACACAATACGCCGCATACGGTCAAATACGAAAGTTGCCAGTCTACCAAACGGGATTTCGCTAAATGTTTTCTATCCAGCACTCCCACTAAAACCTGAAAAGAAATATCAACTGAACCAAACAATACAATACAGTAAATACAATGAAAAGGATATTGTTCAGGCTGCTACCTCGAACAGGTGTGATCTTGGTTATCCATCAGTGAACGACACACCTCCTTCAATTTGGACCTGTTTACACATTTACTAAAAACATCAGCCAAATTACTTCCTGAAGGAACATATCGAACATCGACGTGACCACTTTCCACTTCAGATCTAATGAAGTGATACTTGATGTCAATATGCTTCGATCTCCGATGAAGTACCCTATTGCTAGCCAATGCTATAGCACCCTGATTGTCACAGTACATCGTCGTATGATCTATACAATCTACACCCATGGCTTGGATAAGTTGCTTAAAAAACTTTGTCTCTTTTGTTGCCTCGGTAAGGGCCATATATTCAGATTCACAGGACGATAGAGCAACAGTAGGCTGTTTGCGGGACTTCCACGATATCGGGGAGCTTTCAGAGTTCATCCGGAAACAGTATCCTGTGATACTTCTACGATCAGCCAAACTTCCCCAATCAGCATCACAGAAACCCACAAGTTCCATATTTACAGAGCGACGATAAATTAATTGTACTCTTGTAGTGTTCTTAACATAACGCATCACTTGTTTGGCAATATTCATGTGTGTCATAGTTGGTTTGTTCAGGTATTGAGATAACCTGGTGACTATATAACTCAAATCGGGTCGTGTTCCTGTCATTAAATACAAAAGGCTACCGACAATTTCCCTATACAATGTTTCATCTGTGGATTCATCATCACAATCACACTTACTCAATAAACCCTCATCACAGGGTGTCGACCTAGGCTTACATTCCTCCATTCCAAACCTCTTAAGTAATTGGTTAGCATATACCTCCTGATCTACACTTATCACACCATCATTACGGGTAAGCCGCATTCCCAGGAATGAGGAAATTTCACGCAAGTCTTTCATTTTGAAACGTCTACTTAATTGTTCTCGAACATCAGACACACTCGACTCCGAATTTGAAGCTATGATAATATCGTCTACCCATACGATAAGTACAGTGGTACTCTCAGAATTTTGCCGTTTATAAACACATGCATCAATGTCAGATCTTTGGAATCCTAATTGTGTTAGAAAACAGTGCAATAGATTATTCCAATTCCTGCCTCTTTGTTTTAGGCCATATATTGAGCGTTTTAGTTTATACACTAACTTTTCGTCATGAGTACCGGTGACAGTGAATCCCTCAGGCTGTTCCACATATATCTCGAAATCTATTGGTGCATTCAGATATGCTGTACAAACATCCATCTGATGAATTTTCCAGTTTTGCTTTACAGCAATCTGCATTAACAACCTAATAGATGTGATTTTAGCGGTAGGCGAATAAGTCTCAGCATAATCTATTCCCAATTTTTGTGAGAACCCTTTAGCAACATAACGAGCTTTGTATTGAACATCGTCTCCTTGTTTTAAAGCGTATACCCATCGTCCTCCCACTGAATGTTTTCCATTGGGTAAGGGAACGAGATCGTACGTGTCATTTTCCTGAAGGGCTTTCATCTCCTTCTGCATTGCCGTCTTCCAATTGTGTGAATCGCGTGAATTCATAGCTTCTTGGTATGTACGGGGAGCACCCAACTGATAACAATGATGTATGAAATTGTTAGCTACATCTGACTCATCTATATCACAAACATAGTCATCAAGATAATTTGGTCTACGTCGATTTTTCCTTGGATATCTTCCCTGTTGAGACACCGATACATCAGTTGGCACATTCGTTTCTACTCCCACTTGATCACCATTTGATACACTGCTCGACGTTTCACGTATAACTGCCTCGGGCGATATGTCATCAGCGGAGTCATTTGTCTCTACTCCCACTGGGTCACTGCTTGTAACACGATCTGGAATTTCACATACCGCTGCTTCAGGTACCATGTACTGTTCACTCTCGTCCGATTCGCAGCCAACACTATCATTGCTGCTTATTTCAGCGACAGGTGTAGTATCCCTAGCAAATTTCACCAACCTCACCTTCTTCACGTTACCAGAGATCGGAAAATATACCAAATACGCAGGACTGTTTCTATCGTACCCAATGAATACCCCTTTTTCACTTCGGGCATCCAACTTCTTTTTGTTTTGAGCATAGGCATGACAAGTTGCACCAAATGTTTGCATTTTACTCAAATTCGGTCTATTGCCAGTGAAAATCTCGAACGGTGTTTTACCCAGGCGGGAAACATAACATCTATTACGAATGTACGCCGATGTTATGACAGCATAAGTCCACAGCTCCTTGGGTAGTTTTGCCTCAAGAAGCAAACACCTAGCCATTTCAAATATGGTTCGCCAGGTACTCTCAGCTGTACCATTTTGATGCGGGGAATTTGGAGCAGACATCTCATGTTTGATACTATGTTTATTCAATATTGCCTGAAAAGTATGGGTTGTAAATAAAATTCACAAGAATGGGTAGTGAAAATGGGAAAGGATGTGTACTCAGTACCTTGATCTGTCCTGAGTCTTCCAATACGTCCATATACACTGACATCAGCAATGAATTTCTCAAGAGCTTGGGTGGCATCATCTTTCCTTCTCAAGAAATATACACTTATTAATCCCGAAAAATCGTCGACAAAATTTATTGCATATTTATATCCCTCTTTAGCGACAGGATCTACTACACCAGTTAAATCACTGTGTACAAGATCAAGCATACCAGTAGCACGAGCGTCGGGTTCCCTATTTCGAAATTGAACCATCTTCCCTTCAGTACATACTTCACAATCGAAAGGGTTATTGTCAATTATAGTCATACCGGACACCACCTTTTCTAATTTACACAAATCGTTTATATTGCAGTGACCCAAAGTTCGGTGCCATGAATTTAATGTGCGTTTGACACCATCATTACTACCAACACTACAAAAATAGTAAAGTTTCCCCTTCTTTCGTATATCAAACTTCGTTCCACATGGTGCATATAAACAACCACAATTACCAGAAAAAACGACTTTACTACCCTTCTCAGCAGCAGCCTGAACAGAAAAAATATCCTGATCAAACGAAGGAACATGCAACGCATTCTCTAGCAATACACTTCTAGTACTGCCTTCCGAATCACAAATCAAGACACGGGCAGTTCCTCGCTGCTTAACAACACCGCTAACTCTACTACCATCAGCTAGCTCAATACAGTGCTGTGATGCATCAAAATTATTATCAAAGGAAACAAACCTAGAAACATCCTTAACAATATGCGTGGTAGCACCGCAATCAACTAGCATGGTTACTCATTTTGCCAAAAGCAAAATGAGTAACCAAAAAGCTCCCTGAGAATCTGCAATGCCTTATCACCGTCATCTCTGGCATCTCTCATGATCAACGATATGCTTTTGTCATCCAGATATTGGATAAGCTCTGCAACGACTATAGCTTTGTCTTCAGAGCAGCTTGTCAAGCAGAGACTGCTTGTCCTTCTGCTGGCATAATTACGTGGCAGAGCTTCTGAATTCGCATGTATCCCAAGAATTTTATCTCCCATAATTCGTACTTTTCTTCATCACCATCAAATATAAGCCGTCTGGGCCCATAACCTGTTGATATACTCGCCATTTCCTTGATAGTGGTACTCCAATATTCACGAATTCCAAGTATATTCTTATCAAAAACCACAGCAACAACAACAACCTCACACACATATAATATATATCAACCACACAACACAATACGCCGCATACGGTCAAATACGAAAGTTGCCAGTCTACCAAACGGGATTTCGCTAAATGTTCTCTATCCAACAAACACCAATAAATATTATTCAATAAACAGCAATAACAATAAATATGATTCAATAAACAGCAACAACAAAAAATATGATTCAAAAAACAACAACAGCCAACACTGAGTAATAGTATAATTTAATAAGTAACAACAACCAATAATAAATAGTAATAAATAGAGAGTAAAATAAGAATATATATAAATATATGGAAAATAAATAACAAAAAACATGAATAAATATGAATAAATAACAATAAATATGAATAAATAAACAATTAATAAGACTCAACGGTCAATTCCGCTCTTTCAGTAGCATTTCATTTACTTTGGCCTTGAATTTCTTCAAATTGTTCTGCGAGAAGGCCTCCTCCTTCAACGTGTTCCAAGTAGCCACAGTGGCCGGAAGAAAGCAATGTTGGAATTGCTTTGTACGACAAGGAATTGGAACCATGCACTGGGAATGCTGTTTGGATGTAAACCGTGAGCTTCTTGCTGCCACGAAATCATCAGGAATTGACTTGCTCATTGAATGATGGTCGTTGTGCTTGATCTTGTACAGCATGCACACGCTGCTGACCTTTCGACGATGGCAAAGATCACCAAGAACCAAGTCACCACAAATGAACTTGCAAGTTCTAACAGCTCTGTTGATGAGATTGAGGTGACAATCCGCAGCAGAAGACCACACGGGGGCGCAGTACTCCAGAATTTGGCAAAATGAAACAGCGAAAACAACTTTTTTAGATTGTGCTGCTACCGAACATCCGATATGCCTTTCTTATAATTCCCAGTTTCCGCGATGCCGAACAAATTAGCTTCCGAATGTGACTCTCAAATGTCAGTTTTGAGTCTACATGTACTCCCAATATTTTGAGGTCATCACACACGCTGAGTTGGGCGTCATTTATGAGGATAGCTCCATGTGAAGGTTGAACGGTACGTGACCTAGAAACCAACAAGTATTTAGACTTCGAAGTGTTCAGCATCATATTCCACCTCTCAAACCACTTCAGGACGCTGCTGAGATCGTCGTTGACCGTTTGACGCACCTTTGGTCTATCCGAAGGAGATGAAATTACAGCCATCAAGGTGATATCATCAGCATATCCATATACAGGGTTGCGTGTGGTTGTGTACAGGTCAGCGGTGTAAATGTTGAACAAAATAGGACCCAACACACTTCCCTGCGGGACACCGGAGACAATGCTCTGCCCGCGACTGTATGCTTCATCGATAGCAACACGTTGTACGCGATTGGAGAGAAATTGATGCAAAACACTCAGCAAGGGGCCGCCGACTCCAATGTTCTTCAGTTTTTGCAACAAGCCCTGGTGGCTCACACGGTCAAATGCTGTCGAGAAATCCAACTGCACAATCCAGGCTTCACTGCCTTTGTCTAGCACTTGCTGGAGCTCGTGCGTGATAGTAAGTAGAGCGTCAGTCGTGCTGAGTTTTTAGCGGTATGCAAATTGGTCTTCCGACAGCAGATTGTTGCTCTCCAGGTACTTGGACAGTCTGGAAGATATCAAGTGCTCGAATATTTTGGACAGAATCGGCGTAATTGATATCGGCCGGTAGTTTGCAGCATCAGCTGAATTGGTTCCTTTTGGTATGGGCGTGATATTCGCAACCCGCCAACAGGATGGAAAGGAACCAGTCTTCATCAAGCGCCTGAAAACAGCACTGAGCTTCGGAGCTAGAGTATCTGCCGTGTTCTTGAAAAATAGCGGAAACATATTCAGAGGGTCTGTTCCTCCATGGGCATCAAGATCTTTCATGAGATTCGACACTTCTTTTGATCGGAAGACAATGCCTTTGATTTTCGGGGCGAGGACAGATGAATTGTCAGACTGAGTGGACCCTTGACATTGCTTGGAATTGAAGAAATCCATAAGCAACTCTGCCTTCTCTGTTGGGCTGCTTTTGAGCTCACCACTCGCTGAAAATAGGAGGGACAGACAGGTCATGTCCAAACACTGACGATTTCAACGTTGACCACCATTTGTGGGCGTCATTGGCAGATGTTAGCTTATCAGCAAGTTTCTTTGAGTGACGTGTTTCCGCTTCTGAACACACATGCTCAGCATGCCGTCTGGCCTCAGTGTAGACATTCCATGAATTGGCTGAGCGCGATTGAAGCGAATTGTGGTAAGCCTCCTGCTTGGATTCACGCGCGCTGCGACATTCGTTGGTGAACCAGGCTTTGTCATCAGAGCGAAAACGTAGTTTTTTAGTAGGCACTCTGCTTGAGATGACATCGGTAATGTATTTGTTCAATGCATCGATGAAACATTCCTTCTGCAGCAGATTTTAAACTTTAATAGCTTTCAATTCATCATTCACCTTCACCCAGTCAACATTGTTATTCATGTGCACGAGCCTTGAAATCGTGTAAGGAGAAACCTTCTGTCTAAATGTCAACTTCACCTAAATCAACTAAGTGATTACTAAATGATTACTTTAACTAAATGATTACTTCAACTTCAACTAAATGTCAACTAAATGAGCGCTAGTGGGTGCTTGTTTCTGGGTTTTTGTTTTTGAGCCATATCTCAGGTGTGAATAATATTCGTTGTATGTCTTCTTGTAAGATGTATTCACAGTTCAGGCTATAATAAGATGATGACGATGAAATGAACAATTGAATAAGTGGGTTCACAAATCCGAACCACAGGAAAGTCTCACACGACACAAACGACTATCAAATTCCCACGCGACACAACATACCATCTCACACCGACTCACTATGCGCACTGCCTCTCTTGTTCCGCTCGACCCCACGGGAGGCACACTATCCAAAACAACCCTCTCTTTCGCACCCCAATTCCCCTACCATACGCCACCGTGGCCAACTTAACGAGAATGATCCACAATGATGTCATCGATGTAGTGATCTACGTCTTCTGCATCAAATACAGCCAACGAAAACACCTTCTTAAGTATGGTCGTCATAACTTTGGGACCGATGCTCAGACCGAAACTTAGTCTTGTCATGACATACTTTTTACACAGAAACTCGACCACCTGAAATCTGTGCAGTTCGGCTGACATGTGAATCTGCAGATATGCATTTTTCAGGTCAATAAATTCAGGTGAAACATTACTCCCCATGCATCTCCATTTGCGGAGATTTTCGTCGCACACTGCTGAATCCAGCCCTGGATTACTGCGAATAATTGAATTTAGCCTTCTGTAGTCGAGCACAGGTCTGACATTTAGCATTTTCTCTTGTTTCGCTGCAAGCAAGGGCACTGTGGCACCTATGGCTCCTTGTTTTTGCACGTCATACGGGAACATTATGCCGTATTCAATCCACGTCTTCACCTCATTTTCAAAGTCTGCTTTATCAGCCGGGTTTACACTGTTATTCGCGCCGCGAATTTCTTTGCTGGGACCTCATTCTTCCAGATCCAGCTCACAGTCCAATTAACTCCATCGAATACAGCCTTGAAGTCCTGATCTTTCACCTACGATTCTGACGTTTCCAATTTTTTTGCACGGCAGGCTGCATGGAGATGACTGTATCACCGTGGCTCCCAGAAGAAACCCATCGCGGCGACAATTTCGAAGAATTTGTTGCTCGTCACACACCGCGGACTGGTCGAGCCACACTCGACCGTTGCTTGTGACAGTCACGCCACCAGCCGCCATCACGGCGTCCATCCCGAGAATTATGTCGAATGACCGATGGTAGTCGGACTCACACAGCCACACACGCACTTTTTTATAACGACTCGATCGCCTGACGCCACGCGCACATTTCTAACTATCACACTTTGATCTGTCGAAATACTGGCACCACTCAACAACTTCAGATTCAATTCGCATTTTTCCACCGGTAGCAAGTGTGCTAGAGATGTATTCGTGAAAATGGAATTTGAACTTCCCGTGTCAATCAGGGCCAACACACGCCCTCTCACACCATCAACACTCACTTCGACGACTGACCCTGAATTGCCGGGGGACGACTGGTCCTCAAACTTAGAATTGAGCCGGCCCCCCTCTGGAGTTGTCCGACTTTGGACAGTTCTTCGCCACATGACCTGGTTCCCCACATGTGTAGCACACAAGCCGTCTGCTCAAGGTTGGACAATTCCTTGAGATGTGCCCCTGTTGACGGCACTTGAAACAAACTATCGGTTTTGTGCCGACAGCAGCGTACGTGTGCCCCGCTTCTTCTTTGATGTCTTCGTTCACGGACACTTCGGAGCACGCCACCTGTTTGGAGCAACACAGAAGGTTGTCGAGAGCCAGCTCTTCCCCGTGCATGGCTCTCAAACTCTGTTCAATACTGGGTGGAAGACCCCACAGAAACTGGCAAACGACCCAGCGATCTTCTCCGCTGCCGATCCCCACAACACACTTGGCTAGAGAGCGCAGTTCAGCCATATACTCGTCAAGAGTCTCATTTGCATTCATCCACCTACGTTCTCTGAATCTTGCATAAGCTGCACATGGTGTTAAGCCGAACGACTGGCGAAGGCCAGCGAGAATTGCGAATTCCTTCTCCTTGTCCGCCGGAGACAGATGCCTGTAAACGTTGAATGCTCGGCCAGACAGGAAAGTCGGTATTGCGATTGACAAGTTATCCACGCCTTTGGCCGAACACGCATACAGCAGTTTGTCGATCCATGTGTCCAGATCACCACTCCCATCGTATTTCTCAACAATATCTGTCAACTTCAGTTCGTCCATCGTAGTTCTGCCGAAATAGCTTGTAAGATGTATTCACAGTCCAGGCTATAATAAGATGATGACGATGAAATGAACAATTGAATAAGTGGGTTCACAAATCCCAATCACACGAAAGTCTCACACGACACAAACGACTACCAAACTCCCACGCGACACAACATACTGTTAACTACACTTGTTAAGTACGGTTAAACATGCATAGAAAACAATTAGTAAATCAGCTATATATTACATTCACACATTTACATAACATTAATACATAATTACAATTACGAAAAAATAAAATAAGATACGATACCCGCAGCGGCTGGGCACGCATACGCAGGGAGCACGAATAAGTGGCGGGAGCACAATGAAGCGAGCGAACACTCTAGCACTGTGTGACAGCACGCACTATTATCGACTGCCTTGTCCAACACCTGTAGCACCAGCCGGAATCCCTTCACTCCATGTAGGACACCGGTCACGTGACCGTCTGGAACGTGCCGTGCGACGTCTGAGCAAAACATTCGTGTGAATTGTCGTGGGAAATAGCGGGACTACCATCGTCGTGGGTGGTGTGAACACACAGTAGCACTTCCGCCGGTTTGTGTGGAGAATGGGCAGTGCACACAGGCGGCTCAAACGGACAGACACAAGCACACAGGTGGCGCGGATACACAGCGCGACACATAAACGACATAGCCAGACGGCGATGACATAGCCAGACGGCGAAGATATAGCCAGACGGCGACGTAAACACACGGCGCAAATAGGCGACGAAAATAAAAAATCCGGTCTTGTGCACGGTGTGAACATACATAAAATCATATTGCAAAGTGTGTAAATTTATACAATAATAATGCAATATAACAAACACGCATAATTCGCCGCACAAAATCATACAACGAAAATCACTACAAAATAAAATCAATATGAAAAGAAACATGCGTGTGTGTGTAAACCAGTGTGTACGCCACAATACCATCTCACACCGACTCACTATGCGCACTGCCTCTCTTGTTCCGCTCGACCCCACGAAAGGCACACTATCCAAAACAACTCTCTCTCTCGCACCCCGATTCCCCTACCATACGCCACCGTGGGAAGCTCGCACACAAACATACAAACACCGCATAAATACTTCGTCACTAACGGGACGCATTGATGGAAGAGCAAGCCACATGTACGCCACAAACATTTGCAAACACTCTCACACTTCTGAACACCGTTGATGGGCAAATTGAAGTTGAAAATAACCCTGAAATCGAGTGAAAACTTTGTTGTCATTTTTATAATTAGAGGAGATAAACAATTTGGTATATTTTGGTGTATGTATCTTGAACTCCAAAAATCAGATATTTGTGCTCAATTAGTTGGAATATAGTTAAATTCTTCAATTATTTTAATCGATCAGGAACGTGATCATACATATGCAGATTCAAAATTGCTTATTTAAAAATTCTTTATTCCCAATTTTAACGCATAATTACAAGAACTCCACCGAAAACTACGTTTTCGCTCTGATGACAAAGCCTGGTTCAACAACGAATGTCGCAGCGCACGTGAATCCAAGCAGGAGGCTTAACACAAGTGGCTCCAATCACGCTCAGCCGATTCATGGAATGTCTACACTGAGGCCAGACGGCATGCTGAGCATGTGTATTCAGAAGCGGAAACACGTCACTCAAAGAAACTTGCTGAAAAGCTAACATCTGCCAATGACGCCCACAAATGGTGGTCAACGTTGAAATCGTCAGTGTTTGGACATGACCTGTCCGTCCCTCCTATATTTTCAGCGAACGATGAGCTCAAAAGCAACCCAACAGAGAAGGCAGAGCTGCTTATGGATTACTTCAATACCAAGCAATGTCAAGGGTCAAGTCCGTCTGACGATTCATCTGTCCTCGCCCCGAAAATCCAAGGCATTGCCTTCCGATCAAAAGAAGTGGCGAATCTCATGAAAGACCTTGATGCCCACGGAGGAACAGACCCTCTAAATATGTTTCCGCTATTTTTCAAGAACTCGGCAGATACTCTAGCTCCGAGGCTCAGTGATCTTTTCAGGCGCTTGATGAAGACTGGTTCGTTTCCATCATGTTGGCGGGTTGCGAATATCACGCCCATACCAAAAGGAACCAATTCAGCTGATGTTGCAAACTACCGGCCGATATCAAATACGCCGATTCTGTCCAAAATATTCGAGCACTTGATATCTTCCAGACTGTCCAAGTACCTGGAGAGCAACAATCTGCTGTCGGAAAACCAATTTGCATACCGCAAAAAAATCAGCACGACTGACACTCTGCTTACTATCACGCATGAGCTCCAGCAAGTGCTAGACAAAGGCAGTGAACCCTGGATTGTGCAGTCGGATTTCTCGGCAGCATTTGACCGTGTGAGCTACCAGGGCTTGTTGCAAAAACTGAGAAACATTGGAGTCGGCGGCCGTTTGCTAAGTGTTTTGCATCAATTTCTCTCCAATCGCGTACAACGTGTTGCCATCGATGGAGCATACAGTGGCTGGCAGAGCATTGTGTCCGGTGTCCCGCAGGGAAGTGTGTTGGGTCCTATTTTGTTAAACATTTACACCGCTGACCTGTAAACAACCACACGCAACCCTGTATATGGATATGCTGATGATATCACCTTGATGGCTCTAATTTCATCTCCTTCGGACAGACCACAGGTGCGTCAAACGGTCAACAACGATCTCAGCAGCGTCCTGGAGTGGTGTGAGAGGTGGAATATGATGCTGAACACTTCGAAATCTAAATGCTGGTTGGTTTCTAGGTCACGTACCGTTCAGCCTTCACATGGAGCTATCCTCACAAATGACGCCCAACTCAGCGTGTGTGATGAGCTCAAAATATTGGGAGTACATGTAGGCTCAAAGCTGACGTTTGAGAGTCACATTCGGAAGCTGGTTTGTTCGGCATCGCGGAAACTGGGAATTATAAGAAAGGAATCAATTCCTGATGATTTCGTGGCAGCAAGAAGCACACGGTTTACATCCAAACAGCATTCCCAGTGCATGGCTCCAATTCGTTGTCGTACAAGCCAATTCCAGCGTTGCTTTCTTCCGTCCACTGTGTCTACTTGGAACACGTTGAAGGAGGAGGCTTTCTCGCAGAACAATTTGAAGAAATTCAAGGCCAAAGTAAATGGAATGATACTGAAAGAGCGGAATTGACTGTTGAGTCTTATTAATTGTATATATATTCATATTTATTGTTATTTATTCATGCTTATTGTTATTTATTTTCTATTTATTTATACTTATTCTTAATTTACTCTCCATTTATTACTATTTATTATTGGTTGTTGTTATTTATTAAATTATACTTTTACTCAGTGTTGGCTGTTGTTGTTTATTGAATCATATTTATTGTTGTTGCTGTTTATTGAATCATATTTATTGTTGTTGTTGTTGTTTATTGAATCATATTTATTGTTGTTGCTGTTTATTGAATCATATTTATTGTTGTTGTTGTTTATTGAATCATATTTATTGTTGTTGCTGTATATTGAATCATATTCACTGGTGTTGTTGTTTATTGAATCATATATATTTGTGTTGTTGTTACTTATTGAATCATATTTATATTTATTGTTGGATGTTTCTTATTGAATCATATTTAATGTTCTTGATTGTTATTTATTACTTATTTATTATTATTTATTCTTATTTATTGATGGCTGTTATTTACTGATTCACATATTTATTGTTGATTGTTATTATTTATTGAGGAACGTGGGCGGAGTGACATTATGGATTGTTATCGGATGATGGTTTATTATTTATTGTCATTTATTTATTATTTTCTTTCCATCTCTCTTTCTAGACTTTTTTTCTTTTCGAACTCTCTTTCTCTCTGAATCTTTTGGGCGCTTCCGGTACATGGGGCCACCTTAGGGTGGTAATAGTGCTTGCACTCTTCCCATGCTACTGGATATGCCTGTAATTAATAATAATAATAATAAAGAAGCAAGCAATAAAGCAGTTCATCGTTTTATTTTGACCAGGTTTTGATCTGGCGAGTTGAGGAGAATAAACAATTTCAACAGCGTATAATTGTTTAATTGTAGCTGTATAATTGTGGATTAAAATTAACCTCCATTTTGATGTTGCAAAGCTCAGCTTAGCTTGAAGTTTAACACTAACATACTGTAGTGTGAAGTGGAGATGCTTGCGCATTTGTATCAGCTGACTGTATGCGGTGCAGTGTGTTGAGGCGTGGCTTATAGCCTGCGCGTGCGGGTAGCCTGCGCGTGCGTGTTTGCGAGCGTGCAGGTATGCTTGTGTGTGAACTTGCAGGCGTTGATGACGTATTGGCGTATTGCTTTCTGATTGGTTGATTATTGGTTGAATGTACAAACCAATGCCACCTAGACAACGCCACCTAGATATCTAGGTGGCGTTGCTACAGGCCCTTCCAATGCCACCTAGACACAGGCCCTTCCACTAAAGTATGACGTCATCGTCACGTCACAGTCCTCGGAGGAGTTTTTCAACTGTCAGCATGGCAGTTGCACGTTAGCGAGCGCACGTGGTTAGTGTTCTCGTGTGTTAGTGTTTTATCACGTGCTATTCATGGCGGTAATTGACGTGTTTAGTGACTTTCACTTCAGTGTGGTTCAGAGTGAAGTGCGAATTTGTCAAATTTCGTCTCAAGTGTGATTTGCGCAGCCATTTTGTGATCCTCATTCGGATGATTCTGCATATCCTGGACATTTTGCTGCAGTCAGAGGTTCGGTTTCGTTCATAGGTTCAGTAAAATATGCACATCTGCTCGTTTCTCATGTGGTCATGGCTTCGTTAAATATGTCTTATATATGTTTGCATACCATCATAGTTATAAATCAACAGAGGTGAACACTGTTTAGCTGTTTAGCTTTGGAGCTGCTAGTGTTTCGCTTTTCGTCTAAATTGATTGTTTAAAATTTGCTTATTGATTATGCAATATGTATATATTAGTGATGCTTGAAACTCATTAGCGACAATATATAACAGAAATAATTTCAGATCTCGATAGTTCAGTGGCTAAGGCGCTGAAATCCTGCGTCAGAGGCTCGCGGTTCGAATCTTGACCCGCGCGCGAATTTTAATACCCGCTTGAATTTACTGGGAGGCATAGCTGTAGATTGGTTCATAGTAGGACGTGTCATATAGTGACAGCATGGTACGCGCTTAAAATACCAATTAATATTAATCATAATAAATAACTGCGGGTAGTATGAAATGTATAGTTTATCACAGATATATTGATGCTTTCTTGTTTGTGTTCATTATGATGTATTATCAGGAAATTCCTGAAGCTGTGTTCCGGGGTGCAAAAAGGAATGACGAACTATAATCTAAATTCAGCATGTTCTCATTCCCAGAAAAGCAGGAAATACTATAAACCGCGACATGGAAATATCCAAACACACCGGATCACCTTCAATCATATTAACATCATAGAGATTGTGTGAATCACGATTAAATCAGGTATTGTTTCAAATTGTTTGTGTTTTTATGGAGAATAGACACAAAATCTAGTGTGCTAATGCTCGAATTTATTGACCAGTGTACGGTTTCTCGCTCAAAGCTGTTCGTCCGTCGAGTATTGAAGGACAAAATCTTAAACTTGTGCTGAATGTTAGGTGTGATTTTGCGGTGTTGGTTCTAAGATCATTGGGTGCTACAAATAATCCTGGTTTCTCCGAAGATACTGCTCATTTTATTTAAATAATTTTGCGTTGGTGGACTATTTGTAATGTAATGACACCGTACAAAGACTCAATGTTGAGAAATCCTTATTATCATCCGTTGACTGATTCAGCTATGGATGCCAGGCGTTTGTTTTTGGAGCGTTTAGTGAGATGGTTGGATGGATGAATGTAAGACAGGAATATGGTCGGTTTGACTAGAGACATATTGGCTGTGTATCACACATCACGTATCACACAACATATGCGCTCTGTGAGATCACGAAGTATTGTGCCAATGAGCTTGGATTGTCGTGCATTATCACATCGAATAACATTTTTTTATATTGATTTCATCAGGCAATATTGATTTTATCACTTCAGACAATATTGATTTGAAATATTTAACGTGTTCCGCGGAATACTTTCGTTATATTTTTAAAGACGTTGCTGAACGTCTCATCTTTCGTATATGTGACGCTGATATTTCATATTCTCATCATCCAGTGATCGTATATGTTGCAGGTTATTGTTGTTAATATTGCTATTTTCAAAAACAGGGTTGTGATTCATGTAAAAACATTTTGGCTGCGGGAAGTGAAACCATATCATCCGAACATTTTTCGTATTTGAGAGAAATTGGTCGCCCAAGTCTGATATATTCTAGTGATGTTGATAATATTGTTTTGCTTTGGTTTTAACTGTGCAGAAGTATACTAAGTATAATAAATTGAGCATTGTTGGAAACCAGCGAGCAATAGATAGGTTTCATGCTCTAGAAAAACTGAGTGATTGCGGTGCTATGTTTGACTTCTTGTACTATTCTCAACATCGTAATCTACAAAAAGTGTGTGCACCGCTTTAAATATACTTCTGAACAATAATTGTTGTGACAGACATTTATCTACACTTAATTAGAGAGAAATTGGAGCGAAAACGTTCCACATTGTCTCGTTTATAGTGGTTGCATGTTTGTGCTGTGACTTTTTTCATGCCTGTGTGGATTTATAATATATTAAGTTATTCCATTCGCAATTGTATTTGAAGCTTTGTATGTTGGGCACATGGTTTTGCAAGTTAGTTGAACCGGAATACCAGTCAAACACCCGCATTAACACATAGCAACGCGTATCGGCCGTACGAGTTAATCACTGGAACCGATGACGTCATACTTTCGTGAAACTACCTGTATCTAGGTGGCGTTGGTTTGTACCAATGCCACCTAGACTACAGACCCTTCCACGAAAGTATGACGTCGTCGGTTCCAGTGATTAACTCGTACGGCCGACCTGAGCCTGGTGCCGGAGTATGACGGCAAAAAGGACCCCACAGAATGGCTCTGCAAAGTTCGGAAAATGTGTCGACTCCGAGGCGTGCGCGATGTGGCCCAAGTTGTTGGGATGAGAGTTACAGGTGATGCATATGCTGTCGTGGACTGCCTCCCCGATGTGGAACAGCTCGACATTGACAAAGTGGAGCAAGCTCTTCAGAGCGCGTTTGGCATGGATACTTTCGGAGCGTACGACGCTTTTGTGGGGCGAAGATTGAGCGAAGGTGAGTGTGGCGATGTGTTGCTGTCCGACCTGCGCAGACTGGTAGCCAGGTGCAATATAACCGACCCTGTCTCAATAAAATGTGTTTTCGTCTCAGCAATCCCACAGACGGTGAGATATGTCCTCAGGGCGAACGCCAAACTCGACGCTATGACGCTGACCGAAGTCGTGGACAGGACAAAGGTGATTTCATCAGAAGCGACCCACAACGTTAACACTGGACTGGCTGCTCGTTCGACAACGCGTGATCACGACCAGCAGATAAAACCATTCAAGTGTTTCTTGTGTAACCAAGCCGGGCATTCCGCGCGTTATTGCTCTCGCCGAAAAAATGGCCCTGGAAAAGGGAGAACTGGGCCCACGTGTTTCAAATGTGGTGAAATCGGGAATATCTGTTCACGCTGTCCGGAAAACGGCCAAGGAGGAGAGACGTAGGTGCCAGTCTCTTCTCCTCTACCGAAACGGCGCCGATGGGCTCTACTCGTGTGTTAGTCAACGACGTTCAGTGCCTTGCGTTAGTTGACACTGGATGTACTAGGAGTAAAATATAGGAATCGTTGTGCAGAGGGCTGGCGGAATTTAATGGTGAATCGTTGTTGACTATTAGCGGAGCTCAGATGATATGTCAGGGTAGTTGGCCAGCGCAGATTGCGGTGGACGGAAGCAAGGCATTCGAGCTCAGCGTACTGGCGGTGAAGCACCGGCCAGCCGGTTTTGATTTCATTCTCGGACTTGACGGTATTGTGGCAAAGGGTGGTATGATGTTGGACTCGAGGCGGAAACTGACGTGGGGATTAGAAGATGCACTTGCTCCGCGGGAACTGTGTGCTGCGGCAGCAGCGAATGGGAAAGGTGTGGGTGGTGGATGTGAGCTTGAGGTTAAAGAATTCGTGGCATATTTCGATGCAAATAAAAACTTGTGGAGAGTGAAGTGGAAGTGGTCGCAACGTCCGAGTGTGCTGACGAACCGGACGGCCGAATATGCGATTGCTCCACATGCCCGTGATGAGTACCGGTCAGAGCTACAATCTTGGGTTGACGCCGGATGGCTCGTTGAATACGATGAACGCGCTCATGGGCCAGTAAGAGGACTCATCCCACTCATGGCAGTCAGCCAAAAGAATAAATCCAAAGTCAGGCCGGTAATGGAATTTGGCCAATTAAATCAATGCGTGGAAATATATACGGCGGATGCTGACGTTTGCCATCACAAACTCGGAGAGTGGAGGAGGTGGGGCGACCGAATAGCCTTGCTGGATCTGACGCGCTCTTATCTCCAAGTTGAAGTCGAGCCTGTACTTTGGTGTTACCAAACAGTAATAATATCTAACAAGCGATATTGTCTGACTCGGTTGGGGCTCGGGCCAATTGCGGCTCCTATCATAATGAAAGCGATCGTCAACCTCGTGTGTAAGCAAGATCCAAATGTCGACAGAGCAGCTTCATCGCACATTGACGACATTCTTGTCGATGAGTCTGTGTTGAGCGCAGATGAAGTGAGCAAGCATCTCTCCAGATATGGGCTGACCTGTAAGACCGCAGTGCGGGCCGACCCCATATGTCGTGCACTGGGTGCATTGGCGTGGAGCAGGCATAATCCTATACCACCAATTAATGGGCCAATGACTCGCAGGTCGGTGTTTTCGTGGTGCGGCCGTCTGGTTGCTAATCTACCGGTGGCTGGATGGTTAAGACCTGCCGCTTCCTGGATGAAGCGGTGTGTGAATTCTGTGACTCAAGGATGGGATGATGTCGTTGATGACCGGTCTATGGAGAACAAAATTTCAAATGTCTCTAACAGACTCACGAATGAGGATCCAGCGCGGGGAGTATGGCGGATGACCGAAGAAGAGGTAACTGTGTGGACTGATGCCAGCGCGATTGCTCTCGGAGTGGTGTTGGAGACTAAGGACTCGGGAGTAATCGAGGACGCATGCTGGCTTCGTCGAGATGAAGTCACTCATATCAACATGGCCGAGCTGGACGCTGCCATCAGAGGTATCAACATGGCCGTTTCGTGGGGTATGAAGGTGATAGACCTCCGCACGGATTCTGCAACTGTTCACCATTGGATTGGTGATGCACTGAGCGGTGGTGCCAGGCTCCGGACAAAAGCGCATGGCGAAATGCTGATACGACGGAGAGTGTGCCTCATCAAACAGATGGTGGATGAACTCGGATTACGAGTGAAGGTGCGGCTGGTTCGATCCGCCGAAAATTTGGCAGATGCTCTCACGCGTGTGCCAACCAGTTGGCTTGGCAGCGAATCAACAGCTGTAGGCGCGACAGCTGCGGCTCCAGCAGTCCGTGGCTCAGTCGCTGAGGATATTGTAAACATTCATGAGCGAACAGGGCATCCAGGAATACGTCGAACAATATTTTTTGCCAAACGTGACCTGTGAAGCGATCGGATGACCTGTGAAACGATCGGATGTACGCGAGGTGGTTCGTCGTTGTGATGTATGCAACGCTATCGATCCGGCACCGGTCAAATAGCGACACGGCGCGCTGAGCGTTGCTGTTATCTGGAGTCGCCTGGCCATTGACGTTACTCATTACGACAATCAATCGTACCTGACTGTCTTTGACTGTGGCCCTTCGCGGCTTAGCTTGTGGAGACAACTGCGTGCGGCCGACAGTTATCAGGTCATACAGCACTTGGAGAGGATATTTTTTAAGAGAGGTGCACCAGCTGAACTACTTTGCGACAATGACACAGTTTTCAGAAGTCGGTCGTTTGCGGCGCTTGCAGCACAGTGGGGCATCAAGCTACGTTTCAGAGCGCCGTATGCTGCAAGTGGGAATGCGATTGTTGAGCACAATCATAGGACCGTGAAAGTCATTGCTGCTAGAAAGGGTTGCAGCATCACTGAGGCTGTTTACTTATATAACGTCACGCTTCGCGACGGAGAGACTGGAGACAGTGCACCAGCCAATTGTGTCCAGAACTATAGAGTACGAGACTACGCGAGACCTCGGGTTAACCAGCCAAGAGAAGGAGAGATTTCCGGTAGTGGGCGGTCTAGATTCACGATTGGTGACGCAGTATGGGCTCGTCAGCGTGGGACCAGATGCACCGAGAGGTCGGCACAAGGAGTGGTAAGTGGTGTTGTGTCTGAACAGGTGGTCGAGGTTGACGGAGTTCCGCGTCATGTCCGAGATCTTCGACGCAGGAACGAGCATGGTGTGGAAGCCGAGCGACCCGACGATATGTCATCAACCAACGACTCTCCGCTGTGGGTCAGTGGTCCCGTGTTCCACTCCACTTCCAATGCAGATGTGTCCGGACGAGCTTCATCGTCAGTACAGGAGCGAGTTGACGCTGTTGGAATTCATGATGATGCAGCACGTCCAGAAGTTGATGCTGATAGACGGGAACCGACGACCGTGCCAGCCGAAGGCGTTCGGAGAGGAGCGCGGGTATGGCGACCACCTCCCCGGTGTTTATGTTGTGATCTTGGAGATCAGGGTGGGGTGTAGTGTGGAGTGGATATGCTTGCGCATTAAGGAATTTGTATCAGCTGACTGTTTGCGGTGCAGTGTGTTGAGGCGTGGCTTATAGCCTGTGCGTGCGGGTAGCCTGCGTGTGCGTGTGTGCGAGCGTGCATGTATGCTTGTGTGTGAACTTGCAGGCGTTGAACACGTATTGGCGTATTGTTTTCTGATTGGTTGATTATTGGATGAATGTACAAAACATCGCCTGCATCGGGCGATTCTCAACGCGTGAACTTGAGAGTGAATGTTGGGCAGTGTGTGTGAAGCGTGCGGCGGTGTTGCGTTGTGTTGAAATGGGATTTACGGCGGTAGCGGTGGTTTATTGAGTGGTTCGTTCACTCACGGGTTATTGTTACCCGGTGGTTTATTGAGTAGTTTGCTCACTCACGTGTTACTGTTATCTTTTGTTTTTATCTAAGTATTTATATTCGTTCACTCATTCCGAGTTTATTCGAGACTGTAATTACACGTTTCCTAATTTCTGGTTGTCGATCTACCGAGACATGACGGAGAACGAAGCAACAATGACGGTTGCGGGGAATACGGACCTACGCATACACAGTGGCTTGTCTGTTTTATGAGATCTGCTAAATCTACTTATAATTACCACTAAATCATTTGTGAAACATATATCATGATTAAATTATCGTTTAAGCTTGTTTCCATTCATTTTAAGTTGTTGAACGCTTAGTGGGTTTTTTAGCTGTTGTTTTATGTAGTGAATGAATTCATATGAAAAAGGGCATATATTGGCGTATATAACATGACGGGGATGACAGCCATCATGCATTAGTGTTCAAAGTCGTCTCAGTTGGTTAATTGGATGTGATGCTCAACTATTTTCGGCCTATTCAATTACAACACAAAAAGTTCAATGCAAAGTATGTTACATAAAGTATATTTTTTCACGTAAAAACGGTTTTTACATTTTTTATGTCTTGTTATTTTGCTATGGTGATTTTGAGGATAATAATCTCCATGAACTTGTAGCCGATGCGCCACACTCAGTGCATTTTATCTATATTTTAGTATCATTGCTATTATTATGTATTTATTTGATCATCACATTATATCGCATTATCATGTTATATATGAATATGTATGTGCTCGATCTGCTACATATTAAATTGTTTATTATGCATCGGTGGCGCAAGCAATACAACACACGAGTCTTACCGTACGCACGGGTTTTGATCGCTGAGGCCGTTTGCCATTATTTTACTTTTGTAGGCGTCCTTACAAGTGGTGACTCCGGTATATTTCTTTTTTTGCCAATACTCTTCAGTCGTATTGCGGATTCATATATAGTATGCCTGGAGCGTATGGAGAATCTTCCGCGACAACTGTGCTCTCGGAAACCGTCGGAATTGTACGGCGACCTCGCGGCGCTATACCCCAAGGACACAGAACACGAAATCATCCAAGATGTGTTTCTGTGTCGAATGCCGTCAGACCTCCGACTGCTCTGTCACGAGTGGCTGGTCTCCAACAATTTGCGGGACACTGCACTGCGCGCAGACGCTCACTACCAGCCAGCGGCGACCGTTTCGCTTGCGGCACAGGTGACCGGCGACGCATACACAGCCACAGAGACATACGAGGAGCCTCTAGTGGCGGCCACGAGAAGTTTTCGCTCGCCCGCTCAGTCGACACCAAGGCGACAACATCAACCGAAAGACGAACAGCCGAAAGATTTCGTCGCGCGCTGGTGCCGCCTCCATCGCAAGTACGGTCCGACAGCGCGGCGTTGTCTCGGCTCGTGCTCATTCACGTCCGACATGGCGGGAAACGGGCACGGCAGCCGGCGGTAATGGCCACGTCCGGCTGCCGTGAAAATCACCGCCTGTTATTCGTCACAGACATGTCCGGCCGCAAATTCATGGTTGACAGCGGTTCCGAGGTTTCTCTACTGCCAGCTCGTTCAACTGCATCAGCGGCGGCCCTCGACGAACCGAAGTTACGTGCTGCCAACGGTACATCCATCCAAGTCTTTGAGGTCAATCATCCCTTGGCTGTCGATCTGGGACTCGGGCGCACTTATTTGTTCGGACTTATTTGAGCAGGAGTTCCACACGCAATAATCGGAGCGGATTTTTTCCGCGAATTTAGTCTTGTGGTGGACATGAAACGGCACAAGCTGATCGACATCGCCACATTCTTGTCCACCGACGGTCGTCACAACACACCCTGTGCTGACTCACATCAGTGCTGTACAGCGACCATCTGACGGGCCGGAGTTCGCCGGTGTGCGCGCTTCAGCCGACTTCGCGTAGCTCGTCGCCCCACCTGACGGGTTTCCCGTTGTGAAGGTGCCTGGTATCCAGCATCGCATCATCACACGAGGCAATCCAGTGTTCGCCCGCCCACGTCGATTAATGCCGGCCAAACTGTCCGCTGCCAGAACAGAGTTATCAGAGTTGGTGGATCTGGGCATTCTGGTTCCCTCGTCATCGTGCTGGTCCAGTCCCATCCACCTCGTTGAAAAGGATGGTGGCACGGCTTTCAGACTGGTCGGGTGCTACGAACGACTGAACTCCATCACGGTGCCCGACAGGTATCCCGTTCCCGACATTCAATCATTCGCCGATCAGCTCAGTGGTGCGAATTATTTCAGCACAATTGATCTCCCGTGTGCTTTTGCTCAAATTCCTCTGCATCCAGACCATCAGAAAAAATCTGCGATCACAACTCCACTTGGTCTTTTTCAGTATACGCGTATGCCGTTCGGTTTGAGTAATGCTGCCCAAACTTTCCAGCGCCTCACGGACACAGTGCTGCGGGGCATGCCACGCGTATTTTTCTACCTCGACGATGTCCTCGTCTTCTCTCCAGATGTCGAGACTCACCGCCGAGATCTGAGAGAACTTTTTCGCCGTCTCGGAGCGACCGGCCTGGCCATCAAGCCGGAAAAGTGTGTCTTTGGCCAGCGTATTGTGCGGCTCGTTGGATTCAAAGTATCTGCACGTGGCATCGAGCCCTTACCAGACAAAATTGCTGATCTCGTGAGCATGCCGCCGCCCACCAGTTCCACTGAGTGCGGGAGGTACCTAGGCATGAGAAACTTTTCCACCGGTTCATTCCCAGGCTGGCTCAAACTCTCCAGTCCCTTCATGAGGTGGCCAACAACAAACGAAGTTTCGTGTGGGGACCTCTGCAAGTCTCCGCCTTCGAGAAGACCAAATCAACGCAGGCTGCCGTTTCATGTTTGGCACTTCCACAGGCGGAGGCTCCGACGAAGCTAGTGGCAGACGCATCTGACTTGGCTGTGGGAGCTGTTGTGCTACAGTTCCGGAATGGTCATTGGGTACCGTTGGCGTACCACTCCCGCAAACTCACAGGCGCTGCCTTACGATGGTCCACTGGTGACAAGGAGCTGTATGAATTGTTCAGTGCGGTCAAAAGATTCCGGCATCTACTTGAAGGCCGGCCCGCATTGCAGCTGTGGACCGAGCATAAGCCATTGGTGCATGCCTTCACCAGCACCACCGAACGATCGGCTCGTGTCCAAAGGCAGCTCGCTTATCTGAGTGAGTTTTCCACGGACATACGAGATATCAAAGGGTCTGAAAACGCTGTCTCGGACTGTCTCAGTAGGCTTCCGTCAGACGCAACACGAAACGTCTCTCAGCTTGCAGTGGACGCTCAACACTCGCTCGATGTCAGGCGCCTCGCGCTCGCTCAACACAGCGCCGCAGATGTGGCCGAGCTTGCCTCTTGTCCCTCGCTTCGCGTGGAAGTACGTCCAGTCGAGTGTGTTCCGTCTGGACTGCTGGTGGACGTTTCTACTGGTGTTGGTCGGCCGCCGCTGCCTGAGTCACTGCAGCACGAAGTGTATCGCGGGATACATAATCTTCATCACCCAAGTGCCCGTGTCACAAAGCGCCTCGTCTCTAAACGATACGTCCTCAAGCGCATTTGGGCCAAAGTGTCATCGTGGGCGAAGACGTGCGCTCGCTGTCAACAATGTAAAATCGCTCGTCACCAACACACTGCCCTGCGTAGACCGCCGACACCTAGCGGACGGTTTGAAGCACTCCATGTCGATTTCGTCGGTCCTCTACCAGCTGTCAATGGTTATCAGTACATTTTCACCATCGTCGACAGCTTCACGAGGTATCCGGAGGCCGTGCCGATGCCTGACGCTACCGCAGCTTCTTGTGCGAGGTTTCTGCTTGAATGGGTAGCGCGATTTGGTTTGTGCCTCTGTGTGACGTCTGATCGCGGCAGGCAATTCGTTTCGGACCTTTGGCGAGAGTTTCGGTCACTCCTATGAGTCAGATTGTCCACAACGTGCGCGTACATGCCGCAGCAGAACGGTCTGGTGGAACCTGTACAACGGCAGCTAAAAGCGTCTCTTACCGCCGCACTGATGGACAACGACGACTGGCTCACTGCACTGCCTGTTGTCTTGATGGGTCTTTGTGCCGCCCACAAGCCTGACATAGACTCAACGCCGGCGGAGATGATGTTGGGCGAGAAAATGCGGTTGCCTGGTCAGTTCTTTTCGCAGACCAACGAGGTTCGCCCGGCCTGTGAGGTTGCGTTTCAACTGGCTTCTGCCTTCCAGCGACTTCGTCTGACTCCAACGGCGTGGCACCGCCGATTTTACACCTCCCCGTTCGTGTCACAGTCACTGGCCACCGCTACACACGTCTTTGTACAAAGACGTGTGTAGCGGCCAATTTGTTGGGTTATATACCCCCCATACCCACAGGATCTACGTCCATGCATGTGACAACCAATGATTCTAGAGTCGCTTGTTGATTTCATTAATTAAAGCGCTAGATTATTAATTAAACTTTTACTCAGTGTAGGCTGTTGTTGTTTATTGAATCATATTTATTGTTGTTGCTGTTTATTGAATCATATTTATTGTTGTTGGTGTATATTGAATCATATTTATTGTTTTTGCTGTATATTTAATCATATTTATTGTTTTTCCTGTTTATTGAATCATATTTATTTCTGTTGTTGTTACTTTTTGAATCATATTTTTTATTTATTCTTGGTTGTTTCTTATTGAATCATATCTATTGTTCTTGATTATTATTTATTACTTCTTTATAAAAAAATAATTCTTATTTATTCCTATTTATTGATGGTTGTCATTTATTGAATCATATATTTATTGTTGATTGCTATTATATAGTGAGGAACGTGGGCGGAGTGTGACATTATGAAGTGTTATCGGATGATGGTTTATTATTAATTGCTAATTATTTATTTATTTCATTTCCAACTCTCTTTCTAAAATTTTTCTTTAAAATTATCTTACTTTGGGAAACCGCTTGACCGCGTCAACGTACTGAGGAAGTGGCTCTATGGTAGACTCAGCGACAGAGAACCCTGCAAAATTCAGTTTCTTGGGCGAACTGAAATTAGTTTGGGTTCAGGACAATGCCCGCGTTTCCGACAGTTGAGAGAAACTCCAGTGTCCGCCACCAATGCTGTTCCAAGTCCGTGTCATAATGCACGGTGTCGTCGACATACCTCTCCTTCCGATCGAAGTGGGACAGTAATGCGTCGAACCGTCTGTTGTTGCCATCCCCAAACGACAGGAATCATTGAGGTGCTCGTGTGTATCGCCAGCGTCCGTTGGCGTGATGAAGGTGGTCAAATGACGATCTGCTTCACGAAGGGGAACGCTGTGGTACCCATTCTACGCCTCGGTCACTGTCTTCCAGGTATTCCCTGGTATCCGGCGTGCCATGTGAAATGGGGACTCATCAGCGAAGGTTTCGCGCTTGCATAACTTATTGAGAGGGGATGAATCTACAGTAAGTCGTGGTGACCCATCGCGCCTTCTCGTCACCACCATTCTGTGGCACCATTCAACCGGCTCACCGTAAGTTACTCGCTCAATGACTCCAAGAGCCTCATCGCGTAGCAAGTCCTCGTACACTCTCTTCTGCCAGTGCAACGGTACTGGCGATGCCACGTGGCAGGCACGGGGTTTGGCGTCTGGACGGATGTGTATTTCGATAGGTGGTCCTGTCATACAGGGCAGAGGACGATGAGGGCAGGTGTTGAATGTTGACGTGCTGTACCGATCCAGGATCCACTGCTTCATTTTTTCGTTGTTCTCTGGAGCACATCGGAACGGGAGACACTTTGGTAAAGATGGTATTGTCTCTCGCTGTGGGCAGTTACAGGTCTCACCCCCTTCTGTTGTGTTACTGCACCCACCGTTCATCAAACGTAAGGACGCTGCAGATAGTGTTGGCGTCTGGGGCCCTGAGCCGTTGTACGTCGTGTGCATCTTGCTGGCAACTCATCGACTGCACTCCCAATGGACGGAAAATCTTTACCAACAACAAGCAGGTCGATCATTGTGCTGTATGAGAGAAACATGTACTCGATTTAATTGCTGACGTATATGGTCGTGCAGCAAGATAGGATACGGCCATCTGGTGCTTTTCCTTCAATTTGTGCGTTGAAAGCACCGACTACACGAATACCCGACGAGTTGGCAGCCTTCAGACTTATCGAGGCAGGGAAGAGAGCCGACCGCGGGAACCCAGTTGCGTCGAAGCTCCGCAGCTACCATACATCTTACTGTGATCCACTGTCTGTTACTGCATTCAGCTCGGTCGAGATTGTGCGGTGTGTGACGTGCTGTGACGACGTGCGTAGTCGTACCGTAATTGGTACACGCGGGTGGTCTCTGCATTTTACTCGGCGCCACTCGGACGCACTGAATATTTTGTGCTGGAGGACCGATTTACGCTTCCTTTTGGCGCCCCGTGTACACCTGGTGGTTGCCAGGATAGAGCTTCCGCTAGAGGCGTTTACGGTGCGATCATTCGTCATGTCGCGATTTGTCGGCTGGCTTTGGTTTTTTTATTTTTGCCTGCGCTCTTTGACGAAGCATGACTTGCACATTTTGTGGGGAGTTGTGTTCATTAATCCTGTGCGCAGCTTCGTGAAAGGAGCAAAGTGCTGACCGCATCGGGGACACTGCGCCGTGGCCGAGCTCTTTTCACGTGACGCTGCTGGTTGAGTCGGAGCGTAGGCCTGGAGTGGTTGGGCGGTTGACTTTTTGAATGGAGACACCACTGAACGTGCCAATGACGGCGTCTCGTCCCGAGTTATCTCTTTAGCTTCGACGAGGGATATGATGGAGTTGATTGCGATGCCATGCACATGGTGGGTACCCAGAGTTTCTCGGCGGATATCTTCATCATAGATACCGGCCAGGAGTACATATCGTGCTATCTCGGCTGTGTAATCTGCCTGTACGGTTACTCCGCACGTACACGACGCGTCGGTTGTGAACAAGCATGTTTCAGCCTTCCCTTGTACGCGGGCAGCGAAAGTTCGAAAGGCTCGTCTGCATCCTGCTGCATGGTGAGCAGTTCGGCCCGCAACACGCTAATGGCTACTGGTACAACTGCAAGACGTCAAAGAGTAGCCAAGACCACCTCGAGGCTGCGACTGGCGATCTGTGGATCGGTTTTCAAGGTCATGTCGCCTAGGCGCTCTATGGCGCACTCGAACAGTTGTATTGGTGCTGAAGCGTTGTCGATGCCGGTTTCTGTACGGAAAAGCTCCCAGCGGCGCACAAAATTATTCCACACGATCTGCTCAACGCCACAGTCAACACGAGGGCGCTCCATAGGAGGCACTCTGGGAGTGTCACTCTGTTTGCGGGGCGCTTGATGAGCGTCGCCAGCGTGAATCTGGAGCATCACCACGGCAATGGCATCAGACACGTCGGCTGTTTTGAACGTGCACCCAATTACGGGGCATGAATATTCTGACATGTTGTTGTTGCAATGCGAATGGGCAACAAAATTTTGATCTAATATCACTTGCCTGTGTCACAATAAGCCTTTTGAGTGACTGGTGGTCGTTTCGACGTTGCTAACGCATGCGATATTGATGAGCGCTACTCCTTCAATTGAACATGTTTTACCCAATTTGTTTAACCAACAGTGAGCAAAACAATTTTTTTTATCTTGTTTGTCATGAAGAAACTCTCATTTTGTAATAACAATCACATTCATACAAAATGACAAGCAAGATCAACCTTCACCGAACACCACATTCACACACCACCATTGTCTCACTCACGCTTGACAGGACTACATATAATATATATGTATATAAAATATATCTCCAAGTGCATCACTCTACAGTCTGAATCTTTTGGGCGCTTCCGATACATGGAGCCACCGCAGGGTGGTAATAGTGCTTGCACTCTTCCCCCATGCTACTGGATTTGCCTGTAATTAATACTATTAATAATAAAGATATATTGTGGCTGTAATTATCAGGATCCATGTGTGAGTTTTCTGAGTAGCAAGTGAATGCAGAAAATTTGTCTGTTAAGCGTGACAACTACATACAATAATTGATGAATGTGTGGAGCAGTATACAAATATGGAGACACAGATTCTCTGTTCTTGCCGACCGATTCTCTGGGTCGCAAGTGTGGCAGCGACAAGGGACTGGAACGATACCCGTATCTGCATTTTTTCGACATCTCACGCTGTGCCAATCCGCTGGTATTTGTGTCTGGATGTCCGACACAGCAGGCAAGCAGAAGGGGCTCCAGCCCTCAACAAATATGCCAAGCCCCCTAATAACCTCCCCAAAAATGTTCATCATGGACATAATATATTCATACCACAGTAAAAAAACTATGTTGTCTTGAAGAAATCTTGTTTGCCTTACAGTAATTAAGTATTTGTTTACTGTAATGACGTTTGCATGTGTGTCAATGTGACATTATATGTTCTATCCTATGGTATTCACATCGATTCGTTCATCATACAATGTCCCTTAATTATGGTTCAAGTTCCAGCACTGAATCAGTGTGCCATAGTCCCTTATTATAATATTTTGTAGTCAGCGTTCGATTGTAGATCTTCATGCCTCGCCAAGCCCCCACAACTTTTCCCTTAGCCCCCCTCAGCCCTCAATTCCTCATCTTCACAAGCATTATCCAACAACATCACACTGAACACACTTCCTCCAACACACTTCAATCGAGGTTGTATCACCTGCAGAGACGTTGCAAGGTCTTATCCCCGGTTCTTTTAGGCACTACTGTATGCTAAATTTCAATATCATATGTGAGGCAACGGGGTACTTCAACACTAGGGCTTCTCAACTCTCGGGGTCCTTCAACACACGGGCTTCTCAACACTCGGGTCCTTCAACACTCGGGTTTCTCAACACTCGGGTCCTTCAAGACTCGGGTTTCTCAACACTCGGGTCCTTCAACACTCGGGTTTCTCAACACTCGGGTCCTTCAAGACTCGGGTTTCTCAACACTCGGGTCCTTCAACACTCGGGTTTCTCAAAACTCGGGGTCCCTCAACACTCGGGTTTCTCAACACTTGTGGTCCTTCAACACTCGGGTTCCATCAATCCTCGGGTTTCTCAACACTTGGGTTCTTTCAACACTCTAGTCCTTCCCGGCCGGGAATGCGGAGGACGGTTGCTACAGCTCTGGTGCACATGCAATGATGTATTTTCTTGTTGACTGTTTGTAAACGAACTAAAAACAGTGCTTAAAATGATCTGACACTTGAGAATTTTGTGATACTCATTTCTTTCTGCGTTTACATATGAGTTTGCTACAGGTGTGCGTGGAAAAATGTCCGCAAAATACCTTTGTCGTATCACAATATTCCGCACTAGAAAATTTGTGCGATGAATCGGCCCGGTCGCGATTTTTCTGTCGTCCCGGTGTGAACGCCACCCAACTCAGTGGCGACGGGTCTCAGTTCGCCCGCTCATGCAAGAGCCTACTGCAAAATGACTGCGCACCTTACACCATCGCCAGCAAGCCAAGTGAGTGAGTGAAGCTGAGTTTTAGTTCGATCAGCCGAGCTCAGTGGCACTCAACCTTTTTACTCTGATTCCCCCCCCCCCACTTCATAATGAACCATCTCTTCATTTTCCACACAACATCGCTGATAAATTCAATAAATTCAGATGTTACATCAAAGTAAATGTCATTATAAGTTATTAGAAACAAAAATAAACGAATTTGAATTGATAAAGACACACATAGTTGTCTTGTTCTGTCCAACCTTTAGCTTCCAGCTTGATAACTCCTCCATTCCCCACCAGTGGAGAATTCCCACAGATTACAAACAACTGGCCTAGCCACTGGCGGATAAAGGGTGCTCAGGGGGCTGAAGCCCAACCCAAAATGTTCCATCAGCTCGTCAGAACCAAGAAGTTCACAAATAGAAAGGTCAAGAAAAAACATGTATTGTAGGATTTGTTGATATAAGCATAATCGCAAAGGCTTTACATAATGATACATGTACATGACTGATTGCTCCCAAGATTCAGCCCCCCTTCCACCAATTAATTCAGCCCCTCCCAAAATTTCACTCTGGATCCGTGTGGTGTGATCGTGTGCAGTGAGAGAGAGTTAATCATAATTTCACTATATCAATTAATTGTGCTTCAATATCCGATTATCATGATTTGTGTATTGGTGCGTGTTTTTGTGTGTACTGACCATCGCGTGATATTGAGAGTCTTTGTGTGAGTAGAGCTGAAATATCAAGCACCCACTTGTCATTGTTGAAACCTCACTATCGAAATTCATTTCAATACTTTTCAGCTACATAATTGTTGTAAAATTTTGTCTACTGATTTTTCAAATTAATATTGTTGAAATTAATTGTGGTGTGATCGTGTGCAGTGAGAGAGAGTGTGTGTGAGGAATTGTGTTTGAGTGTGTCAACGTCTTATTGTGTCTGTGTGATCGTGTATTGTTTAATTGTGTATGGTGTGCGAGAGTGTGTGAGCGAGTGTGTGTAGTTGTTTCGGTGTGTGTGTGTGTGTGTGTGTGTGTGTGTATGCGTTTAGTGAAATGTACATTTCCCGCGGCGGTGAGTGATTGACCGGCTCGCCGCTGATTGGTTGTGGTGGTGGCCGTTAGGCCTATGCGCGCGTGTGTGTGTGTGTGTGTGCTCCCGTGTGTCACTGTGTGAGCCGGGAAGTCGTGTTCGTGGTGCGGTTGGAGTGTGACATCTTGTAGGCGCGTGTGGGGCAGTGATGCCCACGCGCGCCTGTTTGAATATAACTTAGATATTTGTTTTCCTTACAATCCACCACTGAAGGTAATCGAACTCTGAGTTTGTACATAGTTTACGATGTGTTGAATGTGCCCATTTCCAAGCTAACTGGCGTTTCAAGTGATCTGATAGGGTTAATTATCATTGTTTGGTACTGGAACCAATGGTACTGGAACCAATGGTACTGGAACCAGTGGTACTGGAACCAATGTTACTGGAACCAATGGTGCTGGAACCAATGGTATTGAAACCAATGGTACTGGACCCAATGGTACTGGAACCAATGGTACTGGACCCAATGCCACCACATAAACCTTAGTGAGCTAGAGGCCGTGATAAAGGGGCTTGGCCTGGCGATTAAGCTCAAATTTCGATAAATTCGGGGTTTCACAGATTCATCCACGGTGCATTTATGGCTCAGAGGACTTCTAACGGCAAAAGAACGTGTCAGGACAGCTGCCTGTAGTGAATCGTTGATCAGGCGCCAACTAGAGATCATTGGTGGATTGTTGGACGAGTACAACTTGACTGTTGAAGTAATGAAGGTGGCGTCCGATAGGAATAAAGCAGATTGCCTGACTCGTGTGCCTGGTCACTGGTTGACACAGGACGAATCAGTGTGTGCCGCAAGTGCTGAACCGACTGACCTGCGTTCTCGCATCCGGCAGATTCACCACGACGCCGGACATCCGGGCATCCACCGAACGCGGTACTTTTGCCGGAGGAAAAAGCTTTACGTGAGCAAGCGGGAAGTCGCAGATGTTGTGAGGTCGTGTGACATCTGCAATTCGATTTGTCCGGCCTCAGTGAAATGGAGACACGGGAATCTGAGCGTGAATCAAAACTGGCACCGACTGGCGGCAGATTTTGTGCATGTGCGTGATTTGTTGTATGTGTCTGTCATCGATTGTGGTCCTTCGAGGTTTTTTCTCTGGCGCAAGGTTCGCACTCGCAGCAGCGATGAAGTGGCGGACATTTTCGATGACATTTTTAGTGAGCGTGGACCCCCAAATGAGATACTTCTGGACAACGACACGTCTTTTCGTGGACAGGTTTTTGTGCGGGCGATGGAACGTTGGGGTGTGAACATTCGATATCGGTGTGCCTTTCGCCCAGAAGGAAACGGCATAGCGGGGAGGTCGCATCGGGCAGTGAAGACCATTGTGGCGAGGAAACAGTGCAGTGTGAGAGAGGCTGTGATGCTGCACAATTTGATGCCAAGCGATGACGCCGGTCGCAGACCTGTTGATTGTGTGTATCGATACAGAGTGCGAATGCGTGATGAACTCCCGCGACAGCGCAGCACATCTGTTCGTGGCTGCGATTATGCTGGATGGTACTGGAACCAATGGTACTGGAACCAATGGTACTGGAGCCAATGGTACTGGGACCAATGGTACTGGAACCAATGGTACTGGAACCAATGGTACTGGAACAAATGGTACTGTAGCCAATGGTACTGGAACCAATGGTACTGGAACCAATGATACTGGAACCAATTGTACTAGAACCATGGTTTGTTTGGTTTAAACCATTTGGTTTAAGCCATGGTTTAAACCAAGTGTTTTTTTTAATTTATTTTTTATTTTTGAATTTTTTTTTTTAAATTGGTTTTTTGAAAATTGTTTTTTTTTAATGGTGTAAAAGGTGAAGCCGAACGAAACTGTTCCAGGATGTATTAAAGCTGATAAACAATGAAGAAACGAAGAACACCAAGCAACAACGCAGAAATATCAAACACAATGCACACACGCGCAACTCGCTCTCTAACACCACCACACACGACACACTCTGTCAGCTCACTGACGCAATCCCCATTCACACCATAAGACGACATTCGATACAGCCAACACCCGAACATACAAACAAGTGCAAGGACGCTCCGCCGCGCGATGCAAACTCAGCGTCTCGTCAAAACTCAACGAACGCACGTGCATATGCAGCGTGCGCTCCTCTCACATGCATCACTCAAGATTCACAGACACACACATAACATACATAGCTAAGGCCAACAACTCACAACTCACATCCCCCCTTGATCTTCATAATCACTCAATCGATGAATCACCATCGTCATCCGCGTACACCTCGTAGTCGCCAAATCTCGAAGGCATGCGCACCTGTCTTCTCGGCCTCCAACCATTCTCTCCAGGTGACGCTTCCTGTCCTCTTGAAGACGTCACTTCTCCATAGACCTCCATTGGGGGCTCCTCATCTTCGGCTTCCTCCTCCTGTGGTAGCCGGCGCTCGCTCTCCCCCGTCTCACGTGGTCTCACATTACTGACATGCCGGTTCATTCCATTCACCTCGACCACAAGGTCAGACACAACCCTGGAAACAACGCCTTCGTCGCTCACCGCGTCGCACCGCTCCCCCGGCCGCCGAACCCAAACGCGATCGCCCACTTTGAACTTGCTGGTGATAGTAGCTGTTTCACGCCGTGCAGGCTCCTCATCCGACATCCTCACGGCGTAGCGATACAACAGATCCACAAGCCGCCGATTTGCTCCGTTCGACTTCGTCGGCGACAAGTTGTACAGCATGACTACCTCGAGAATAGAACACCGCTTTCGGGCCGCAATGGTTTTGACGGTCCTGTGACAACGCTCGACTATTCCACATCCTCCAGGTCGGTATGCACATCTGTAGCGTAGCGTTACGTGCCACTTCCTCATGGCCTCCAGGAAAACTTCACCTCGAAATGACGTATCATTGTCCAGAAGCAATTCGGTAGGTGGACAACGTTCACTGAACACCTCGTTGAAAACTTCAGTAACTTCTTGGCTGCTCCTGGAACGAAGCTTCTTCCACACGGTATAGCGTGAAGGTCCACAATCGATCAGGGAAAGATAGAGCGAAGAACCACAATGAGTAAAGTCAGCAGGCAGTCTACTCCACACTTTGCTGACACTCAGCTCACCCTTCTTCCACTTCGACGGCGCTGGACATACCGAATTGCAGATGTCGCATGACCTCACGACCTCCGCCACCTGACGATTAGACACGAACAATTTCTTCCGCCTGCAGAAATATCTGGTTCGATGTACACCAGGATGCCCAGTCGAATGGTGGATTTCCTTGACTGCAGCGAGGACATCACCCACAACTCCAGCTGCACAGGTCGATTGTCCCACCCTCAGCCAGGATCCAGGGACACGGGTGAGAACATCGGCTTTGTTTTTTGAAGACTCCACCTTGTGTACACGAACCGTCAGACCGTATTCGGAAATGATCTCTCTCACCATTTCCAGCCGCCGCCTTATCAATAGTTCACCAGACGCAACAGTCTTCATTCGCTCTCTCGCAGACAGCAGACCATTCATCCACGAAAACACAGTGGCTGAGTCAGTGAATAGGTCGATGTTCCTCAACTTCAGACTCACCGTCAATCCCAGATCTTTCACCACTGAATCTAACTCGCTGATGTTGATGTGCTGGGAATCGTTCCTGAGCCAACATGCATCCTCCAAAGTCTCGCCATTGATGTCCACCACAACACCCAAGGCGATGCTGCTGGCGTCCACCCACACATTTGCCGAGTCGCCTCCAATTTGCCAGACACCTCGAACAGGGTCGCATTTTTCAACGCGTGACAGCAACGACATGATTATACCACGCAGACCGTCATCAGACACCGGATCGTCCCACCCTGTAGTGAATTTTGTCGCCAGTCGTTTGACAAAAGAGGCCGCCACCCGCAATCATCCAGCAACAGGGTAATGCGACACAAGTCTGCTGCATAAAGAAAACACAGTGCGTCGAGTCAGCACCTCAAGGCACTCTCCGATGTCGTTGTCCCTCTTCCACCGCAACATATTGCCATTCTTGTACACAAACAATCCCAACACACGCGCTCCCTGATTCAACTTCTCTATTTCTTTGCTTTCCAGTCCAAAACGTTCAAAATGATGCTTGACATACTCCGGTGACACGATGTCAGCATCCACAATCAAATCGTCAACATAAGATGAACATCCTTGATACACACTTTCATTCTGACTGAGCACCTCATTCACCACAGTCTGCATGATCATGGGTGCTGCACTGAGACCGAAACCCAGCCTTGTTAGGCAGTACAGCTGACCTCCATACCTCACTGTCTGGTAAGGCCAGAGAGAGGGGTCCACTTGAATCTGAAGATATGCCTTTTTCAGATCGATGATGAATAGGTTTTCACTTTTCCTCCTCCAGACTCTCAATTTCTCATGGCACACGTCCGCGTCCGCCGTGAAGTTGTCCACGTACTTGTTGAGCTCCCTGAAATCCAGGACGGGCCTGACCTTTCCTTTGTTTCGCTGCACGACGGCCATGAGTGGGAGCAGACAGCGCGGGTGACCATGCACGCTCTCATCATAAGGAACAAGCCACTTGTTCCTGACCCACAAATCCAGCTCACTCTCAAATGCCTCGAGAGCCCCCTCTGGCACACGATATTGCGGTGTTTTATTATGAAACGTTTGGGGCTCCTCTTCATTCACCCACCTCCACTTGCATTTCCACCTGCCCATGCTCCGGTCAAAATCAACTCTGTGACCCAGTTTACACACCTGAAGATCAGGTTCAGCTGCGCAGCACGACTGTGACGGTAGCACTCCAAACGACACCTTGCTGTCAGCATCGACACTCACTCCTCCTAGAGCAGATATCACGTTCATGCCGAGAATAGCGCTGAAGTTCATGGGCCTTTGTTCAGTCACCAACACTTCCACTGTGACCGAGCGACCTCCAATCGTCACACAACACTGCGCCACACCTGAACACACGAAACTTGCACCACCGAACACATTCACCATCATCCTCTCAGGTGTCCACGATTTACACACAGACCTGGCTACTATACACCTCGAACATCCCGTATCCACTAAAACATCACACATGTGCCCGTCAATCGACACGTTCGCAGTGGGCAGCGCCTCGTTGTTCATTGCGGAGAAAGTACCGGCGCCGATGAACCTTCTCCTTCCGAGTTTTCCGGACAGTATCTGGCGATGTGTCCCATCTTGGCACATCGAAAACACTTCATGCCGGACATTCTCTTTGGACAGGATCTACTCCAGTGACCCGTCTCTTTGAACACGAAACACCTCGTAGACGACACTGGAGCACGTCGAAGCACCGCCTGCTGTTCCGCCGATTTCGCCGCAAGACACGTCACATTATCCTTCGTCTGCAGAACCATCCGCGTTCTCACAACGATGTCATTGATGGTCAAGTTCTCCGAAGTAACACTTGCCCGTATGCTCGCAGCAACATCCTCAGGGAGTCCACTGACAAATGCGCAATCGAGCAGCGAATCCGACACATTCCCGAACGCCTGGGCCAGCCTCCTCAGGTCTGCGACGAACACATCCGGTGATTCGCCGGGGAGCAATCGCCGATTTTTGAACTGCTCGTAGGCTGCGTGCTTGTTCAAGCCGAAAGCATCGTAGAGAGCTCTGCGAGTTTTCTCGGCTGATTTTCTCTTTTCATCAGGCAGCTGTGACCACACAAGAAAGGCTCCCTTCGACAGTCTCAGAGGAACAACACTCATGATGTCGACACTTTTCAAGCTGCACATCATCTCGGTCCTCGTCCACCACTCCACCACATCACTACTTCCATCAAACTCCGGTATTAACCGGGCGTCGAACGAAGCCGACTCAATTTCTTCAATTCACAAATTTGGCCGGTTAGCTTGTAAAAGGTGAAGCCGAACGAAACTGTTCCAGGATGTATTAAAGCTGATAAACAATGCAGAAACGAAGAACACCAAGCAACAACGCAGAAATATCAAACACAATGCACACACGCGCAACTCGCTCTCTAACACCACCACACACGACACACTCTGTCAGCTCACTGACGCAATGCCCATTCACACCATATGACGACATTCGATACAGCCAACACCCGAACATACAAACAAGTGCAAGGACGCTCCGCCGCGCGCTGCAAACTCAGCGTCTCGTCAAAACTCAACGAACGCACGTGCATATGCAGCGTGCGCTCCTCTCACATGCATCACTCAAGATTCACAGACACACACATAACATACATAGCTAACGCCAACAACTCACAATTGGTTTTTATTTAAATTGTTTTTTTTGACAGAAATTATTTTTCTCATATATGAATGATCAAATATTTTCAGAATTCGTAAATGAGTTCATTAATGCAGTTTTAAATCTTCATAAATATTTCTTTTTGACATGATCTTAAGGGTTTGCACGATATGGGAAACATATATAATTACATTTTTGGTTTCTGCTGGAGAAGCATTGTAGTTGGTATTTATGAGAAATCCTTATTTTTACGACAAAACATTTGAGCTTCTATTAAAACACTATTTTTAGAAACCTCTGAGTTAAAAAAAACTGTGTTTACTCTGAAAACAAACATGAATTAACTTCCATGATCAAAACGATTTTTAGTCACTAGGTTTTTTTTATTATTATTATTAATTACAGGCAAATCCAGTAGCATGGGAAGAGTGCAAGCACTATTACCACCCTAAGGTGGTCCCATGTACCGGAAGCGCCCAAAAGATTCAGAGAGAAAGAGAGTTCGAAGAGAAAAAAGTCTAGAAAGAGAGTTGGAAAGAAAATAATAAATAAATAACAATAAATAATAAACCATCATCCGATAACAGTCCATAATGTCACTTTGCTCACGTTCCTCAATAAATAATAACAATCAACAATAAATATGTGATTCAGTAAATAACAGCCATCAATAAATAAGAATGAATATTAATAAACATGTATGTAATAAATAACAATCGAGAACAATACATATGATTCAATAAGAAACATCCAACAATAAATATAAATATGATTCAATAAGTAACAACAACACAAATAAATATGATTCAATAAACAATAATACCAATAAATATGATTCAATAAACAACAACAACAATAAATATGATTCAATAAACAGCAACAACAATAAATATGATTCAATAAACAACAACAACAATAAATATGATTCAATAAACAGCAACAACAATAAATATGATTCAATAAACAACAACAACAATAAATATGACTCCATAAACAGCAACAACAATAAATATGATTCAATAAACAACAACAGCCAACACTGAGTGAAAGTATAATTTAATAAATAACAACAACCAATAATAAATATTAATAAATAGAGAGTAAAATAAGAATAAATATAAATAAATAGAAAATATATAACAATAAGCATGAATAAATAACAATAAATATGAATAAATATACAATTAATAAGACTCAACAGTCAATTCCGCTCTTTCAGTAGCATTTCATTTACTTTGGCCTTGAATTTGTTCAAATTGTTCTGCGAGAAAGCCTCCTCCTTCAACGTGTTCCAAGCAGACACAGTGGCCGGAAGAAAGCAACGTTGGAATTGTTTTGTACGACAACGAATTGGAGCCATGCACTGGGAATGCTGTTTGGATTTAAACCGTGTGCTTCTTGCTGCCACGAAATCATCAGGAATTGACTTTCTCATCGGATGATGGTCGTTGTGCTTGATCTTGTACAGCATGCACACGCTGCTGACCTTTCGACGATGGCAAAGATCACCAAGAACCAAGTCACCACAGAGGAACTTGCAAGTTCTAACAACTCTGTTGATGAGATTGAGGTGACAATCCGCAGCAGATGACCACACGGGGGCGCAGTACTCCAGAATTGGCAAAATGAAACAGCGAAAACAACTTTTTGAGATTGTGCTGCTACCGAACATCCGATATGCCTTTCTTATAATTCCCAGTTTCCGCGATGCCGAACAAACTAGCTTCCGAATGTGACTCTCAAACGTCAGCTTTGAGTCTACATGTACTCCCAATATTTTGAGCTCATCACACACGTTGAGTTGGGAGTCATTTATGAGGATAGCTCCATGTGAAGGCTGAACGGTACGTGACCTAGAAACCAACAAGCATTTAGATAAATAAGTTAGTACAAGTTATAATAATATAAGTATAAGTTTTCATAAATAAGGCCACTGGGTATTTGGACTTGGACTTTGCAAACATATGTGGGTGTTTAAAATCGACTACTTTCGCAATTGGAAGCGGTTTAAAACTTCCGTTGCCTATAGATGCTACAAGGTGAAATTCAAGATCCTGTGTGTACATTTTATGAATTTATTTTTATCTTTTTTAAATACTTACAAAACTCTTGGTAAGTGGTACAAAAATATGTTTAACTATATACTAAATAGCATGGTACAATCCTTATTTTGATTTGTATGTGTAAAGTGTAAAAAACCTAATAAACAAAAAAACGATGGTTTTGTTGTTTTTTTCTAAAAAAGCATGTTTTTTGTTTCTTTTAAAAACCCTGTTTTTTCAAGCCCTGACTAGAACCAATGATACTGGAACCGATGGTACTGGAACCAATGATACTGGAACCAACGAAACTGTAACCGATGGTACTGGAACCATGGGCACTGGAACCATGGGCACTGGAACCAATTGTACTAGAACCAATGGTACTGGAGCCAATTGTACTAGAACCAATGGTACTGGAGCCAATGGTACTAGAACCAATGGTACTAGAACCAATGGTACTGTAACCAATGGTACTAGAACCAATGGTGTAGTAATTTCACACTTCGAACAACTCCTAATATGTGTCCGATTCAGGTATGATGATTATGCATCTCCATAAAGTGCAGGTGTTGGACATACTCCTACGATGGTACACAAACACACACCCGATGCACTCTACAAATATTTAGCATTGGTGAGCGTATATTGTGATGCGTGTTGTGTGATCCAGTTTTCGGCCGATGCATGCCTGTCATTGGCCTGAACCAGACGCAGGACGGAATTGTGGTGGACGAAAACAACGAAATCATCCATCAATTGCACATAGACACGCTGACAGACAAGAAACTGAACGCCTTTCTGTCCGGGCAGGGGGTATAAATTATCAATTATTAATTGCTCTTGAGATGGTTTTCTGAATTTAAGCTGATTAAGTGATAATGCGCTAAATTATGTCAAAGTGCATTCGCTTCAATACAATGTTCACACGCAAGATATGCAGTTAATAATGATAATTATTTTGAATATGCAGAGTGACTTCATAAATGTCTAAATCAACGTTAATACTCTCCATTCCAAGTTCATCTATCACCAATTACAGATTTCATCTCTTGACTGAAATTTGCGTATTATTAGCAGCATCTATATTGTGGATGAAAATTATTATCACCGGTGCATTTGTTTTGCATATATTTTTAATGTAGCGATTTTTAATCAGTCATTCTCAAACTTTCTCAGTGTTTGCACTTTTTTCAAATCAGCAGTCAGTTCTCGCACCCTCATTATACCCGCAGTAAATTCTCACACCCCTGGATCCTTGATAGCTGTATACGAAAATATATAAAAAATTCGTACAAACGACGTAATATCAAAACTATTTTATTTAATATTCATTCATACAACTCCTTTAAGAAGATTAAGCAAAACCACGTATTTCAGGAAAAACGTAATGCATAGAATGAATATATAATTTCTTAAAAAATATACAGGAATCCTCGACCCCATGGGCGTAAATTTGTGTCGAAGCTCGGGGGGGATGATGGTCATCATGCATTAGTTTTCAAAGTTGCTCAATTGACCCTCAACTAACTTTGCCATATTCAATTTCAACACACATATGCCTCAATACAAAGTATATTATATGGACTAACACATACACACACACACATATACACACACAAAAGGGGTACCGGACATACACTACTATCGCACTGAACAGTATCACAAGTGTTAGCACAAACATATTTAACGGAAATATAGGTGATGACAAACAAACATATTGATTTTACCATGTTTCATATAATCAACACATGGTGAGCAAAAACACATAGTGGTTAACACATAGAAAACAAGAGCAACAGATAAGACTTTTTTTTCAGATTATAGCATGTTATTACATAGCATTATCATAGATATTGGTGATGAATATCTCTCTATTTAGCAAGAGCCAAACAGAGAGATCCGCTGCTCAGACCTTCTGACAAATTCTCTAACTATCACATTTATATCAACTGAATCGATAATATCCTTGTGTATATGAGCTAGGGCAATGTGGTTCAGACATGTTTGCGACATTGTGCTTCTCAGCCATGTTTTGAGCCTACGGAGGGCAGAAAAACTTCTTTCTGACTCACAACTTGCTACAGGACAGACAAGAAGCAGCTTCAACAATGTCCGCATCTCAGAAAACATAGCTCTAGAAGCCGTCTCCATCGCTCGATAGGCATCTTGAGCAGAACCAGCAGACACAGCTTTTGTGGTGCCGATAAACATTGGAAGCTGAAACTTCAGTCGTTCGAGATTTAATTCCGTGTAATGAGATACAACGGCTTCATTTATTGTTCCTGTGGTGATCATTTTTTCAAGTTCTATATATCGGTTTAGGCCTCTACTGTCCAGTACGTCATTCAACTGCGTCCTGACACAGTCCAGCATCTCGAAATACTGCATTTTATAATGTTTGCGAGCAGTATCTGGGAGGTATGATTTTGCATCTCCGCCGAATCTGAGTGGCAGTTTCCTTTTGCGAGGCTGCATAATGCCCTCCAATCCTAGAGAGTTGACTTGTGATTCTGCATAATCATACATTGCGCCGAATTCATCTTCTCTCCTCCATGAATCTAGCTGGGCGATCGTCGATTTCACGGCTTCAACCATCCCTGGAAAAGTAAACGTTTAAATTATTGCAATAGTAATCTAGTGTGAAATCACAATACGATATGGCCAATAACCAAACTAACGTAATATTGTAACCAGAGTGGTGTTCAAAGTGGAACAACACAAGTTTAGGAGGCATAAAAACTAGAATTTTACCTGAAAGAGTTTCAGATCTGGCTTGAAGTCCACGACTCAACTGCTCTAGCACTTGAACAGTTTTTTCAGCAATGCACAATCCCAGAAACGTCACTCCTTTGCTGAATCTGTCATGGAGGCCCGCTGCTGTTGTTCTAGCGTCGCCGCTGCCTGTTTCAGCCATTTCAGCCAAAGAGTCTAAAATCAAGCGGTATTGCTTAATGACACTAACGACGGGTTGTGAGCGGCACAACCAACGAGTCGGACACAGTGGCCGAATTTGACGAGCAGGAGGGTTTCCCGTGGACACCACGATCTCTTTGAACATTGACTGCAATAAAGACATCAACATGCGCTTGTTTCAAGTTGAATTTGTTTGTTCGATTTTCGTTTAAAGTCGCATTCTGAATCGCATCAAACATATAAACGATTTCTGCATACGTGCAAGTTTTGCGTTTTATCGGTGTCGGATGACTACTTCATTTGTATATTATTGTCAACTACATCTAATGCTCTGAAAAACTAAAATATGGTGAGTCATTCCAAATACTCGATATGATGTGCTCATATGATGACACAATTTTTTCCAACACTTGGATGCAAATATTAAAAATTACTATACGATGCTAGGAAATTGTCATTGCTAAATAAGATAGTGCTTTGTAGCACTTGTACTAACCTTGAACTTTCCAGACCTGTGCAATAGCACTCCCAGCTCATGCACCCACTGTATAGCGTCACGTACACAGACGCTAGCATCTACGGCCTTCTGCATGATCAGATTGATCTGGTGAGCTCCACAATGAAAGTACATGGCTAGTGGCTGCTGCTGCAATATTCTCGCTTGATATCCCCTATACGCACCGCTCATATTTGCAGCACCATCGTATGTTTGGGCTCTTAAAGCTGAGAGCGGAAGGCTGAGTCTGGTGAGTACGTCTAATACCACTTTGCAGATAATCTCACCCGTGGTGTTTGGAGTATTGTACATTCCGACAAATGACTCGCTGACTGTCAGGTTATCATCAACATGTCGGATGAAGATGGACTCTTGTTCTATGCCACTTATGTCCTGTGTTCCGTCAACAATAACTCCAAATAGTTGGTCCTCTTTGATTGATTTTGCCAAAATCCTCAGTATATGATGACAGAAAATATCGATGATTTCATTCTGTATTTTGTGAGATACGAAGCTGGTTGTCCTCTGCATGTGACACCTCAGCTCATTGTCGTCAGCAGCAATCATACTTGCAAGCTGGTAAAAGTTTCCTTCCAGCTTATCCTTGCCCCGAAACGGCATTCCTTGACGCAGCAGGTAACGAGCACAAGTGAACAGTTTTGTCAGGCAAGTGTATGCTGTTTGCTGCTGCTTTCTTTTGCCGTCATCAATGATACTGTTCACCGGTTTTGTCTCCACCGCACATAACTGGGATGTGGCAAATCTATGCTGATGGGAAGCCTCGTGCTCACTGAACTTACACAGTGCTTTTTTCCAGTTGCCAAATCCACCGCTAATGAAGGTTTTTTCCACTGATCGCCCAAACTTTACGGTAAATAAGCCCATACTGTGCGCTTTGGCACGGGTAAAACACAGAATCTTTTTCAAACTTGGCTCGTAATGGATCCAAATGTAGATTGTGTACCATTTGTTCTGGAAATATATGCGCTGTGTCTTTGTTCGTAGTGGTGGAATGTCGTTGACATTCGGTTGATTAGGTGTATTGTTGAATTTTATGCCAGCACTGTGCACCATTGCTATTTGAATGGGCTCAGCAGTTTCAGCTGATGTACCATCACTGTCCCCCATTGTCATTTGATTGGGCTCAGCAGCTTCAGCTGATGTACCATCACTGTCCCCCATTCCCATTTGATTGGGCTCAGCAGCTTCAGCTGATGTACCATCACTGTCCCCCATTGCCATTTGATTGGGCTCAGCAGCTTCACTATTACTTTTAGCAGCGACAAAACTGGTTCCAGATTCATTTCGGGACTTATCATTATTCGACACAGAGGTTCCGAAATATTTTCTTATGTCCGCTCTTTTACCACCACTCTCAGACATTTCTAATGCTCACACCGAAATCTGCAGGCAAACATTGTGAACGAAAAACTTATGTTATAATGGTGAGCACAATGTTAATAGTAATTTATAAGTAATCATCCAAAAATATGCATAAAACATGACCCGAGCACCCTGGGTCAAAAACCCCTGATGATACTGCTGTCAACTCATTGGCGTGCAATTGTGTGTGTGTGTGTGTGTGTGTGTGTGTGTGTGTGTGTGTGTGTGTGTGTGTGTGTGTGTGTGTGTGTGTGTGTGTGTGTTAATTTGGGAAGAGTGGTTGGAAGGACTACCAGTCTGCCAAATGGGTGATCGTCACGGCCCTGCTAGCCAGCATGGTGGTATCTCTCATATGGATACTGTTGATGCGATGGTTCACCGGAGTGCTCGTGTTGACTTCGTTGTTTGGCACATTGGCAGCCATCACATACGGGTGATTACCCCGAACAAGTGTGTGTGTGTTTGACACACACACATTTGTCGTGTTCTGTCCGTGTCTGTCCTGTTCTTTGTTCTGTTCATTCCCTACAAGTGGAAATGAAAGAGTTATCAAGTGGGAAGCTAAAGATCGGACAGAACAGGACAAATGTGTGTTTATATCAATTCAAATTCGTTTATTTTTGTTTCTAATGACCTCTTGATGACATTTACTTTGATGTAACAACTGAATGTATTGTATTTATCAGCGTTGTTGTGTAGAAAATGAAGAAATGGCTCATTAAGAAGTGGGGAATCAGAGAATATAAGGTACAGAAACACTAGTGTATTTGCTCTGATATCGTATAATACTCACTGATCTTGATTTATTTTTCAATGATCGTGGACTGATTTCTGCTTTCAAAGTTATCATAGTAGTTCAACTCGGAACTGAACTGGTATTTGGCGGCGTATATTTTTCCATGTATGTTTGTGCCGGGACCACAGATGTGTGTACGCGTATATGCAGTACGATTTGTTGAAGAGGGCCGCTGCAGATGATCAGCCGATAACAATGAGCGTACTAACAAGCGACATTGGCAGTCTGTTGCAAATGAAGTCCACGTGGCTGGTTCTGTTTATTGTACTGTGCGTTGTCGGAGGCGTGATGCTGCTGTTAGTGCTGACACTGTACAATAGACTGCGTATCGCCATCCAAGTGATCGAGGATGCCAGCAAGTAAGAACATGCACCATGCCACTGCCCAGTCCGTTCAGTTATATGTTAAGGTTAAAGGCCTAAGTGACAGTTGCTACACGGGAAGAAGCCGAACCTTATGAACACACAGGTGTACCCCGTACAGCTTGCTGTCACCGCAGAAAAGACCCTCTCCACGTCGCCACAAGAACGAACGACGCATTAAAGGGGTCGGCTTCCCCAGAATGCATGACACGACACATGACTGATATCTGGTACCATTTACTGCTGGGTGGACAGGGGCTGTAGGATTCTATAATTCGCCCAATGAAATTATGTTCCGACCGGCTTCGAAACACGAAGCTCCCGCTTGTGAGGCAGGTGCGCTAACGACTACACCACGGATTCCACAAACACCACATTCCACAGTCTGTATGATAAGCTGTTCGAAGGGGAGTACTACAATATTGCCCTATGAACATATTAGCCACATATGCCCGAGTACTCCCATACTCTGCAATAGGGCAATATGTTCACCTCGGCCAGTGTAGTGTCAAAGGCGTACCAAGTGCGGTGAGTGCGACTACGTCGTGTGGCCAATATGTTCACTTCACCATAGCGAAATTTCAGTTGTTTTCAACGCAACGCACGAGTTTGTATACAACAAGTAGCTAGCACCTAACATACTGTGCGGTTATTAGTTAGGTTAGGTCAGGTCAAGTTAAGTCAAGTTAAATTACTGAGCCTAGCCAATAACGGCACATTATGTTAGGTGATAGCTACCTGTTGTGTATACACTCGTGTCTTGTGTTGAAAACCACTGAAATTACGCTATGGTGAAAAGTGAACATATTGGCCACAAGTCGCAGTCGCACTCACCGCACTTGGTACGCCCTTGACACTACACTGGCCGAGGTGAACATATGGTCCTATTCCAGAGCATGGGAGTATACAAGCGTTTGTGGCTAATATGTTCATAGGGCAATATTGTACTAGATCCGTTCGAAGCTCTACTTGTTTTATACTCGACTCGTAAACTAGAGGCTACGACCATTTCCCCCGACGAACCATCTGGTCCAACGCTGATGCGACGTGATGTTAAACTAGGCTAGATTCGGTTAGATTAGATTAGGCTGGTATATGTTTATCGTATCAGCGTTGGACCAGACGGTACGCAGGATTAAACGGTATTAAAGCCGTACACTAATGTTGCACCGGCCTGCAAGTATGTATTACTCACTAAATTGAAGTGGCAATGATTCAATGCTGTGCTCATTAAATATGGTGGAAGATCTGCCGCCAGCATGATAAATTTTATCTTGTAAACTTTAGTGAAATATACCAACACTACATTAAGAACATAGAAATTCGGGCATATTTGATTGGACTGGAAATTTTGGTTGTTGTCAGTTTTCATGAGGTCGCAATGTGAGATTTTGGGCAAATAGGACGGAAATTAAGTAATAGGTATATCAGCAGAAATCTATCAAGCTCAGCTATAGAATGGTCGAAACGATCAACAATACTCGGTTGTATCGAGAACATATCAAGGATGTGATATCATTGCCATTTATCCGTCAATGTCCAGTGTGATAACCAATGATAATGTGTTTGCCGCATAATTTTGTTCGTGTTTCCTAGATATTTCCTGTTGTGGTATTTCTTATGAAAAATTTTCATGTATTAAAAATGTCCATCATTCTGAGAGGCGCGTCAACGTTGTCTTGGATCCGTTCGGACTATTGACGAGGTTCCTGGACAGAAGCAATGTAACGATGGTAATTATAATATCTTGTTATGTTGATCTTCGTTCGGCTGATCGTGATGTCTTGATAGTTCCTCTTGTTGTTGTGTTCCGCGATAACAAGTAATAGTCACCCAGTCGAAGCTGAATTGTGTATTCAGGGCAACCAGTCAAATCTACTCTTAACACTTAATAATGTCCTGAACCTAATGCTCTACTGACGACTTAATAATGGTGAGTCCTACATCGCAAGTCGCTAGTCCAAGCCAAACTAACTGACCCACCAACAAGCACAGCCAAAGTACCCCCAAAGCCTAGCCTCCAAGCCCCTTATTCTTAGTCAACCACGGTTTATATACCTACGAACACACGTCGTTGGCACCATATTCCGCAAGCAATTGCCAACTGGCCAAACTGCTCGAACTACACAACCGGGACACAAGCTATTTCTAAACGCGATTTGACAGTACACAGGCGTGTTGCCTCGAGATGATCAGCCAAGTCAAACGTACAAAAAAGGGTCATTAATCACTGTCACACATATTCCGCTAGAGCCAAACATACCAGGCACCGTGTGATACGGGCGTCGCTCTAACACATAAATTAGCCCAACGACAGCTGCACAAGCAAGCCGCGAAAGAACGCGAACGTAAACTGAGAAAGAGAGAGAAAGAAAACTGAGTAAACTGACAGATAGAAAACTGGTCTGATTATAACTTTGTTATAAGCAATCGGCGGTCATTGAGGGCCGCATTATTAATTTTTAACGGTTTTTGTCTTTTACAAGTATTTATTGAATTCTATGTATTGACATTCACATTCATTTCTTTCACCATCACCATTATTTATGTCATTGTTCCATTCTTCATATTCATTAATTAATGTACTTTAGCTTTAAAAAGACTGGTGGTGTCAGCTTTAAATAGACTGGTGCATCGTCCTAGAGGCCGGTGCACCGCATAAACGCAAGTAACCAAACCAAACCATATATTAAATATGAATATTGGAATATTTTGAGTGACTTGACGATTTATTGATGTTTTGGTTGTCAGGGCCGTGACATCCTCGCTGTTCTATCTCTTCCTCCCGATGGTTCCGTTGACATTACAGCTGATCACCATAACACTGTGTCTGATGATGGCGCAGAACATTGCCTCGATTCCAACCAAGGAATTCAAAGTTTCCTATCTGCCCGCCAACTGCAGCGACGTTTGTCCGACCTACAAGGTGATAGTGATGGTGTCCTCCAATTTTTGAAGGTTGATCATTTTGTCAATAGCACTGTCGTAACATATCATAGCTAGAGGAGATATATAGATAAGACACGACCACTGGCGGATGCAGAGGGTGGAGCTCTGGGAGCTGAAACCTTCTCGAAAATGTTTCCATCAACTGCTCATAACCAAGTGGTTCAATAAAATATGTCAATAAAGAGTACTATTTCTATACAATTTGTTGATATAAGTGTAACTGGCGACGTTAAGTTTAACCACGCTTGGATACGTTTCGCACGAATAACAACGCGAATAACACAACACTTGAATGTAATATGCAACGCAGTCACTACGCAACCAGCGCAACACAAATAACAAGTAACTACAAAAGTTTCCGTAAACAAAACCTGTTGAATCAAACGAAAAACGAAAGTTTATGAACCAAATTAAATAATAAAAAACGCTTCGCTTCGCTCACCGCTCCGCACCGCTTGTCGTGCTGTATAATCGTGCACGACAATTCTGATGCCCAGGAGGTTGGCCAACTGAGCCAATTCATAAGATCCGTCTTGTTCAGTGATAAAAATTGTCACCATACTTCTATTGAGCCCTCTGTTAGGAAGCAGCGTTTCTAGAACGCTAAAACAAAAATTAATCATGTTTTCGTGGTATAAATGATAAAATATTTTTTGATTTTGATTATATTTTGATGATTTGTAAATTTTTCTATAAATAGCATACATGTAAGATCACAAAATAATTTACACATACAGCTATATAATTGTACGAATGATTTTATTAAAAAAAGTGTTTCTAAACAATTTTAATCACACATATTTTCAAATAAAAGTTATTATTTTCGTTAGTTTTTGTATTGAGTAGTTACCATTTGGTATTTATATCAGATGAATTAGGATGACTATGTTTCTCGTCTCACCGGTACAAATAGCTGCCTCGATCGCTGGCTACAATGGCGATTGACTGTTGAAACTGAACACCATTGCGAAGCTGGAATTCATGTCAACACACACAGACGAATATTTGCTGGGTGGGTACGTTTGTTGTCTTGACATAACGTACAGTCTCAATGGTATCTAATTTATATAGACACTAAATTTCTCCATAATCTTCTGTTCACAGTTTGAAAATCCGCAAAGAATGGGTTTCAGTTGTTTCTGAGAAATTTTGTGCACAAAATTTGGCTCGAAATCTCTCTACCTGATTGTGCTTTTATTTACGTGCAATTATTAATAATAATTAATTATGATAATATGTTTGTTATTATCCCCCGTTGTAAAATGTGTGTGTAAATTTAAATGTCTTTTACATGGATTCTTAACCCTTTGATGGTTCCATACCCCCTTTACTTGACTGTTCAAATAATTATCACCAGTAAGACGCCGTGTTCGGCGGTGAACGAGCGAGCGCGAAGCTATCATATGTAATCAAACTTTGTCATAAATGCATTTGTCTGCGTGCATGGGCAAAGTCTTCTGCTAAATTATAAAAGGGCATATGGCACGTGCCACGTGCCACACTGGGCACTGACATGATTTGGCATGACCTCATTCGCGGCAGGAAGGATTGGGATACCCAACAAAAAAACGCATGTTAATCAGACTTATGGTTTCAGAGATATAAGCCTCGGAAAAACGAGTACAAGGTGTTTTTCGAAAAAGTAGGAGGGCATTTGGGACGTGCCACGTGTCAAAGTGGGCACTAACATGATTCGGCTTGTTCTCATCCGCGGCAAGAAGGATGAGGCTACCCAACAAAATAAACGCATGTTAATCTAACTTATGGTTCCAGAAATATAAGCCTCTGAAAAACGGGTGAAAAGTGTTTTTCGAAAAAGTAGGAGGGCATTTGGGACGTGCCACGTGCCACAGTGGGCACTGACATGATTCGTTTTGGTCTCATCCGCGGCAGGACGGATAAGGCTACCTAACAAAAAAAATGCATGCTCATCGGACTTATGGTTCCAGAGATATAAGCCTCTGAAATGCGTGACCACGGCCGGCGGGCCGCTCATACTCATTTTTCTAGTAACACCAAGTATGAACTTGCTCGCTTCGCTCGCTCGTAATAAGCAACGCACACTGTCAACGCAAAACACTCATCACTCCGAAACGCTCCCGTCACCCCCAGACACACACGAACACCGCAAAATCCCTCAAGCGACTGATTCTACCTTCGCCCCGTGCGTCATCATCGTCACAGCGATGACGCCCTCTACTCCGCTTGCGCGTCATCATACATCACCCCCTGAAAATCAAGATCACAAAATTATACTGATCATCAAAATAACTGAATGAGCCTTCAACTGCACTTAAACGATCAAGACAATACAAATTCAACAATTAAGAAGAAACACTTTTATAGCAAAAACTGGAAACACATTCATAGTACAAATGTTCAACTCATGACTCACAGTTACTCGGACATACGTTTCGCCGGCGTTGTCTTGAACTACGCCGAAGAGGCGGCTGGCCTACCTCTGACGGCGACGCAGGCAAATTCTCTGTACGATCACCATCCTCGGGCGGCGATTGAATCACTTCACCACTTTATTCAACACGGCGATTGAGTACAATGATACGAGCATCATCATCGTGCGCGTTGTCCTCGACTTCCATGCTGCCTGTTTCCACCGGTGCAGTCGCCGTCGCTAGGCGAAGGTCACGCACATGTCGCGGTAATCCATCCACCTCCATATTGTGCGGAGAGTTTATTCGAGTGACAAAACCCAGTTGACTCCTTTTGTCACATCGCTTGGAATGATCACGCACCCACACCTGGTCTCCGATAAAAAACGACAGGAAATTGCAGAGCCGTTTCGTTTGCCGACGCACTCGACACCTCTCACGCGCGGCTCGTAGCTGTACACTTGACTGGCCGGAGTACTGATGGATTGAATATTATCACGTGGCGACACGTTGTGCCAGTACACGGCCTCTTCTATCGAACATCTGTTTCATGCTACAATGCGTTTCACCGTCCTGTGCGAACGACCCACGATCCCGTTGCCTTGAGGGTAATGAACACACCGGAATATGATATCAACATTCCAGCGTTCGGCAAATTGCTGAAATGCGGAATATCTGAAGGCAGTAGCATTGTCTGTGAGTAACTCGTTGGGAGCACCACGCTAACAGAACACCGTTTCCAATACTTGTATAACCGCAAAGCTGTCTTGTCTGTGGAGCCGACTCCACAACGCAAAGCGAGATGGGCCGCAATCAACCAAGGTTAAATATTGGTTCTGATTCACGTGCGTCACGTCCATTGCCAACCTTGACCACGTCTCTGCAATCTCCAATTGACCTTGAGTCCAACGCACAGATGCAGGATCCACAGACTGACACGCCTCACAATTGGAAACCACATGCCGCACTTGCCTCCGAGTCACAAACGACAACCGTTTCTTCGCAAAATAGAGGATGCGATTCACTCCTGGGTGCCCACATGTCTCATGTAGGCGGCGCACATCGTCATCCTGAGCGGAATCAACCGTAGCACACGCGATGTGACCAGTCAACATCGATTTTCGCGGAATTCTTGTTAGAGTGTCTGCTATATTCTCCGCCGAGCTGACAAAACACACTTCCAGTTGCACACCGCACTCTTCCACCGTTGCCTGGATAACAGATAACCTCCGCCTGATCAACATCTCGGACGCGGTTTTGGTCTTTATTCGGCATGTGCCGGAGAGAACATCCGTTAACCACCCGAAAACCACATTTGAGTCCGTCTTTAGTCTCACCTTTATCATCCCAGTAAAGCCAGATTTTTGCCTTTCTGGGCCGCGTCCAGCTCTGCCATATTGATATGCATCGCTGCGTCTTTTCTCAACCAGCTCGAATCATATATGACACAGCCGTCTACCTCTATCAATGCTCCCAATGCCAGAGAACTTGCATCGACCCACACATCGGCGGTGGTCCCGCTCACATCCCATCGGCCCCCAGCAGGTCATTTTGGCGCACACTTTGCATTAGCGTCGAAGATGTCGCAAGATTGTCAAAGATTGACGTCGAAGAGGTAGCCATAGTGGCTACCTCTTCGACGTCAATCTTTGAGTCCCAGGATGGTGACACTGCATTCGCCTTTCTTTTGAGGTAAGCGGCGGCTACCCTCAACGAACCGCATACAGATAGATGACTCACAATTCGCCCGCACATTGAGAAAATTGAACGCCTCGTGAGCTTGCTCGGAACGTCACCTGGGTCATAGTCTCGTCGCCATTTGACACCTTCATTTGTCGGGTAAACACGCACACCCAGCACACGCGCTCCTACTCCATTACCAGCGATGCACTCCGCAGGCATGCAATGAATTCCGTGTCTCAACAAATGTTTCCTCACTTCTTCAGCGGACGCGATAGTCTCGTTCACGATAATATCATCGATGTATGCCGACGCAGCTCAAGCGATTCGGGCGTCCTGCTCCAGTGCTGCATTGATCACTGTCTTCATAATGGGAGGCGCAACGCTTAAGCCAAATCCAAGACGTGTCAAACAGTAACGTACACCCTTCACCTTAACAGTTTGGTACAGTCATAACTGTCTGCTTACACGCACCTGTAAGTAAGCTTTCTCCAGATCTAGAAGTGCCACTTTCCTGTCTAATATACGCCATTCTCGTAGTTTAGCCGCACATACTCGCACATACTCATACCCGCACTCGTATATCCGCTTCCGCTGTGAATGCCGATACATGCCTATTCATTTCTCGGAAGTCCATCACAGGGCGCACTTTCCTTTTGTCTGACTGCACAACAGCCATCAACGGTAGTGCCTTTTACTGGGCCCATAGTATTTAAGTTGTATTTCAACAACCAGCCGGCCTCAATCCAACGGTTGATCTCAGCTTCATAATCTTCACGCACATGATCAGTAGGGCTGTCAAAAGTTAATAAAGTTACTTTTTCACCTAAAGGTCACTTTTTCATAAGCTACCTAAAACTGCAATAAAAAGTTGTGTACGATGATTATTAAAAAACTTATTAGGTTATCAAAAGTTACTTTTTCATTGTTAGGTTACTTTTTTTCCTGTTAGGTTACTTTTTTATCGTCAGGTTACCTTTTGCTATTTTTCTTGTTATTAGGTAAGTTTACCACGAAGTTTGGTGACTTTTTGCAGATAAGATGTACAGAAACGGTAACGAAAACGAGGCACAAAAACGGTATATGAGGATACAATAGGAAAAGAGATGGAATATTAGGTCTGAAGATCAAGAAATGCCAAACTTCTGCTGTTAGGATCTAGCAATTGATATTCACTTTAATATCTGTGCTACTCGATATTTATACGTTTTTGGGTACGCTTGATAGCGTCATTCCATTTTAGGCAATGTTTACGAACCGGAGGGTGTCGTGAGATGTTTGGAGCGTGGTATAGTACGATGTGTGAGCTGTATATACCAGATATTGCACTGTAGCACTTGACAGTACGCATTTACTTGAACTGGAATTAGCACGTGATTTTCAGGGCGTGATATAGCGCCATTTTCCCACGTTTGACATTTATAAGACTGTGAGCACAGGGTGCTATATATGGGAGGACGCATTCACACATGCAGTGTTCACGCCAACACTATTATACAAGCTATACTACGTGCTATTTGATCAAAAGTTCCATTAAAACAATATAAAGAACATTATTGCGACCATTACTGAAATATTTACATTTGCAATTAGTGTATTTCACCTTTGTATTAGCTTTCCACTTTTAAATTGTATTTTGATGGCTATGCTCCTTTTTGCGATGTTAGCCAAACAATATTAAGTCACTTTCGGTGGTTTGTTGTAAAAATGGTACCAGATCGGAGAGAGGGTGGAAAAATAGTACCAACTAGGAAAGAGGATAGAAAAGAAGGACTGGTGTATTTTCTTACTGCAGAACTTCAAACAGAAATTGACTTTTTTTGAAGGTTATTTTTGCGAAGATTAGGTTATTTTTAGGTTACCTTTTTATAGGTTACTAGGTTAATTTTTATGTTCACAAACAAACAACAAACAAACCTTGTATTTCATATAGAGCACTAATCAGCAAAGGCGTGATAAACCTGAGATATAGCGATGCAAAAGTGATAATAACATTAAAACTCATAGGATATTTTAGGTTACTTTTTAGGTTACTTTTTCTCTAAAATAAAGTTACTTTTTGTGATTTTTAGGTTACTTTTTTGACAGCCCTAATGATCAGATATTCTGTATTCTGCTATTGAATTTCTCAAAACAGGTTGGATGCCGCCCGTCCACTTCCATGAAGCCGTTCAGACTCGGTTTTTTGCATCGTAAGGCACCTCGAAATCAGCTCAAAATCTATCTATGTGAACAGCCGCACCTCCTACCTCGGCGCGCGCCGCCACCACGTAACTCTGCTTTGGAACTAACGCCGAAAAGTCACCAAAATTCAACCTGTTAGGTGCACGGACCGTCACTTCTCCAAATGTTCTAATTGCTTCCATACCAAGAGCGACATCTACACCTAACGGCCTGCGCTTTGTCACGACAGCGTCCAAATTGACGGGATTAGCATCACTGCCAAGAACTGCAATTGTGACGTTAGCAACACAGCTAAACGTGAAGCGCTGATCACTTATGGTTAGCATACTCATCCCACTAGGTTCCCACCGAGCACAGACATCACTGTGAACTAGCGTACACGTACAGCCTGTATCTACCAGCGCGCTGCACGTAACACCGTCGACTAACAGCTGCGTAAAAGGGTAGAGCCCTCATTGCAGGCTTAGTGGAGAGGAGACTAGCGCTCATATCACCTCTCCACCGCCGTTTCCCGAACAATCCTTCGATACGTGTCCGGGTTTGTGGCAGCGATAACAGATGATATTCTTCCTATTGGTAGGGCTTACACGACCAATATGACCGACCTCGCCGCACCGATAATACGTGACCGACCTCGTGTTTGACTCTCGATTTGCATGACGCGCGGCGGCTGCCACACCAACAGTCTCCTCAATTAGCAGAGATCGTGCGCGGGATACTACTTCAACAAGATCCAGATTATCTGCACGAGGCTCTTATACCGTGTCGCGTCTCTTCAGGTAAGCCGGCAACAAAAGCGCAAATCATAGCACTGTCGCTCATTCCACCAAACAACGTAGCCAAGTTTCGTAATTCGGCTAGGAACACGTCCACTGACTCTCCTCGCCGGAGTTTTCTGCTGATGAACTGTTCGTAGGCTGAAAATTTATCTAACGCAAAAGCCGTCAGCAATGCCCGCTTGATTTTTTCAATGTAGTTTTTGTCTTCGAGACTCAACTGCTTTTAAACACTAAATGCACCACCAGACAATCTGAGGGGCAAAATATCTTGCAAGCAATCCACTCCTCGCAGTCGACAAAAAAGTTCAGCCTTTTCCAACCACTCAATGACAGGCAAATTATGCCCGTCAAATTCTGGGATAAAACGTGTGTTGAACTGCAATATATTGACGAACACATCAGGCATCACTGGTGCCCCCGCATTATCACTGTGACTTGTCATGGTGCCGAAATAGCTTGTACCTGGCGATGATAAGTCTAACCACGCTTGGATGCGTTTCGCACGAATAACAACGCGAATAACACAACACTTGAATGTAATATGCAACGCAGTCACTACGCAACCAGCGCAACACAAATAATAAGCAACGCACACTGTCAACGCAAAACACTTATCACTCCGAAACGCTCCCGTCACCCCTAGACACGCATGCACACCGCGAAATCCCTCAAACGACTGGCTCTACCTTCGCCCCGTGCGTCATCATCGTCGCAGCGATGACGCCCTCTACTCCGCTTGCGCGTCATCATACAATAAGCATTATCGCAATGATGTTGCATAATAATGCATCTACATGACTGATCGACCTCAAAATTCAGCCCCGCAAAATTAATTCAGCCTCTCCCAAAAATGCACTCTGAATCCGCCACTGGGCACGATGCGTCTGTGTCTTCACTCATTGTCCTCACACAGTGTCTTCCTCACACTCCTGCGTCGCATGGTCGTTCTAATGATCAAACATATGTTTGTCAACATTCCTAATATCTACCGACTGATAAATTCATTTCCATCAGCGTTTCGGTTCGGTTATGTATTGTTGTTTGTCCAACAGATGAACGACATTTGTCAGCCTTATTACTTCAATCGCACTTGTCTCGAAAATTGTCCATCTGCTTTATGTATCTTGTACGAATACAGCACGTACAATATCATCAAGTACCTTCAGGTAACAAATTGCTCACTCACTGTAAAACAAAACTAAAAACAAGCACATAACTATTATCTACTTCTATTAATATACTAATTGCCCAAGAATTTGAGAACCTAAATTGCGCTTACTACACACTGCCGTCACACAGGACATCAGAATTGACTTAAAAATTCATTCAAATGTATGCAATTTCTACCAAGATGGTATCAGCAAAATTGAACGATTCATAACCACGTTAGCATTGTGTCAAACAGTTTTGAGTATAGTTTTCAGTATAAGATATTTCAGATGAATAGTGATGTGTGCTTCATTTTCATATCAGTAATTATATAAATGATGAAGTTTTCGATTCAATATTCATGGTTTTTATCCACATTCAGTGAGCTTATGTTTGTAGTATTTTTTAGCACAGGCGGATCCAGAGAGTGGGCTCAGGGGGCTGAACCTCCCCCTCCCAAATGCTTCTCTCAACTCCTCACAATCAAGAGGTTCACTAAAAAAAGTCAACAAAAATATCTTTCTGTAGAAATAGATGATATAAGGGTTGTCGGAAAGCATATTTGCACATTATTGTGTGTGTACTCGTATATATAGCTGAAAATGCCCCAAGTCATGACCTTCACACATAGTCATGCATAATTCAGCATCCCCAAAAATCGCACTCTGGATCCGCCACTGTTTGTGATGATACGTTCATGTTTGTGTGTTTCTCCAGTGGTACAACTTGTTCACACTGTTCTGGATGCTGTTATTCGCGTCTGCGTTCGGAGAGATGGTGCTGGCGGGCGCTTTCGCCGCCTGGTACTTTGACAACTCCAGCCATTTGTCGTTCGGCCATATGGGACAAAGCATATACAGAACCGTCAGGTATCATATTCTCATGCTGATTACCAATCTGCTCTTGGTTCATTGCATATACCGTAGTTACCCAATTATAATGTTCCTTGAACGTTTGAATCGAAAAACTGTTTGTTTTTGACATACCCAAGTATATATTCGCGCTAAGTGTTCTGATTTGACAGGGGCGTTTCGACTTGAATGCTCAATTAAGCAGATCTCTCGACTCCTGCAACTTGCCTCCCTGTATTATATTGATTGATAAAATACCACAAGCGTACCAATAAAATTTATTTCATAATTTGATCTCCCCTTATACAGGGTTTGACTTTGCCAACTGGAATTTCTCATATACTCAAATATAACGCTGCCCCTACAACTTTTGATGTTGAAATTTGGCACGAAAATGAGGGCTGATTATACTTGGGTGATTCCGGTAGCTACATTGTTCTAATACGTTGGTTCACCACGCCGGATCGCAGGGCAAGCATGATCGCAGGGTAAACACACGTCGGTATGTTTCATCAGATTCCACCTGGGCACTCTGGCGTTGGGCTCCAGCATTTTCGCCATTGTTCGCCACATTGTCGCCATTGTTCATCAAGGTCAACAATACCCGGGCAGTAAGGTATGAAGATAACGCAACACAAATACGCTAATGTGCTACATGAATGTGCTGAATTTAGACTGCAATGCAGTCTGTTCAGTGCAGTTTGCACCGCTGCTTCAACGCTGCTCCCGTATAGAATTTTGCATTTACATTGCATTGCCTTAAATCGATACACAATCACACACACACACACACATTACATTACATTACATTACATTAAGACATTTATATCGCAATTTTCACCCGAGGATCTCAAAAGCGCTCACACACACACACACACACACACACACACACACACACACACACACACACACACACACACACACACACACACACACATACACACACACACACACACACACACACACACACACACACACAAGAGTCATACACATACACAATCACGAACACACACACTCACCTACATACACACACCCATACACACACACTAAACAGACAAGTACATATACGCACAACCACAAACATACACTCACGTTTACATACTCAAAAACACAAAAATGCACACGCACACACACATACATATTGAATAAGATAGCAGAGCTGACATACAGCACAGAAGACAACACAACATACAACACATTAAGACAACACAGGAGGCATACAACGACATATACTCAGATTGACAAATCACAACACAATAGACACACAAATACAAACCAGAAATCACAACATATCAGACACACAAAGACATACACTCAAACAAATAGACAGAGAACACAACACAACAGACACACAAACACAGATAACAGAGCTCAACACAGCAACACACATACAGCATACAATGGAGAAACATACAGACACAAGAACAGAAAACACACGCATGAATCACATACACATAGAAGACAGAATTAGGAAACAATCAGACCTTATATTCAGTACTGATATATGCAATATTATTAAGACAGTAATAAGACTTGGTGAGAAAAAAAATTTAGTATGTTTTTTGAAAAGAGATAGAGATTTAATTGAGCGTATTGAGGGAGAAAGCCTATTGTAGATACGAGGTCCTAAGATAGAGAAGCAACGGTTGTAGTGAGAATGCCTAGAAGGAAAGGAAGGTTCAACTAGTAGAAAAGGATCGTTAGAAGACCTAAGAGAAAGAGATGAGATTTTATAAGACAGAAGGTCAAACAGATACGCAGGCTTACCAAGATGAAGAGCTGAATGAATAATTAAACAAATACGATACTCAACAAGAGCCTTAATGTGAAGTAACCTAAGTTTTTGTAAAGAAGAAGATACATGAGAACTCGAAGGAAGCTTAAATATCATACGACAAGCTTTATTAATAATAGATTGAAGTTTCCTAAGCTGGCGGTGGTTGAGAGATAGTAGAAGAGAAGAGCAGTACTGAGTTTTACTAAAGATGAATGAATTAGCTAACTTAAAGGCAGCATAGATTTTTATATATCTACGAATGGAATAGATACGCCTAAGTTGATAGTTACAGCGCCTGATAATGTCAGATATGTGTGGATCCAAAGAAAGAGAGCTATCGAGAAAGATACCAAGACTACCTACAGAGCAGGATAGAGGTATACTAAAAGAAGCAGTACTATTAGAAGATGGAAAGAGAATATACTTAGTCTTATCAGGATTAAGTTTGAGATGACGAGTGAACGCCCATCTTTCTATATCAGATAGGATGGTACTGACTGAAAAGTGAGAAATAGACTCAGACGAGAGAAGGATTTGAATGTCGTCAGCGAATATTTGGAAGGACACATCGTGACGACGAAGAACTTTCCCTACAGAGGTAAGATACATATTGAAGAGAAGAGGGACTAAGACAGAGCCTTGAGGTACACCACAAGTTAGTGGGCAAGCCTCACTACAAGAATCAGCAGAGGTAGAAACAAACTGAAGTCTATCAAAAAGATAAGAGCGAAAGAAAGAGAGAGCTGTGCCGCTAAAGCCTAAATCTAACAGAGTATCAATAAGAAGCAGATGATTAAAAGTGTCAAATGCAGCAGAGATGTCTAGTTGTATAAGTAGAATATCATCACCAGAGAGAGTAGATTTGATAATGGAATCATAGAGAAAAATTAGAGAGGTTTCTGTAGAGTGAAAGTGACGGAAGCCAGACTGCTCAGGAAGAAACAAAATGTTAGATTAAAGATATTCATATATCTGTATGTAGGCAGCCATTTCAAGAACCTTAGACAGCCAAGGAATTCTAGAGATAGGTCGATAGTTAGAAAGCGTGTTTGCATCCAGACCAGATTTCTTAAGTATAGGGAGAATACTGGCAGTTTTAGATGCAAGAAATTCCCCAAGAGTGAAAAAAGCATTGATGAAATTAGCTAAGAAAGGAAGGAGCAATTCAATGGAGTGAGGAATCCTGGAAAGATCAATGGGGTCGAGAGATGAAGAATGAATTTTAACATGCCTTAAAATAGTTCTACAGTCAGAAAGGGTAGCTAAAGTAAAAGAGTGAATAACAGAGGAGGGTAAGGGCGGAGAGTATAATGGTAGAGCAGCAGGGAACAAGCAGCGAATCTTATCGATTTTAGACTGGAAGAAATTCATAAATATAGAAGGTAACTGATTAGAAGCAGAATCTGGGAAAACAAGACTACGGGAATTACCTAAAAGACTGTCAAAAAAGCTTTAAAAGTTTCTTAGAATTGAGACAGAAAGAAATTTTAGAATTATAGTAAGATTTATTGGCGGAATCACAAAGAAGATGATGATGACGGCGGTCAGACCAGAAAGATTGCCACGAAGAGTCTGTCCTGAGACGACGCCATTGGCGCTCAAGACGACGCAGGGAGGTTTTTGAATATTTAATATCAGAGCTAAACCAAGGACAGCGAGAATTAGTGGAACGGAAGAATTTAACAGGAATAAAGGTTGATTTGAGAGAATCGAGGGGTGAGTTAAAGTATCCTAAGAGAGAATTAGGTGGTATATGAATGAAAAATTCAGTAGCAAAATACAAGTGCATATTGACATAAAAAGAGTCCAAATCAGCGTTACGATAATCCGAGAAACTAATAAGTTTGGGAGATTTGTAAGTGATAGGGAGGCGGGCAGAAAATTCAACTAATGAATTATCAGAAATGAAGGAATCAATAGGAAAAACAATGAGATCTCTAATGAGAATAGTAGAATCGGAAAAAGAAAGGAGGAGATCAAGTGTGTGACCGTGAACATGAGTAGGGCAGAAGATATGATTACGAAGACCTAATGAATCGATTAATTGTAAAAACATAGAAGAACAAGACTTGAGATAGGGCGCATCAACCCAAAGGTTGAACTCACCACAAATCACTATCCTAGACGAGAAAATTGGAAGAAGTGTGTCTAGAAGAGAAGAAAACTCATCAAGAAAAATTGAAGAAGAGAAAGAATTCAGACGATATATGTTGACAATACATACAGGAAGAGTATTTTTCCCTATTACTTTACAACAGATGTATTCAAATGATTTAATAGGAATTTCTACACTACATAGATAGGCATTAATGATGTTAGAATTATAGACAAAAGAAACACCACCGCCAGAGCATTTAGTAGGATTAGATACATTCATAGGGCGACAATTATGAAAAGCTGAGTAGCCAGCAGGAAGAGAGCGGTCAAAGGAGGATATTTCAGCAACAGAGAGCCATGATTCAATAACCAGAAAAATATCATACTTAGGAAGGATGGACGCAAAAAGTGATATTTCAGACCTAATAGACCTAAAATTCAAGAAAGTACACTTAAATAAACCAATTTCATTATTAGATTTAGAACGAGAAATAATAGAAAATGAATCAGAGAGATAAGAAAGACACTTATCAGCGGATGAAGTGCTGATTGAAGGAAGCAGAACTGAAGATCCAGCATCTCTTTCCGAAGTCGACTGCTGAGCACAATCAGTCAGGCCGGAGGTCACATCTAGTTTTCCGAGTTGGAATCCTCGACGGTCTGAGTGCGGCTGATCAGATGAGTCCTCGATGACGTGAAGCAAGGACACGACGGGTCGAATGACGTGTGAGCGACGTTCGCACGACCCGCACGTGCACAGTTGATACACTTGCGGGCATTCTTCGCCGGGCACGACTTGGTAGTGTGCTTTCCAGCACACCACCCACAAGTGGCCTCCTGGGCTCTACACTTGTCAGACTTGTGACCATGTCGCTGACATTTGATACAGCGCGTGACCCAGAAGCGATCGTATACCAGGCATCTGCTGTCGCCCAAGTAGACGAATCCGGACTTCATGATGATGTCACGGATTGTAGGAGAGACAGCCACAACAACTGTTCTGGTTTGCTCCGACGACTTCTTTGAAAACAGCACACGAAAGTCAGCTGCGCGGTTGATTGCAGCTTTAACCTGGCTGTTTTTTCTGCTGACAAATTCGGTTATGTTTTCGTTGGCAATGTGAGAGCTGACGGATGTGATTGTCAACTTTGGCAGAACTTTGCCAAGGCACGACGTTTTCAAGTGGCTCACATCTTTGATGGCCTTCAAGGCGTGACCAACAGTCCTGCTGTCTGGCAACTTCACCTTGACAGCACCACGCTTGGTAGTCGTCATACCCAGCACTGGTACAGATTAAAGTGCCTCTGACACGCGCTTTGAATCCACCGCAACTTCATCGGAAGATTTCACAATTATCTCGCGGGATACTGCTTTTGCATATGTGCGCGGCTGCTGCACCACACACGACGTCGGAGTTAGCAGGAGAGATGTGGGAGCTGGCAGGAGAGAAGGTGGGAGGTGTGATGTGGTGTGGGTGATGTGGGAGGTGGCACCGGAATAAGCGGAGACAAGAGTTTTTGCTTGCAGACCAGTTGAAGCTGCTGCTTTATTTCGTTGACAGTCTTAGTCAGATCTTGCAGAGACTGACTGTCAGCGGGCGTTTCCAATTGTTTGGCTTGTTCATCGGCTTTGGCGGAGGGTGACGAGTGAAAAACACTGTCAAGCCATTCACGCATCTCGGCTGTGTTCGAGTCGCGAGCCAGAATACAGCTCCCACACACACACACACACACACACACACACACACGCACACTCCTACAACCTGCATGTTTGTAATACTGTACAGCGCGACATACGAGCCCGCCAACACACTCTTGGACATATTCGCAATCAATGACAATAATGCACTTATTGACACCGATGTTACTCACTGTTTTTACGGCACACCTTATCGAATAACAACTGTCAGAATACATGTTACCACACACAAACGAAGGCCGTAACAAAACAGCATGAAGATTATCATAAATTTTAACAACACTGATATGAAGACTCTCAACACTCTGATGAGAAATGCTAACTGGATCCCAGTTTATGCAGCGAAAAATTTCACCGTAATATATGATTGCTTTGTTGACGAATTCATCAAAGTGCTTGGCACACAATGTCCACTTAGAACAGTTATAATACGCAACACGAATAGGACGCCACTTTCAAATGATATACGGCAACTTCTACATTTGAGAAGGCGAGCTTACAAACTTCAGCTCAGGACTGAATATAAGGCTCTGAACAGTCAATGCAGAACTGCAATTAGGAATCACACTAGGAACCAGATATCGAAGAAAATGAATGGACAGCCCTTCAGTCGAATTTGGAAGCATTGTGAATCAGTGCTGGGCACAAAAAGATCTACAAAACCTATTATGGTGAGCGCTGACCAATTGAACAGAAAGTATATAAACACTGGAATGGATGCAATATTGCGCTTCCAAGAAAGTGACGTAACATATGCGAATCTGCTACCGCGCGTGAACACAGAGAGACTCGTACTTGCGCCAATCAGTAGGAGTCAATTATACAAAATTGTTGCAACAATGAAAACGAGCGCTACTAAGAGTACCGACGGAAACCGTATCAAGCTGATAAAGATGTGTTTTGACGGTATAGCGCATATATTACCGGACATCATCAACACAGACTGATGTACAGTTAGTATCTTGCACTGTCAAGTAACTGCGAGACTCAAACACGCTGTCATAATACCAATACCGAAAGGCAACGCAATTAATGAAACAAGGCCAATATCCATCCTGCCTCCTATTATGAAATTGCTGGAGAAGGCAGTACAGTTACAGTTGCTGGAGTACGTTCACAAACAACACGTAATAAGTGATAGTCATCACGGATACAGGGCCGGTCATTCTTGCGAAACAGCATTATCAGTTGTAACAGACAACGTTTACCGAGCCATGGACGAGCGGAAAGCTGTCATCATGTTGAGTGTTGACCTTAGCAAATGCCTTGATGCTGTGCGACATGACAAGCTCCTCGATAAAATAAAATCATGCAATATTGACGAACGTTGGTTCCGTAGCTATTTGGCGCAGCACACCCAACAAGTACGAATTAGACAACCTGACGGCAGCTGTGATGTATCGGATATCATACCAACAACAGACAACTCATCAATATTCCAAGGCTGTAGTTTGATTTGCATCTTGTTTTTAATATTTTCCAACGATCTCACTTCTCATTTTTGTCCCACTGATACAGGTCTACAAATTATACAATATGCTGATGATAGATCTATCATTACTAGAACGTCAATGATGAAGCTCGGCACGTGCCTGCGAACACTGGAAGGACATCTGGCTCGACTGGAAAATTATTACCGATTCAATTGCCTCAAAATGAATGCAGAAAAAACGCAGATGATAATTTTCGGAACGAAATATCTTTTCAAAGGAACGACGCCGAAACATATTCAATTAATGAACATAAACATAGAATAACAAAGGTCAATAAAACTGTTAGGAACACAACTTGACAAACATCTACAATTCGACACGCATATAGGCGATATTGTGAGGATATGAATAGGACCACTGTTATCTGTGAATAAAGCAATTCCATCACTGCCTATGAATGTTCACAAACCTCTGATAAACGCATTCATCCTCTCAAGAATTTAATATTGTTTATCAGTTTACGGCATCACGGGAATCACACAAAGACGAAAGTAACAGAAAATTTGGAACTTTTGTGCATGAATTCTTGGCAACAAACGAAAATTCGACAGCATTTCTGACTCATACGAAAAACTAGCACTTCCAACAATCGAACAGCTCATTGCAAGTAACTCAAGACGACTCATCACAACGATCAAACAGCAACAACAGCCAGCCGCAATTTACAACACCTTCATAAGAAGAGAAAGACGAGAGCTTCGAGCTGAAGGCGGATTCAAAATACCAGCAATGAAAACTGACGCGGCAAGAAACGTTTGAATTACAAGATCGCAATGCTATAATGTTTTCCTCATTACTCTGTGCGTCATGAATGTGTTACAATGTGTTTGATTGATTGTATGTATGTATGAATGTGTTACAATGTGTTTGAATGATTGTATGTATGTACTAGCATTAAAACCCGCCCGTTGAACGGAACAATTCATAAGAATATTGCAAATTAAAAAATAAATAAGGTAAACTCATAAAAACCTTAATCAATTGAAAAGTCTAAATTTTATTATTTTAAATTTTATTTTGACAAAATATTTTCACTCAGCCCGCCTCATATTTAAACCCGCCAGACGTGCGGAATAATTCAGAACTCGATCCGTTCTGGATCTTGAAGTCAAATTCATTAGTTTTGTGTATGAATTCATTCATACAAATAAAAAAGGGAAAACTCCCAAAAATCTTAATCAATTGAAAAGTTTAAATTGAATTGTTTTTATTCTCATTTGGACACAATATTTTCCCTCAACCCGCCTCATATTTAAACCCGCCTGTCGTGCGGAATAATTCAGAACTCGAACACGATCCGTTCTAGATCTGGAAGTCAAATTCGTTAGGTTTGTGTATGAATTCATTGTATATGGGGAAATTGAACGTTTTATTGTCTATAGTTGCTGCCCGCGGGACATTTTTTCCATAAACATGATCCATCGCTTCGTTTACGTTTAAAGCCCCTGATCTATACCATTGAGCCCGCTCAATTATGCCACCTCATATTCAAGCATACATACACACAGACCGACAGATAATATACATACATATATATATATATATATATATATATATATATATATATATATATATATATATATATATATATATATATTCTCATTCAGACAAACGAGATTATACTGAATTGCCGCTTTGCAGTTTTCAATCTTCTTCTTCGTCGTCTCGATCGCTCGTGCGAGTTTTTGACGATCGCTGTTGAGCTTGTGCAGTAATTCGCCGATGTGTAACGTTTCGGAGCAGCCGGTCTCCATCCTCAGACAATGTGGTCAACTAAATGCCGTTTGTTCGTTATCGAGTGTGTGTTTATATAGGTGGTCAATTGTATGTGTTATTTTCACGCCTCGTGTATGCGCGCGGTGTGCGAAATTCGCACCTACGGTCGATGACACCTATGGATCACGCTACTTCGCGTCGCTGTTTGTGGCACCTCGCGCATGGGCGCGTCCAGCTCACTGCTTGATGGGTGTCTTTGGGTGGGGAGAACACCATCTTCCTCCAATTGCACGTTGATTTTTGGGCGCATTGTTGTTATGCAAATCGCTTCCAAAAGTTTCAAGCGCATGTTGTCCGTTTCGTGCGCCAATATATCTGTTCTTGCCACTATTTCTTCTCGACTAATCTTTGTGTTATGCGCAGATGCATTGTGGTTTTTGATAGCGCCGTTGCTGAGATAGCAGGTCAAACGGCGCGACAGCGTTGTTGTTGTCATCCCGATGTAGGAATGAGGTCCACAGCCCTTATCGTTTTCACAGGTGTACCGGTAGACAACATGATGTCGCTGCAGCTTGTCTGGCCTGTCATTGCATGCTTTGCTGCGCAATATCAGACTTAATGTTTTTTTGTGAACGATAATAAATTAGCAATTTCATCTTTTTTCTGGTTCAGTGGGTCTCACATTCTTCTCAATAATCTCCTTCATGACTCGTTCGTTGACTTTGTGCGCAGAAGACATGAAATTTATGTAGTATAAAGCAATATGCTTTTGTGCGTCGCTCACAGAGTTGGTCTCGAAATGCTTGTTCAGCGCTGCAGCAATCACGTCTGAAATTTGCTCGTTCGGATAGCCGTTGTTGAGCAGCACCTGTGTGACACGCTCGAGCTCTTTGTGCGTTGAAGCCCAGCTTGAGCAGTGTGTCAGTGCCCGACGGATGTATGCGCTGATTGTGGATCGCATATATCTTGTTGGACATTCACTGATGCCATTCAGACACAGTCCCAGATTTGTCGGCTTGGTGTAAACGTTTGTGCTAAGTTCTCCGCTATTCAGCTGTACTAGCACATCGAGAAATGCCAGCCGACCGTCGAGTGCGTTCTCGTGCGTGAATTTTAGTGACGTTTCTTCTTCGAAAGCACGCTTGAGAGTGTCAATTTCGTCAGATGACTTCACTCGGATGAAGATGTCGTCGATGTATCGGCAGTAGGTGGCTGGCTTGTTGGACGAGTGCACTTTAGTTTCAGCGGAACCCATGAAGAAGTTTGCGAACAAAACGCCGAGCGGGCTGCCGATAGCCACTCCGTCAATCTGTTGGTACAATTGGCCGCTTGGACAGGTGAATTGGGCCTCTTTCGTGCATATACTCAGCAGTGCACGCAAAACATCCTCTCTCACCTTCAAAGGTGTTGTATCTTCACATCGGTACACACGATCCATTATAAGGTCGATGGTTTTCTCAACAGGCACGTTGGTGAACAAGTTTTCAACATCCAAAGATGCAATTAAATCACCGTCAGCTAAGTCTTGCGCGCGAAACAATTCCAGAAAGTCGTGTGCACTGCTGATGCTGTGTTTGCACGGTGCATACTGTTGCAAAATTGCGTTCAGGCGCTTCGCCAAGTTGTACGTCACAGTGGGAATCTGTGAAATGATAGGCCTCAATGGGTTGCCGTCTTTGTGAGTTTTCACATTGCCGTACATATAGCCTGGCGAGTATTCACCTGCAATCTTTGAATGTTTGTGCGTGTCGTCGCCGTTGTTGAACTCTTCTATCAATTTGTTCAGTCTTTTTTTGATCGCCTCCGTCGGGTTTGGGTGTTTTCCCCACCCAAAGACCCCCATCAAGCAGTGAGCTGGACGCGCGCATTTGCGAGGTGCCACAAACGGCGGCGCGCAGTAGCGTGAGCCATAGGTGTCATCGACCATAGGTGCGAATTTCGCACACCGCGCGCATACACGAGGCGTGAAAATAACATATACAATGGACGTCCTATATAAACACACAATCGACAACAAACAAACGGCATTTAGTTGACCACATTGTCTGAGGATGGAGACCGGCTGCTCCGAAACGTTACACATCGGCGAATTACTGCACAAGCTCAACAGCGATCATCAAAAACTCGCACGAGCGATCGAGACGACGAAGAAGAAGATTGAAAACTGCAAAGCGGCAATCCAGTTTAATCTCGTTTGTCTGAATGAGAATATTTTTCCAGGCTACACCAATATATATGTATATATATATATATATATATATATATATATATATATATATATATATATATATATATATATATATATATATATATATATATATATATATATATATATATTTATACCCGCACGTCGTGTGGAACGATTCATAAAGCAAAATTATTATTAATTCCATAAAATAAAATGAATACAAATTTAAAAGCAAAAAATTTAACCTGGATAAAAGTTCTTAAGCCTGAATTGAACTATTTTTAAAATTTAAATATTTAAATTAAAGTTAACCGATAGAAAATTTAAAACGTGAATATTTTAATTTTAAATTTGATCCAATATAAAATTCAAAATGTGAATATTTTAATTTTCTTAATTTGACAATATTAACCTCAACCTGCCTCATATCTAAACCTGCCCGTCGTGCAGATTAATTCAGAACACAAACACGTAACAAACAATGAAAATTCTAGTATGTAAACCCGCCCGTCGTGCGGAACAGTGCATGCTATTAAATTTGTATTTAATTCATGAGAGAAAAGGAATATGAATTAAAAAAGAAAAGATTAACCCATAAAAATCAAAATTTCTATATTTTTATGTTATTTTGATAAAATATTATCCTCAACCCGCCTCATATTTAAACCTACCCGTCGTGCGGATTATTTCAGAACACAAAAACGTAACAAACAATGAAAATTCTAGCATGTAAACCGCCCGTCGTGCGAAACAATTCATACTATTAAATTTGTACTCAGTTCATAAGAGAAAATGAATATGAATTAAAAATGAATAATGTAAACCCATATAAAATCTTTCTTTTTATCATACATATTTTAACCAAATAATTTGACGAAACATCTCATATTTAAACCTGCCCGTCGTGCTGAATAATTCAGAGCTAAGACACGAAACAATGAAAAATTACCAAACCTTTTCATCATAATGTTTCCAAAATATATTTACAACTTAACATCACCATCTAGCATTGAAGCCCGCCCGTTGTGTCGAACAATTAATAAAGTAAAATATATATTGAATTCATAAAATAAAACGAATACGAAGTGGCAACATATTTTCCCTCGAACATCCTCGTATTCCTCCCGCCACCCGCCCGTCGTGCGCAGCGATTAATAAAATAAGATAAATATAATGGCAAAAAGCCTAACCAATAGAAAAATATAAGTTTATAAATTCATATTTAAAATGGTTTCCCTCAACACTCCTCAAATTTAAACCCGTCCTTTGTGTGTAGTAATTCAGAAGTGTAACACTATGAAACCAATGAAACTTTCTGTCATCTCTATAATTCCAGGTTAATACTTCAGATAAACCAGCATATGCATATAGTTGTCATTACATGACCAATTGGATAATTTCAATCACAGTTACATTCAGTAGTTAACTTTGTTCCCAGTAGCATTTTACCCGCCCGTCGTGAGGAACAATTCATGTGTAAATATTGAGGACAATAAAGCCTTTCTATTCAGTATAGTGTAGCATTAATTATATTGTACGCAATAAAACCACACAATCCATGCATGGAGCTAATATGATGCATTCTTAATTGTGATTGGGCTTCAGTGAAATATAATCGGTGTATATTCATGTAAATCGCAAGTGCGCATAACTGCTGTCAAATTGGCTACATGTCTTTTTGACTTTACACCGCCGTAACTTCCTTTAGGTACACTTTGGAAAATAAAAAATTATACCTTATTGTAGCAAACAAAATTTCTAGCACGATGGTATAATTTACTTTAATGTATGACAAATTATAACTGAGGAATGAGTATAAAACTGAAATAAGTTTAGTCGCACTGTGTTCAAGTATAATTTTCGACGTATATTATTTTTTTTGGCAATTTTACACAATTTGTTAATACTTTTTGGGTATTTATAATAACCTATCTTGTAGAACACAAAATTTTATACACAGTGGTGTAATTTGTATAGCTGTGCCAATTCCGGTTTATGAATAGTTGATGGCAGAATATTGACCAAAATATTCACGTTTTTCAGTGCACCTTTTGCCTTTTTGACTTTGTCATTTTGATTTCACACCCCGTAACTTTTTAAAATAAACTTTGGAAAATTAAAATTTATAGCATGCTGTAGAAAACTAAATTCCCAGCATGATGGTATAATTTACTTAGATGTGTGATGATTAGTTGTTGAGAAATAGAGAAAAAAATAAAGAAAATCGGACGCCCGGAGTTAAAATAATTTTGAATGTATATTGCAATTTTGTCATTTTTACATCTTGTATATTTAATTTTTGGATTTAATCTACAGCCTATCTTGTAGAACAGAAAATTTTCTACACAGTGATATAATCTGTATTGCTGTACCATTTCTGGTTTAGGAAGACTTGATGGCAGAATATTGAACCAAATTTCCGCCTTTTTCAGGGTTCATTTTGACTTTTCACCGCTATAACTTTTTTGGTTTTATTTTTAAAATTTAAAATTTGATCTATCATGTAGAAAAGAAAATTTCCAACATGATGGTTTATATTGTTAGCGGGTACGCTAAGTGGTGGTTGAGTAGTAGCTGATAGAAAATGGATCAAGGAGGGTGGGACACACACACACACACAGAGGATCTCTTTTATATATATATAGATGTGTGTGCTGAGGAGCCGGGCCACAGACACAACCTTCTCCGGTGAAGGACTGAACAAGACTGTGTGTGCTTGAGTGTGTGTATGTGTGTATGTGTGTGTTTGAGTGTGTGTGTGTGTGTGTGTGTGTGTAAGTAAGTAAGTAAGTAAGTAAGTTTATTTGTCACGTACACTTTTAACGAATATTATTATATAAAAAAACAATCATTAGACAAAAGTCCGATAAGCGTTCGCTTCTTTTCGGACAAATCTAGGTGCCAGTCATCAAATGAGCTGGCACTTACATGAGAGTTGTGTTGTTATTTATAGATTCACAAGATTTATATTCACAAATAAACAAGATACAGGTTATTCATACACACACACATGGAATATACACCTGGGTACATACACACACGCACACATATTCCCTTACATACACTCAGGCACGCATACACATACACGCACGCACGTACACAAACACTTACACGCGCAGACACGCATACACACCCAGTTATACATGCCTTTGCATACAAGATCAAATTTATACACATGAATATGGACATTCTTGCCTGCTCTATGCATGCCCTTATATGTACTGCAGCGTGTTTCGGATACCCGTCACGGCAATTGTAAATAGATGCAATCGGATATCAACACTTAGTCATATATCAGACCATGTCGGCTAGAAACAAAACACACACACATACATTCATTCAAACTAAGCAACTGCAAGATACACCGGATTTCACACACTTAGTCATATATCACGCCATAGTGGCTAGGAATAGTACACACACACACACACACACACACACACTTACACACACATACACATACATATATACGCATATACATACATAAACATACATCTACTTACACATGCACACACATTCATACACATTAATACATATATATCATTGTACACTTGAGTATATTGTTTTGTTGACAAGTATTGTCTCAATTTCTTTTTTAATTTGGCGAAGCTTCCTTCTATGAAAAGTTCTTTTATTTCTATCGGGAGACCGTTAAATGTTTTTGGTCCGTCATATATAATGCTGTTTTTGTATAGTTCCGTTCTATATGTAGGTACTTCCAGATCTAAGTTGTTAGATCGGGTTAGTCTATCTCTGTTCAGTACTTTGAATGGTGACCCAGATCGTATAGTCCTGTATATCAATAGTACTGTGAAATATTTATGTATTGAGTTAATGTTTAGTATTTTTTTGCTGCGATAGATTTCATCAGTGGATTGGTATTTTTTCATAAAATAGATACATCGAAGGAATTTGTTTTGTGCAATTTGTATTGAATGCAGAAAAGTTGGCCAGGTACTTGCCCATATTGATACACAGTACGTCATGTGAGGGTAGAAGAGTGAGTAGTATAGACTCATCATTATATCTGAAGGTAAATTGTGTCGTGTACGATAGAAAATCCCAGTAATTTTTGAAAGCTTGCTACACACTTCATCAATTTGGCATCTCCAGTTTAGGTTCTCATCAATTTTCAATCCAAGGAACTTGGTGCAGTTAACCATGCTGATGCGCTCTCCGTTGATGTCAATATCAGGAAAATGAAATTGCAGTGATCTGTTTTCGAATAAAATACACTTTGTTTTACTAGGGTTTATTTTCAGTTTGTTATCTTGAATACATTTGTTAATTTTTTCCAATTCCAAAATCAGTATTGAATGCAGTCTGTCCAGAGAGTCATCCTTTAGTAAGAGCGTGGTATCGTCGGCATATATGGTGTAGTGGAATTTTTTGCTGGCATTAATTAAATCATTGATGTAGATTAAGAACAGTGTTGGACCCAGAATTGACCCTTGGGGTACACCATTATTGATTGCTAGAGTCGATGACCTCGCACTATTGCATGCCACATATTGCTCTCTATCAATTAGATAGCTTTTAAGCAGTTTGTGACATACCCCTCTAATACCCAGGTATTCCAGTTTGTCGAACAAAATATGGTGGTTGAGACAATCAAAAGCTTTTGACAAATAAATAAATATGCCAATGGGAAACTCTTTTGCTTCTAGTGATTTATAAAGTTGTTGAACGAAATTTAGTATAGCTTTTTCTGTTTATCGGTTTTCTCTAAAACCAAATTGTTGGTCTGCTAGCAGTCCATTTTTCTCTAGATAAGAGCACAGTCTTGTATCAATGATGGTTTCAAAAACCTTACTGAATGCGGGTAGAATTGATATGGGTCGATAATTGTTAATTGTGTTTTATCCCCTGATTTGTATATGGGTAAGACCTTCGCTATCTTTAGTTGTTCTGGGAAATAACCTTCCCTCATCGATAAATTAATTATGTGGTATAGGGGTGCACAAATATATTTGAATGTTTGTGCTAGCAATTTCGGTGGGATATCCTCATGCCCAGGAGAATTGGTCTTTACTGATGTCAAAACTCTTTTCTGCCCATAAGTGAATTCAGAATAGACCATTGTTTTTTGGGCTCATGCATGCTTTCGTTAAGTTTGTTTTTGTAATACTGATTTTTCGCCTCGCTTAAAATGTTGACTAGTTTATTCCTGTACTTCCTGTATGCTTCCCCGTATGTAATTGGCCACTTTTTCGAGAGAGTTCGTAGTCTATTTTTCTCAGTTATGCACTTTTTTAGTGAGGCAGTAATGTGCGGGCTTATTAAATTTTTTGGTCTGTTCTTGAGTATTTAGTGGGAAAGTTGTTTTCAACTGTGTCTTTAAATTTGTTGTAAAACAAATCAAAAGCTTCTTTAGCGCATTCGCTATTCAAAACATCATCCCAGTTGAATGCTTACATAATGTGCATAAGACCTTGTATTTTATCATCACTAATTATTCTTTTCCTAACATAGGTTTCACCCTGGTCTAAAGAAGGAGTGATGTAAAACTGTGACACTATTGGGTGATGATCTGTCATGTCAGTGTCTATTATAAAGTTTCTACAGTTTGTATGAATTTGCGTGGTCCAAATATGATCAATTAAGGTCGCTGTGTCATCTGTCACTCTGGTTGGTCTGGTGATTGTAGGAAGAAGAGAATACGAATACATAAGCCTGATGAATTCGTTTATGCTCTCGGTTGACTTCAACAGATCAAAATTAAAGTCCCCAAACAAAAAAATGTTTTTGTACTTTTTGGAGCCACTTATATCCGATAAGATTTCTTCTACACTTTCATAAAATTTGGATAATTTTCCATTGGGCGGTCTGTAGATACAAATGCATATTGCCCACGAGTTGTTTTGTTTAGTTGCCACAGATATGGTTTCAATATGTGATAGTGATACTGTGAACTCTTCTACCTGATTGAAGACTAAGTTATATTTTACAAATATTGCTACTCCCCCGCCATGGACATTTCTTTCATTGAAATAACTATTGTAGCCCGGTATTTCATATAATGATAAATATTCCTTGTTCAGTCTGATTTCGTTTAATCCAATAATTTCAGGGTTAAGAGGAGTCCCCATTATAATTTCGTCAATAAATTGTTGTAAATTTTTTGTTATCGAACGAATATTGAAGGTCATAATAGACATGGTCCTTTTGTCTAAGATGGGAACTTCTTCCGGAGAAAGGTACCCGGTGTCAGGAGTAGACATGGAGTTTAAACACTTGTCTACATCGGAGTCAAGATGGTGTTCTGGTCTTATGACTTCAAATTTAGCATCCTTAATTGTTACGTACATTTTAGCGGTTTAGATGATTTGCTTGACTTCATTAGATCTACACTTACTCTACACTTACTGTAATTTAACTGTAAGAAGCACATGAACTTAGAGACAACATTCATATAGATATTCACACAGTCGCCTTTCATACACAGATGGTTCATACACATGCTCGCATGCGCACCTGTACAGTCATATGAACACATTTCGCCATTTGTCCACTCACCAAAACGTATACTGATATATAAGTAGGTATCCCCACTCGGGCTTAATTCCACTTCCACAAATGTAAATACCCCGCTTCTGATTAGCACTGACTCACTTTCATACACATTTACATTCCCAATTTGCATCTTAGCAACATAACCATACAATAAAATACATACATTGTTGTAATATACATAATATATACATACTATATATATCTAATATATACATAAACATTAATGAACTCACGCATGATAAACATACGCTCACACATTCGTGCACCCACACCTGCCCACAAATTATTCGTACACATGCATATCTACTGGTATTTATATAACATACAGTGATAATGAGATAATTTACTTATCTCCTGGTTCTAGGGAGTCTCTGCTCCTTATTTTGACCAGCCGGGCCTTTCTCTGCAATAGAAGCAGCGGCAGAACCTGTGGATGTTTTATTGGCCGATCCTCCAGCAACTTCTCCGCCAGTGTAGCCATTATAAGCCTCAGATGCCTTCTTTCTGTAAGACTTCTGTCGTTTCTCGTCGTTCTCGTCAATCGGTAGTGATGATCCAGAAGTCACCAACGACGTCCCGACCACAACAGCAGCAGTTTTTGTGTCGTCGCTGTAGCCGTTGCCTCCTCGGTGGGAAGTTCTGTCCCTGATCACGAGAGTTGCCCCTCTGAAGAACGCCACCTTGCCCTCCTGCCTGGCTTTTTTAGGTTTGGAAGTTGTTGTCTAACCTTCTCCCGAGAGGCCGCGCAAAGATCTTCATTGACGAAAATTCCGGTTCCTTTGAGTTTTCTGGCATTACCCATGACAGCGTCCCTTGCACCCATGTTCGCAAAACGCACATGAATCGGTCTTGCTTTCGCAGATGGCGGTCCAGATCTGTGCGCCTCGAGTTTGTTGCACGGCACCTGCAGTTTTTCGGACACCAGATTAGTCACCTTTTCCGTTGTTTACTCCCATGTTTCATTGTCGGTCTCGTTAATGCCGACAATTCTCAGATTCGGGCGTCTGTTGTAGTCATCAATTTGGTGTTGTCTTTCTTCCATTCGGTCGAGCCGTTCTCTCAGAGTATTTTTGAGCTTTTTGTTGTCGTCGAGCTCAGCTTGCGTGTACTCTAGACTTTTGACTAAGTCACTAGTCTTCTTCTCAAGTTGATTGATTCTTGATTTTAGTTGCTCAGCAACAAAATTCATTGCCGAACGAAATGAACGCTCTTGCGACTCTAGTAACATTTTCATTGCGTCCATCTCGATTTCACCAATGACACATACACAATGCACACAACACCGTTTGTTGCAGCACGAAAAACACAACCGCTCAGCAACAGTCCACAGTATCAAGTATGTGTGTGTGTGTGTGCGTGTGTGTGTGTGTGTGTGTGTGTCTGAGTGTTAGTGTGTGTACGTGCGATAGTATATTTAGTGTTTGTTCGATTTTTTGTGTGTGTGTGTGTGAGTGTTAGTGTGTGTATACGTGCGGTGGTTTGTTTATTCTATTTTGTACTGAAAAGCCTTTTACAAGGAGTGCAATACATGCCATTTACTTACTTCAAATTACTTACACACACACACACCACAAACACACATACACACACTCACACACACACACACACACACACACACACACACACACACACGCACACACACACACACACACACACACACACACACACACACACAAGATCAGTAGAAGGAAAAACACTACTTTCTATTTGCAGAATTTGAGAGATTTATTTCCGCGAAGGAAAGCAAGTGAGACGTGCAACTTCTAGACCAACCAAACCGTGTTCTACGAGTACCAGTACTCGTACCGCGTATGAACATCTTAAAAAAATATTTTCTAGTCACCGCTGGCTACGAAAAGAGGCTGGGTGATAGAGGTTGCGATGATTTCTGTAATTTCTTTAAAGAAAATATATGTTTGGCATATGCATTTTATTTTTCCTGAGAAAAAACATAGCTTTGCTTAATACTCTCAAAGGAGTTGTATGAATGAATATTGAATAAAAAAGGTTTGTTATTTCGTCGCTTGTACGAAAATTTTCATATTTTTGTTATGACTGTTGATTTGAAAGAGATGTTTGAACACTGAGAAAGCTTGAGAACCACTGGCTTAGAGGAAGCACAACGTACGTTGCACTACTATTTTAATTCTCTCTTCTTCTGATATTAGATATGGAACCCGTCCAGAACATGTTTTCTCATCTTTGGGTATTCGTCGAGAATCTAATGAACGGTGGCACAAGATACAGTGGCGGATCCAGAGTGAAATTTTGGGAGGGAGGAATTAATTGGGGGGGCTTAATCTTGGGGGCGATCAGTCATGTTCATGCATCATTATGCAACATCTTTGCGATAATGCTTATATCAACAAATTCTACATGACTGAATATTTTTATTGACCTCTTTTAGTGAATCTCTTGGTTATGAGCAGTTGATGTAAGCATTTGGATTGGGGGCTTCAGTGGGAGTCCGCCAGTGGCTGTGAGATATTACATCATTATCAATCGCGTCTTGCTGAGAAGAACCACTTGTGTCTTGCAAGTGTATTGCCATATTGCACGAGCGCTGTTGTGTCGACTTGAAGTGGTTGTCTTGTTGGTTGCGATTTGTTGCAGGTGGTGCGTTGCATGTTGTGCCTCTTCAAGTTGACCAACAGGTACGCACAAGCTGTCATGCAAAGCCACTCACCCTCACATCACTCAACCTTGGCGTATCGCACCAGTTGTCGCTGCAATTATGTCCACCAGCAATATTATGCTGTGTGTGACTGTGCACGATTAAGAATATAATGAGAATGTGTGTGTGTGCGACAGTGTGTGAACGTTCTCTGCTTAAGCGTGTTATGCGAGTGTGCTTATGTTTACGTGAGGTTTAGCCATTGTTTGGTTCCAAGGCGATGATTGGTCGCTACAACGTACGCACGCGAGTGTCTCCCACGCTAATTCTAAATAAACTTTTAGCTTACTGTTTGGACAGACCCAATTGATAGGTTGTGATGCGACAAATCCTAATAACTCCGCAGTATTGACAAGATCACATATAGAACAGAGATATATTATGCGTGTACTGTGATGTAGATTTCTTCATTTCAATAAGAGTATTTTATGAATGAGTACACAAGAAAGCTGCATTAGCTTAAGGCAGTGATTTCCAACCGGTGTGACGCGGCGCCAAGTGGTGCCATGATATCTGTTGAGGGTGCCGCCAAAATTCAGGGGAAAACATGCATATTTGTATTTTAATACCATTTTTTTGTAATAGCGGGATCAGTGTGAAGAAAGTGTTCATATCTATGTATAAGATGTTGTTACACCGATGCAAATTTTCTAAATGAAGAAAAATATAATAAAAAAGGAGATGATAAATATGCCGGGAACTTTTGAATGGCTTGTCAATGGTGTCGCAAACTTGGAAAGGTTGGGAACCACTGGCTCAAGGTGTAGTGAATCTGCATACATGCACCTGCTCAAACACTGATTTGCATCGCCTGTGTGCAATTGCAGAAACGCCTATATCATGTGTGCAATATATGGGAAACATTTTCACACATCGGCCATGGTGGCGTATTCGATACTGATGAGACAACCTCTGCATGTGCTGACAGTCAACTCAGTGTGCGACTTCGTATTGTTTCTCGGCAAACTGTTGGTCACTGTGACAGTCACTGTTGGATCATTCTACTTTCTCGACAATAGAAGCGACATTCAGGATACGTACGTGCCGGAGAGCGAGAATAACTGGCTAATAGTACTGTCAATTGCCGTCGGTTGCTATTTCATCACGTCGCTCTTTTTCTCCGTGTACTTCATGGCTGTGGACACCATATTTCTCTGTTTCCGTGAGTGAAACACCAGCCTGTCATGGTGTCTTCTGCACTGACGGTACCGATCGTATAATACCGTATCGTATCGTAGAATTTCACAGATAAGCACAGAATCAATATAAAGTAAGTCCCCTACTGACGAACATTCCATACATACGAACAAATTTTTAATAGCTCCAAAAATTGTTTGAAAGATATGTGTAGGAAACAGGCCGAGCAAAGCTGTAGTTAAAATGTATTTCATATTAAAATATGGGAAAGTCACGAAAACATTGATTTCCCATTGATTGATTCCCAAGGGCACTCTCACGCGCAAAACTCTCTCACACACACAACTCTCTCGCACACAGAACACCACTTAATCTGCTCGCTGCACCAGACACACTGCTGAAAAAACAACACACCGCCACACGTCCCCGAAAGCACGGCCTCTTTCGTACCAAGTCGCCTCTCGCCCCAGCGCCGCTCCTCCGAATACGCGCCAGCATATTGTACAAGCACGCACATACACGCACATATACACACACACACACACACTCGCTCGTCCGCATATTAATCAAACACCGCACAGAACTTGAAGTCGGCAAATACTAAACACGTACAGATGCACACACAACACACACACACACACACACACACACACACACACACACACACACACACACACACACACACACACACACACACACACACACACACACACACAGTTGTGTTTTGCTCTTGGTCGTGTGTGGACGTGTGTGTTTTGGTCTTGGTTGATTGTGGACGAGTTAAGTTTGTGGTGACCTTGGGTTTGATTTGTGCTTGTGTGTACTTGGTGATTGCGATTTGAATTGTGATGGCTACTATTACAAATTATCAGTTACAGCTTATGCTGGAAACTCAAACTGGGACATTCAAGGCTGTATTCGAGGTGTTCACTGCCAATGCAAACGCGAAATGTGATGAAATGAAACAACAAATTCATTAACTACAAAAAAGCCTGGAATTCTCTCAGGCAAAGATGGAGGACATGATGAAGGATAAAAAAGAAAGTGATCAGCGAGAACGAGAAATGTCGAAGAAAAATTGTGAATACGAGATCAGAATCAACCAGCTGGAAGCGAGACAGAATTACGAGGAAGATCAGTCTCGCCGTCAAAATGTACTGATTAATGGCATTGTGGACGGTGGAAATGAAGCATCGGAGGAGGTTGAAACAAAAGTGAAGACAATTCTCAATGAAAAATTACAAGTGACGTCGCCTAAAATAGACACTGCTCATCGCGTTGGAAAACAACGGGAACATGGTACGAGACCAGTGTTGGTCAAATTTCAGAATGTGAGTGACAAAGACATGGTGATGAGAAATGCACACAAACTGAAGGGCACAAAAATGTTTATCAACGAGGATCTCTGTCCGGCTTCGCGTGAGAAGAAAAGAGAACAGTTGCCTCTCCTCCAACAAGCCAAGAGGGAGGGAAAAATAGCCTATTTCCGCGTTGCCAAGCTAATCATCAAAGAAAGATGGCATCAAGTTGAGGACAAGGATCGATTCGAACACCAGCGGGTGCCCGTGCCGACAGCAACACGCTTCCGAGGCCTGCAGGCCTCCGACGAGGTGCCTGCAGCTGCAACGACTGCAGCACGGCCGGGACCAAGAGGCCAGCGCAGTCCTGCGCGGTCAGCGTCCCAGCGCAGGAGGGACACACCAAACGTCAAGTAAAGTCTAAAGTCATCTAATAATTATTTGGCTGATTGGATTGTCATCATGGTTGATATCATGCATGATTACCGTTCTTTATATTTTGAGGATAAGCATTCTATAGATGCATATAACTTTCTCGATAACGAACCAATTGAAAAACGGATAATGTAAAAACTGAATATATATGTAATATAACTGATCTGGTCAACCCAACTTATTCCACGTTTAATATTATTAGCTTTAACATTAAGATCTAATAAGATCGAATATTTAAGATCTATACCCGAAAATTTACAAACTTTTGTGGATGAAGTCATTCACAATGAAGTTTATCATTTCGATGTCATTGGGCTAACTGAAGTCAGATTGAATTCCGAGCACTGTCAACTTTATGAAATACCAGGATATGATATGCATGCACATTGTAGAAATGTTCATGGAGGTGGAGTGGTAATTTATATCGATGAAAGGCATTCATCCAGGATAATTGATGAGTTAACGGTTAAGTCGGAAAGTGTTGAAACCTTATGTACAGAAATTACAGTTGGGCAAAATAAACTAATCAATATATGTGTATATAGACCACCGGATAGCAAATGTATAGAATTTCTCGATGTATTGGAAAACATACTCGAATCGCTGAGAGTGAACAAATATAAAACCATTTCCATTTTTGGGGACTTTAATCTAAACTTATTAGGAAGAACTGAGAATGTGAAACATTTTGTCAATCTCATGCATTAGTTCTCGTTCTATAGCTTAATAAATAGACCAACCAGAGTTACCGTTTCATCAGCGACTCTGATCGATCACATTTTGTCCACAGATATCAATAGGAACGAAGTGAATTGATTGAAGTGATTGAAGTGATTGAATTGAAGTGATTTGTATCATTGAAACTGATATATCTGATCACTTCCCCATCATTTCCCAATTTCGAACACATGAAGCTAAAATTATACCGAAAGCTTTGAGACTTAGGACCTTCAACAACATTTCCATGACTGAATTCAACATAAAATTGGCTTCTGAAAATTGGGATGAAGTACTTGGCGATCAATATCCGGAAAGTGCCTTTGACAAGTTCTGTAACACATTCAGGGACCTGTTTGAGGAAAAGTTTCCATATAAAATTATCAAAACAAAAAAGAAATGTGAACTGAGCCCCCACATCACTCCTGAAATCAAGGCGAAAATTAGAGAAAAAATCGATTGTTAAGACTTTCGAAAAAGTGGCCAAATATTTATAGAGAAGAATATAGGAGGTATCGGAATAATTTAACAACCTTGATGAGAAAGACAAAAAACAAATACTATAAAGATAAATTATGCTCGAATAAAGGCATTGTGTATTCGAATGTAAGCACGAAAAATAAAAAAGAACAAGAAAGCACAATTCCACACGATCACACCGCAACACAATGCACTAAATACTACGCTCTCCACCGAACAACACTCTAAACCACTGCACAAAACATCACACTCTCACTTCACCAGTACCGCACTGCCCAACATGCACGAGCGACCGTTGACTCCGGGCGGATACCACCCGCGCATGCATCCACTCATAGCTCGCGCTTATGCAACGCAGCTACCTCCGCGCGCGCATACAACAACGTACACAAAATCACACTCCCACGTACGCACACAAATACACATGCACGCACACACAATTATATATAGTACAAAATACAATACCATGCAATACACAATAAACACAATACATATCCCCCTGATTCTAAGAATCAATATGCCCGATTAGAATTATACACAACATAATCATTGAACCGCGCCGCGCTGGCTCTGTCGCTGTGGTCGCGTCTGCTGCTGACCGCTACTCGCCGGATCAGTACCGGCAGTCCTCTCACCGTACACCATGACGACAGGCTCGCCGTCGTCCGCCACGTCACCGCTCGCCTCGACCAATTAGTTCGTGCCGCCACCGTTCACCGTCTCCGCCCGTGGTCTGATATCACCCACATGCCTGTTGATGCCATCGACGGCGACAACGAGGTCTGACACGACACTTGTGACGGTACCCCTGCGACCCACAGCATCACACCGATCTCCGCGCTGCCTCACCCAGACAGGATCGCCAACCTCATAATCGCAGCCACGAACAGATGTGCTGCGCTGTCGCGGGAGTTCATCACGCATTCGTACTCTGTATCGATACACACAATCAACAGGTCTGCGACCGGCGTCATCGCTTGGCGTCAAATTGTGCAGCATCACAGCCTCTCACACTGCACTGTTTCCTCGCAACAATGGTCTTGACAGTCCGATGCGACCTCTCCGCTATGCCGTTTCCTTCTGGGCGAAAAGCACACCGATATCGAATGTTCACACCCCAACGTTCCATCGCCCGCACAAAAACCTGTCCACGAAAAGATGTGTCGTTGTCGAGAAGTTTCTCATTTGGAGGTCCACGCTCACTAAAAATGTCATTGAAAATGTCCGACACTTCATCGCTGCTGCGAGTGCGAACCTTGCGCCAGAGAGAAAACCTCGAAGGACCACAATCGATGACAGACACATACAACAAATCACGCACATGCACAAAATCTGCTGCCAGTCGGTGCCAGTTTTGATTCACGCTCAGATTCCCGTGTCTCCATTTCACTGAGGCCGGACAAATCGAATTGCAGATGTCACACGACCTCACAACATCTGCGACTTCCCGCTTGCTCACGTAAAGCTTTTTCCTCCGGCAAAAGTACCGCGTTCGGTGGATGCCCGGATGTCCGGCGTCGTGGTGAATCTGTCGGAAGCGAGAACGCACGTCAGTCGGTTCAGCACCTGCGGCACACACTGATTTGTCCTGTTTAAACCAGTGACCAGGCACACGAGTCAGGCAATCTGCTTTATTCCTCTCAGACGCCACCTTCATTACTTCAACAGTCAAGTTGTACTCGTCCAACAATCCACCAATGATCTCTAGTCGGCGCCTGATCAACAACTCACTACAGGCAGCTGTCCTGACACGTTCTTCTGCCGTTAGAAGTCCTCTGAGCCATAAATGCACCGTGGACGAATCTGTGAAAACCCGAATTTTTCGAAATTTGAGCTTGATCGCCAGGCCAAGCCCCTTTATCACGGCCTCTAGCTCACTAAGGTTTATGTGGTGGCTGTCCCTTCTCAACCAGCAAGCATCTTCCACTGTCTCGCCATTCACCTCAACCAACGCACCAATGGCAATGTTGCTGGCGTCTACCCATACATTCGCCAAATCATCATCGATCTTCCACACGCCTCTCACGGGATCGCTATGCTGCAGTTTCCACATCACCTCGTTCACATGACTATTGATTGCTGAGTCACAAATCGGTTCGTCCCAGCTGTTTGTCGCTTCGGATGCAAGTCGCTTGATGTACGAAGCGGCAACTCGCAACCAGCCACCGACAGGATATTGCGACACCAAAGTACTGCACAGAGAAAACACGACTCTTCTCGTGAGCTGTTGCGGACACTCATCCACAGCATTGTCCCTTTTCCACAACAACTTGCCAGACTCTGATGAAAACACGTGTAAGCCGAGCACACGTGTTCCGTCAGAGAGCTTTTGAATCTCCTTCGATTCAAGACCGTACTTGGCAAAGTGCTCCTTCACTGCTTCGGGTGACACAATGTTTCCATCAATGAGGACATCGTCAACATATGCCGATGTACCACGCCTTATCTGGTCGTTTTGTGCCATCACCGAGTCAACCACCGTATGCATGATTATGGGCGCCTCACTCAACCCGAATCCAAGCCTGGTCAAACAGTACAGCACACCATTGAACTTCACCGTCTGGAAAGGCCACAACGAACTGTCCACTGATATCTGCAGGTAGGCTTTCTTGAGGTCCATGATAAACACATTGTCTACCTTCATCCGCCATTCCCTCAGCTTCTCATTGCATACGTCAGCATCTGCAGAACGAGTGTCAATGTGTTTATTTAATTCTCGGAAATCAAGGACCGGTCTCACTTTGTTCTTGTTCTTTTGGGTCACTGCCATCAGAGGAATTAAACAGCGAGCAGGCCCATGTACACTCTCATCATAGGGAGTCAACCATTTGTTGCTGATCCACTCATTGATCTCTCTGTCAAATGCCTCCTTGGCGTGTTGCCTCACATGATATTGTGCAGTTTCGTTTGTCAAACGATGAGGCTCGTGGTCGTCAAGCCACTTCCACTTGCAAGTCCACATGTTTTTAACTGCATCAAACCGTGCCTCATGCCCAGGTTTTGACTCAACAATATCACCAGCCGCAGCACAGTATGCGGCCTTGGTACTCACTTGAAAACGCACCCTACCGTCAGCACTTACACAAACACCCCCCAGCGCTGATATGGCGTTCATTCCCAGAATCGCATCATATCCCATCGGCTTGTGCTGCACAACAAGGGCTTTCACCACTACTGACTGTTCCTCGACACTCACACAACATTCACCAACACCCGAACAGTCAAAGCTCATGCCACCCAGAGTATTAACATGAGTCGTTACTGGCGTCCGTGTTTTACAAACACCACTCCACACAATACAGCGAGAACAACCGGTATCAACAAGCACATAAGACTCACGTTGATCAATAAACACAGTGACTGAAGGAAGCGTCTCATTGCTCACTGAGGAGAGGGTGCTGGCGCTGACGAGCCCTCTCCTTCCTCGTTTCCCTGACAGTCCTTCGCCATGTGACCCAATTTGGAACAATTATAACATCGTATCCGATATTTCCTTTTGGGGCAATCTCTACTCAAATGACCAGTCTGATTGCAAATATAGCATTTTCGAGATAAAAGCGACCCGGCATTGGCGGCTAGACAGTTTGATGGGCTTTTTGTCGTTTGTAACACCATGCGAGTTCTGCTCGTAATATCACTCAACGACAGAGACTCTGACACTGTGCTTGCACGAATACTGGTCGCCACATGATCGGGTAGGCCATTTACAAATGCACATATCAGCAGATTATCGGATACGCCACCGAATGAAACAGCGAGTTTTTTCAAATCTGCTAAATATACGTCAGGCGACTCACCTTCTTGCAGACGACGACTGGTGAACAGAGCGTATGCACGGAATCTGTCCACTCCAAACGCCGAGAACAAAGCGTTGCGAGTTCCTTTCGCACAACGGCGAATTTCATCCGGCAGTTGAGACCACACAACAAACGCGCCTTTTGAGAGACGTAGTGGCACTACGCTCATCAAATCGACGCCTTTGAGCTGACACATCATCTCCGTGCGAGTCCACCATTCCACAATGTCACTCTGACCATCAAATTCTGGTATCACGCGAGCGTCGAAACCACATGAAGACTCCATTTTTCGGAAGGGCCGGTTAGCTTGTATTTGAATGTAAGCACGAAAAATAAAAAAGAACAAGAAAGCACAATTCCACACGATCACACCGCAACACAATGCACTAAATACTACGCTCTCCACCGAACAACACTCTAAACCACTGCACAAAACACCACACTCTCACTTCACCAGTACCGCACTGCCCAACATGCACGAGCGACCGTTGACTCCGGGCGGATACCACCCGCGCATGCATCCACTCATAGCTCGCGCTTATGCAACGCAGCTACCTCCGCGCGCGCATACAACAACGTACACAAAATCACACTCCCACGTACGCACACAAATACACATGCACGCACACACAATTATATATAGTACAAAATACAATACCATGCAATACACAATAAACACAATACACAATGCTAAAAAAACACTGGTAAATTATTAACTGGGGAAGAAAAATCATGGTGACAATAATATTGAACTACACAACAATTGTCAAAATATTACTGATGTGTTTAATGAACACTTTTTGAACAATGGTGCTCAGAAAAATCAAAGTAGTCCTGATTTCAAAACATTACTTTCAACATCACCATCTTCTTCTATGTTTCTACAATCAACTAATGAACAGGAAATACAAAATATCATAAGTACATTCAACATTCATGCGTCAGGTTTTGATGGAATTCCTCCTATATTACTGAAATTTACCGCAGATACCATAAGTGCTCCTCTGGTTCATATTATTAACCTATCATTTTTCTTCGGACATTATCCTAATCAACTTAAATATGCAAAAGTTATTCCAATATTTAAATCAGGAGATAGGAGGGATGTCAATAATTATAGACTATGCCTCCTTCATTTAATCTATGCCTCCTTCATTTAATTAAGTATTCGAAAAAGTAATATCCTATAGACTCATCTCATACCTAGAAAAGAATGAGCTTTTAAACAAACAACAATTTAGGTTCAGAACTGGTTGCTCAACGGAGTCTGCCATCTTAGATTTTGTCAATTGTGTTTATAAATGCTTAGAGAAAAAACACCTCGCGGCTGGCATATTCGTAGACTTTTCAAAGGCATTCGATAAAATTAACCATTCAAAAACTATTATACAAATTGTAACATTCGGGAATAAGGGGCATTGCCTACAAATTATTTGAAAATTATCTGATAAATCGAACACAGAGAGTGTACTGTGTTACTCATCGGTCAAGAAAATAAATAATGGGGCACCACAGGGCTCGGTTCTGGAGCCCATACTATTTTTAGTTTACATAAATGATATTGTTAACTCTAGTTCCAAAATTCACTTCACAATATATGCAGACGACACAACTTTACTATTAAAAGAAGATAATCCTGCTGATTTACATCATACAATAAACAAAGAACTAAAAAATATATGTAACTGGGCTCAGGCCAATGATCTTATGATAAATTTAAAAAAAACGTCCTATATAATTGAAACGTATCAAGATTAAAATGATCGTACCAAGACTAGAATGATTATATTGACGCTTAACTACACAAAGAACAACGCCACAACATCACACAACCGTTGTTGTTGTTGTTGTTGTTGTTGTTATTGGTTACTGCATATAGCACAGGTTAGGCTCAGATGCAGGGATCACACAATGCAACTCTTTTGTTACACAAGCATCATAGATGCATGCTACTCGTGTTGCCTTAACCTAAAGCTATAAAAATAACTCAAGTTAGAGGGAATATCTAGAGCAGTAATACGATTATCCTTATATGTACAGATACTAGATATTTGTTGAAATGAAGATATAATTGAATTGAGTTCATAGTGAGAAATAAAAACAGATACATGACGCAACGGTGTTTTTTTTGTTGTTGTTGTTTTTTTTGTTTTTTTTGTGATTTTTTTTTTCAATCAAGAAAGAAACATAGGAAAATAAATCAGAGAAAGTGATATATTACTTATTATAGACAATTTGCAGTGATGACAATTTTCTGAAGTAATCATATTTGATTTGTGAGTCCTGTGTCTGTCAAGAACTTCAAGGTGTGAGGAACATATCTAGGGTTGTACAGAAGTAGATCCAGAGATATGGATGTATTTTGCGGAAAGCTGTGTAATAGGAGGTGACGTTGAGTTCTGTATTTGGGACAGTGGAGCAGAACGTGTTGTATGTCGAGCGTGGTGCTGCATATGGCGCATAGTGCAGGAGGATTGTGTCGAAAGATGTGACTGTGTGTGAGAAGAGTGTGTCCGATGCGGAGTCTGGTGAGGGCTGTGTGTAGTCGGCGGTGACACGGAGGATCTTTGTGGCCGCGTGTGATGTAATGCCTAGACTGATGAGAGAAAGGTGCTGATGGATAAGGCATGGTATCAAGACAGTAGGAGGAGACGCGGTGAGAAAGAGAATTCATGAGATCGGAGGGGGATAGAGGAGGATAGGTGATGTGTGTGTGTGTGTGTGTTGTAAAGCCTGTTTGGCAACGGAGTAGGCCAGGTCGTTGCCAGTGATACCGGAGTGACTGGGGACCCATAGGAAGGAGATGTCAAATTGGGATACCAAATCAGTGTAAAGAGTAGCCGATTTAATTGATAGAGCGTTGTGAGGATCTATAAGAGATTTAATTGCTGTTTGCGAGTCAGAGACAATGACTGAACGGTTGAATTTTTCAGTTTGGACAATTTCGAGGGCCTGATATATGGCAAACTGTTCAGCATTCAAAATAGTAGTGTGGTCTGGGAGACGGTGAGAAATTTCGATGGAACGGCAAGGTACAACTGCAGCACAGGCCGACAGGTTGGACTGCACCGAGCCGTCGGTGAATATGAACGTAGAATCAGAATGAGATGATTTGAATTCATAGTAATTTTGCAGAATTTCGGTTGGAATTGCAGATTGTGTGTTGTGAATAAGGTAATGCATACGAGGTGGAGTGTAATTGAGCGGTAAATTTTGATGCAAAACGAGTGAGTTCGGGTAGAAATTTAGAAGCTTGCATGCGGTTCTGTAGGCCAGTCCTAAGCTGAACCCACATAACCGGTTAACAAGAGCGGGCCGAAAGTTGTCGAGATTTTGGAGACTGAGAAGAATGTGAGAACATGGATGGTCAGGATCTGCCAGAATTTTCAAACAATATTTGATAATTTGTTGTAATCTGCGAGAATGAAGAGAAGTGACACCGAGCTCCACGTGTAGTTTTTGTATAGGGGAGGAACGTAGAGCGCCAGTCGCCAGACGAAGACAGGAATTTTGTAAAACATCGAGATTGACTAATGTTGAATTAGGAGAGAAAATAAAGACGCTGGAGCAGTACTCTAATATTGGGCGGATTAATGTATAATATAGTTTGATGAGAATTTTGTGATTTGTGCCATAAACTGGATGTGATAGACATTTGAGAATGCTGATGCGCTGTAAGACCCGGGATTTTATATGCTGGATATGGGATCGAAAAGAGAGTTGTGGATCAAGGATAATCCCCAAGAATTTGGTGTATTTTTGGAATTTAATGGGGTGGCAAGACAGAGTCAGTGAATTTTGAAGGTTTGGTTGTGTAGAACAATTTTTCAGAAAGAGAGTGGCTGTTGTTTTCCCAGGTGAAATGAGGAGACCGAAACGGGAGCAATTTTGTGACACAGAGTTTATGGCCAGCTGAAGTACACTTATCATGGAGGATATGTGCACTCCAGTAGTCCACAACACTATGTCGTCGGCGTATGTGCAGAATTTTACGCCAGAGGGAAGATTCCTAGTGACCTGATCTATGACTATGTTGAAAATGGTTGGCGAGAGGACTCCTCCCTGGACGACTCCGTTTTCTTGTGAGAATGTGTCAGATAGTTGTGTGGTGCGTACCTGGAAAGTTCTATTGGAGAGATACCCTTTTATGAAGTTCAGCAAATGTCCCCGTAGTCCATGTGATTTTAATAGATGTATAGTAGCAGTTTTGGAGACTCTATCAAAAGCATAAGACAGGTCTAAGAATACGGCCAGAGTGGAAAGTTTGTTTTGGAAGCCGATGCGAATGTGTGATGTTAGAAGATTGACATTGTCGGAAGTGGAGCGATTTTTGGTGAAGGCAGTCTGTTCAGGAGAAATGAGATTTGTGATAGAAGCGAAATGATTGAGGCGAGGAAGGACAAGTCTTTCGAATAATTTCGAGAAACAAGAAGTGAGTTGGATAGGACGGTAGGATGACAGGTCTGATTTAGACTTTCCTGGTTTGAGTATGGGTATAATTATGGAGTGCTGCCATGGTGGGGGGTAGAAGTCATTGATCCAAAGTTGATTAAAACACGACAGCAGGATAATTTTGTTTGATGAGTTCAAATTTTTGAAGAAGGCGTAATGAATGCCATCCGGCCCAGGTGATGTAGAGTGACATTGAGAGAGACCTTTAGATAGCTCTAGAATAGTAAAAGGAGTATTGTAGGATGATACGGTAAGAATAGAGGATCCGGTAGTAACAGAGGTGGTAGGTGATACAGTGGATGGAGGACTTGAGGTGGATGAAATTTTTGAGATTTGTGAGTAGTGTGTAGCAAGTTGATGGAGTACTAGTGGCTGATAAGTGATGAGTGTGTTACCTATATATGTTACTGGAGGGGAGGTTGGTGGTCGGTGTATTTGGCGGAAAGAACGGACTATGTGCCATAGTTTAGTAATGGGTGCTCTGTGTGTGAAAGAGTGAGTGAGGTGAGACCAGCTGTCACGTTTGGCAGCGCGGATCGTCTTGCGCGCCATTGCTTTGGCCCTCTTGTAGGTGTCAAGAGATGATGTGGTGCGGTGGGACCGGAAGAAACGCAGGGCTCTTTTGCGTTTTAGCACTGCATCTCTGCAGGCTTGGTTCCACCATGGACAGCTACGTCGGGCTTTGTGATGGGTCTTAGAAGAAGGAATGGAATGTGTGGCAGCGTGAAGAAGAGAAGTTTCTATGTGAACGGCTATTGTAGTGTAATCGGATTCAGTGTATTGTTGTGCAAATATACTGTTGAATAATGTCCAGTTGGCGTGTGCAAATTTCCACCTGATCTGCTGTGAAGGTATGATTGAGCAAGATGATAGGAGAGAGGTAATAACAGGACAGTGATCACTAGAGAGAAATGAGTCGTGACACTGCCAGTGCAATAAAGGAGCTCGAATTGAGGAGCAAAGTGTAATATCGAGATGTGTGAGTGTGCCGTTGTATTCGTGTAGACGGGTTGGTGAGCCATCGTTGAGAATGTTGAGTGTGTGATTGGTGATGGAGGAGACCAGCTCGCGGCCTCGAACGTCTGAGACGGCCGAGCCCCAGAGCGGGTGTTTGGCATTGAAATCGCCACAGAGGATAAAAGGATGCAGAAATTGTTGGATAAGAGAATCAAAGAAGAAAGAATCTACAATTTGTTGTGGTGGGATGTATAAACTGCATATAATGATTGTTTTGTTATATATAGTTATTTGAACGGCTACAGCCTGATATGGTCCGGTGAGTGTGATGCGATGATGTGGAAGAGAGGACTGAACGAAGACGCTGGCACCGCCCTCACGCCTGACATTATCAGCATAGAAGTGGTGTGCGTGGTAACAGTTAAGCATGAAGCAAAGGTTGTCAGTTGGGAGGAGATGTGTTTCTTGTAGACAGACGGTGTGTGGAAGAGTAGAAGAGAGAAGTTGTTGGAGCTCTGATCGTTTGTTGTCAAAGCCCCTACAGTTCCATTGAAAGATTAATGGATGCATGTGATGATGACGTTGTGTTAGGTGTGTATACATTTATTTGTGTGATGATAGAGGTGATTGAGTATTGGATGGTTTTTTTCCTTGTTTATCTATTTTTCTTGCGCGTGTATGCTACCCTGGGTGTCTTGGTAGTTTTCGTGTAGATGGTTGATGTGGGTTCGGGAGTGGAATAGGAGTGATCAGAGGGACCTGACTCATTTCTTTGAGCCGGTGTGTTCACTTTGTTGGCGTTTTCATCGGCAGAGCCGGTAGTGGTATCTTCAGCGGTGTCCTTGCTGGTGTTGTCCTGAGATGAGGTTTCGATGGCACGCGGCGACTCCGTCTGATATTCAGTGGTGACGGCAGTTGGTGTGGCACAAGGTGATGGTGCTTGGAAGTTTTTCACCAATGTCGCTACAACAGTAGTGAGTTGCGTCACTGATTCCGAAAGGGCTGCCAATTGCTGTTGCATTTTGATTAGCTCTGGTGATGGTGAGCTTTCAACTGGTTGATGTTGTTGTTGTTGTTGTTGTTGTTCGTGTTGTTGTCTAGCCATGGCGGCGGTCGATGTTGTGTTGACCTTCTCGACTGCGGATTTGGCGTCATGGTATGAGGATTTTGTCCTGTATTGGTATTCGAGGATCGATTTTTCCTGTATATATCTTGTACATGTCACTGAGGTGGCTTGATGTTCGCCACCGCAGTTCACACAGTGAAAGGAGCACTCACCTTGATGAGATTTCTCCCCACATTTCAAGCACACTGATGGTTTTGTGCACTTGTCCTTTTTGTGGCCGATGTGGCCACAGTTGTCGCAGATTGTCGGTTTCGGATACCACGGCCGCACATCGTACTTGATGTAGTCGAACTTCAGTTCGGTCGGGCACGAGAGACGGGAGAATGTCAGAATCAGCACGGGCGATGGTCTTTCCCCGGCTGGACGATGGGGACGGCGGGCCTCGGTGACTCCGAGATCCTTCATCCATTCGTTCAGTTCGTTGATCGGAATGTCAATGAGGCCTGGTGCGTACACTGAGCCCTTAGTGTAGTTCAGTGTTTTGTGAAGGCTGATGTTCGCCTCTAGTCCTCGGAAAGTCGTCTGAGAAAGAAATAATTCGGTTTGTTTCTCGCATGTAGTTTTGACCAGAAGTTGACCGCCTTTGATGATCTTCACGCTTTCGGCCTTGGTCGGTGTGATGTTACGAATAGCCGGCTCAATTTTTGGCCATCCTAGGCTGTTGATAGTGTCTGTATTTGTTTTGATGAGGACAAACGCGCCCTCATCGGGTACGCCATCAGAGAAAAATTTGGGGTCTACCAGACCCCTGTTTTTACCCACCATTGGGTGGGGAGACCTTGAGTTCTGTCAGAGAAACTTTGTATATGATGCAAAAAAAGAGTAGTGGGAAGAGCCGAGATAGCTAGACTTATTTGGCCTAAAGTACGTGGTACGCGGCTATTTTATAAAACAGCCATGAAATCTACATAGTAGAGACAGACCAGGAAGGAATACACCATATAATACAATATAGAATTTGGAAGAAAACAAAACTAAAATTTTGCAATATGTACACCTGTTTATCCTAACACGGCAGAAATTAACCACAAAAACACCCGAGAAACTCCACAAAAGCAGATTTGAGCACAGCCCTCAACCCCCTTTCGCGCCAATCACACAACCGGAAACGTAACAGTTCAATAGTCACACGAGCGCAACTATACCACACTATTGCTCAACCAATACAAATGAAATATACCACAATCTCCCCATCCAATTTCAATATAGCAGCACAAAAACATTCATTCATTCATAAAACATTCATTCATTCATTCATCGCGATAACGAGCTGGTGGTCTCCTAACTCGACTCGACCGTCTCAGCTGAACTACTGGAGATGGAGCTGGGTCAGCGACTTCACACTGTACCTCGCATGGAGGAGTTTCGACATTTGTTTGCTGAGTGGGCTCATTGACTTCACCCACCTGACTACTGTTATCACCTGCCAATCTCTCAAGGTTGGGCTGATCTTCCGGACATGGAGCGAGATCTCTAGTGGACACAGTTGTTTCTCGACCTCCTTTGAACCTCACATAAGCATATTTGTCATTTGCTTCCAGTAGTTCAACCTGATCCACAGACTCATCATACTTCGAATGCTTATTGTGATTTTTCAAGTACACACGTTTAGCTTCAGTTAGCCACGATGGAATAGATGGGCCCACACTAGATCTACGCGTAAACGAAAACATTCTCTCGTGAGGTGTACAATTTGTTGACACTCACAATAAGGACCGAATAGAATGAAGAGCATCGCACATAACATCTTGCCAGTTGCTAATGTCCAACCCCTTAGATTGAGTGGCCAACACAAGACTTTTCCAAATCGTATCGTTGTACTTTTCGCATTGTCCATTCCCTTGCGGATGAAAAGCTGTAGAACGGCTAGTAGCCACCCCACGCGATGATAGGAAATATTTTAATTCACTGGACATGAATGCTGATCCCCTATCGGAATGAATGAATGCGGGTAATCCGAAAATCGAAAATAGATGGCCCAAACAAGCAATGACAGTTTTCGCACTAGTGTCGGCACATGGATAAATAAATGGAAAACGAGAAAACTCGTCAACTATTGTTAAAAAGAACCTATTCCTATTAGCAGAGGGCAATGGACCTTTGAAATCGAGGCTTAATCTTTCAAAGGGCTGCGTAGCTTTGATTAAATGATACTGTGAAACCGGTCTATGAAACCTCGGCTTGCAACGAGCACACACAGGACATGAACGAATCACTGCTTTTACATCCTCAATCGAACACGCAATATTTTTTACTCTGAGAAAATGATACATTCTAGTTATTCCAGGGTGGCAAAGATCAGTGTGAATTTTTCACAGATCAGACTGAGTGATAGCAGAACAGTACTTACGAGAAAGCGCGTCTGCAGAAGCGTTATCCCGTCCCGGGCGATACACGATGTCATAGCCGAAGTTTGAGAGCTCAAGTCGCCAACGGAGAATCTTAAGATTCTTGATCCTAGAATGCTGCGTCTGGTTGAACATAAAAGATACCGCCTGCTGATCTGTGACGAGTGAAAATCTTCTGCCACAAAGATAATGCCGCCATCGCTTCACGGCTTCGACTATGGCCAGCGCCTCCTTCTCCACCGAAGACCAATGATATTCTGACTTTGATAACGTTCTAGAATAAAAGGCAACAGGACGGTTGTTTTGACTGAGAGTGGCAGCGACTGCTCCATCGGATGCATCCGTTTCTACAACAAACGGAACACCGGGCTCGATGGCCTGTAGCGCTGCCTCCGCTATCACATCCTTGAGATTCTCAAAGGCCGTAACTGCTGGCTCACTAAGCGGGAACTCAGAATTTATCAGTGGCTTTATTTTCTCAGCAAAACAGGGAATCCATTTAGAGTAGTATGAGAATAATCCCACAGTTCGCAACAAGGTCTTTCGATTACGCGGTAACGGCATATCCTTCAACGGCTGCAGTCTAGATGGGTCTGCTCGAACAAAACCACCCGATACGAGGTAACCAAGAACTTTGATTTCTTTCACAGCTACTTGACATTTGTCATGATTGAACGTCAGTCCAACTTTTTCTGCCGCCTTTATGAATCTTTCATAGTTTTCATCGTGCTCTTCTCGAGTGGCTCCACCTATTGTGATATCATCCAAGTAAGCAATAGTGCCGCGTAGCTCATGTTCGCGAATGAAATCATCAATGAATCTTTGGAAGCACGCCACACCATTGGTAACTCCGAAGGGAATTCGTCGAAACTGATACAGTTGATTTCCTGACTGAAAGGCTGTGAGAGGCTTATCACTATCGGCAATCGGCACCTGATGATAGGCACTTTTTAAGTCAATCATGCTGAAGAATCGATACTGGGCGATGTTTTCCACAGTCTCCTCAATGTTTGGAAGAGGGTACGCGTCGGATAGAGTGAATTTATTCACTGTTTGGGAGTAGTCGATCACCATCCTCTTTTTTCCTTGGTCACTGCAGATGACGACTACCTGAGCTCACCAGGGCGATACAGACGGCTCTATAATACCTTCTTTCAGCAAGCGGTCAGTCTCGGACTTGATGAAAGCTCTTTCCTCCATGGTGTACCGACGAGATTTTGTCGCAATTGGCCGTACGTGATTTCCCAAATTGAAGAGGGGCGGCGCCTGCGAGAGTTTCACCGCTGACAGACCACATACTAGCGGTGGCAAATCTCCTCCGAACTGGATTTCTGTAGATTTATGTCGTCTCAAAAAATCGTGCCCCATTATTATGTCTGAACAGAGTTGAGGCATCACCAATAGTTCCACATCGTTGTACATTTTCCCTTGGACAAGTAGATTCACTACACATTTTCTTTCTATTTTTGAAGTCAGCGACATAGACGCCATGGACACTCTTTCTTGGCATGGTGTTGTTTTAACTCTGAGTCTTGAGACAACTGATTGAGAAATGTAACTCACAGAGCTCCCGGTGTCCACTAAGGCATCCAGCTGATGATGTTCATTCAACCATACATACATAGTAGACTTCCTCAGATCACTGGACACGGCTGCTGAAGATTTTGTCGCTGCCAGACTGTGCACTGTCGCTGACGCAGTTGATTTTTGTCCTCGACACATCTTGGCATAATGTCCTGTCTTTTGGCATTGGCGACAGACTACGTTGCGGGCTGGACAATATCGCCGACTATGACGCTCACCTCCACAGAACCAGCAGGACTGAACTTTACGATCCGGCGGCGCACGATCGGCTCTTCGGGCGGCCGCAACGACTTCTTCACTGAATTCCTCTTGCTAAGCAGACTGCTGTTTCGATCGCTCATCTCGGACTTCCTGCAGCGCCGCGACAGAAAGCGGCATCGACTGAAGCTGACCACAGTTGATTTCCGCCAACTCAAGAGATCTAGCCAGACTGACTGCTTTCTCCAGATCTAGATCCGACGTTTCCAACAGGCGCTGTCTGATTTCGTCTGACGACAATCCCCTGATAAAAGCGTCTCGAATGTACTCGCTCCGATATGTATTGCTGTCAACAGAGATGAATCCACAGTCTTTGGCCAGTTCTCTCAGTGTTTGTATATACTGGTCCACACTTTCATTGGACGTCTGTCTGCGCGCGGCCAACTGATGCCTCGAAAACACAACATTCTTCGGTTTCACATATAATGACTGAAGCTCATCGATGGCCGCTTTGAATGTGCTACACTCTGCTATGAACCGGAACACTTCAGGACTCACCAGATTTACAAGCAGCGGCAGTTTGCTCGTCTCGTCGGCTTGTATGGCATGAAGAAAATTGTCCAGCGTATTTTTCCAGTGCAACCACTGTTGTGTTGAATCAGGAGGGTTTGGCTCAACTGACAGACGATCTGGTTTCAGATATTTTTCCATCACAATAACAAAGTTCTTTGTGTAGTTAATTGAAACGTATCAAGATTAAAATGATCGTACCAAGACTAGAATGATTATATTGACGCTTAACTACACAAAGAACAAGGCCACAACATCACACAACCGGAAACGTAACAGTTCAATAGTCACACGAGCGCAACTATACCACACCATTGCTCAACCAATACAAATGAAATATACCACAATAATATTTCAAAATCGGTCCGTTGAACACGACTTCCCCGGAATCGTATTGGATGGTGTTTACTTGCGACAGAGTCATTCCACCAAATTCTTGGGTGTTATTATTGATGAGAACCTGAACTGGAGTGTTCAAGAAAACATTTTCTTGATAACCAATATTAATTATGTTCATGCTAAATACAATTGCTCTCATAGTCATGTTCGTATATGCTCTCTGTGTGTTGACATGTTTTTATGTTCTGCTTGATAGCCTTTACCTTTGGTCTCGGTGTTGTGAATTCACACTGTGCGGTTGTGTGCTGCGATCTGTGAATATGTCTTTAATTGTTGTTGTTAAGGGATTTATGTCTTGTGTTGCTGATGGTTGTATGTCTTGTTGTTGTATTGTTGTCATGTTGTGTTTGTTTATATTATAAATTCTCAATTTTAATTAGTCTGAAGGGTTTATGCTAAGTTTTTTTGCATAGCGGTTTTTTTTCTTCGTCTGTTGAGAAGCCAATAATTGGCTTGACAGACTATGCTATTTTACTTTATTGATATTGCTTTTATTGTGCTTGTTGTGGCAATACATTACTATTACTATTACTATTACATATGCCAGTGAAATTCTCCCTCAATCATCGTGTTGTCCATTATGTGATACACTTGGAGGCACTTCGTTGGAGCACTATTGTCTACGCTGCCCCACTCTGAGTGACGTTCTGCCATCTGGTCCCGACGTTACTGTTGTTGATGTTTGCGATTTATTTTGACTGATGAAAATCTGGACACTATTCTGCTGCGCTTCCCGCGATTTGGCGAGTGCTAACAGTGTTCTACTTCGCTCTCGGTACTACTTTATAATCTCTAAGTTACCCTAGATCGAACTATGTATAATATCATTTCACACGTTTGCTTAGATACATTTCCTATACAGCGTGTGTTTCTCATTGTATTAATCACGTTATATTGTGTGCATATCTCTGAGTTATGTTGCATCATATGTGTTGTCTTGTGCATATAGCTTTGTGCAGTTTTACCAGTATTGATGTGTTGTAGCTCGTACACTGATCTGCATTGAACTGTGTAAGATTTATTGGTTTTCATTAACCTTAGTTACTTATGAGGCATTTGTATGACGTTGAACGCAATACAATGATAGAAAAAAACCAAAAAAACACACCCACACACACACACACACACACACACACATACACACACAACTTACAATCAGAGCCGTTGCGAGGACTTATGTGGCCCCCCGAAGGCAACACTTGGGGCCCCATTATAAATATAGCACCAAAAAAATGAATACATTTATTAAATATAATCACATAATACAAGTTCAGGTGAAAACATCTGAGCAAAAAGGTAAAAGCTATACATAATAAATATGATAAATTTTAATATCATACGTGAAGCAACGGGGCCCCCAACATTCGCCCCCCCCGGCCGGGGGGCGGTTGCTACTGCTCTACTTTCAATATACTAGCAAACTTCAAATTTGCCGGGAACGAGAATATTTCACGAGTCTGCCGCGGCGTGGCGCTGCTGCGCTGTGTGTCAGCTGTGCGCCAGAAACACGAAATAACAACAACAACAAACAACAACATGTATTTGATTTAGAGCACATAGCAACAATGGCGCGATTAAAAAATAAAAAAATAGCACAGACAAAAAAAGCAAAAGCTACACGTCGACGCAATATGAAACACACATTGAGCGCAATAAATCATCATAAGAATAAAACATACACACACAGTAAGAATAAGAAATCCACATACATTTTCAGTACAAAGATAAACAGGTAGAGATAGGAGATAGAAGCACATTATTACAGGACACAAAAAACACTTACAAAGCCAAAAAACAAAGCCAAGCAAAAGATGAGAGTGCACTTTGAGCGGCTAAATTTTGGCATATGGTGTAAGGCAATGAGATGAGCGATCAAAAGATTTAGAGAATAAGTATGTGCGCAGAGATGAATAACGAAGAGAAAGATGGAGATAGAAGGACATGAGATGGAAGTGAGTTATAGAAACGAGGGGCAAAAAAGTTAAATGATTTTGCTGACCAGGGAGTTTCACACAACGCTTGTGCAGGAGCGATGCGCAGCGTGTCCACACAGATCAACGTTGGCGTGTTAACTGCGTGTATTCTCAGGAAAAACTCACTAATCAGCTTTACATGACGTGGCATGACCTAGCCAAGGTCATGCCATTTCTAATGAAACAATGTTTTCTAAAACAGTATCTATGTAAGATAGATTTGATTAATGTACGTTCAAATAACTTTTGTATAGCATGTAGCCTGCTGGTACGTATAAGCGGCTGGTTAAACCACTTAATTCAAACTGTTCTTTTAAACCATGGTATTTTTCAAAATATATTGTTTGGAAAAACTGTTTTCGTACATGTAGAGATTGCGAAAAAAATTGGCGGCAGATCAAGGAAAGCTTAACCAAATTAACTGTTTTTTATTAGTATTCTGTTTTTAGAACTGGTTTTATGGATGATGGTTTCCTTGATGTAGTTATTTGTGTTCAAATACTTTTTTGTACATCAAATATATTTCCTCAGTTGTTTTTTTTCCTACACGAAAATATTGTCCGTTTTTCTGGTCCGTTTTTCTGGTCCGTTTTTCTGGTCCGTTGCCACTGCGACCCGCTTTTATTCGTAGTCTCATTAGGGTCACTAAGTTTGTGTGCATATTCGTAGTATTTATGTAAATATTTGCAGTGTTTGTACTCTTATATTTGCAAATAATTGATCTGCTGAATGAAATGATGAAACTTATTATAACCAACGTAGTTAATTTCTGTCAGTAAAAAGTTAATGTGTAAAAAATATAATAAAATTATGCCACCTGTTGTTTTTTTAAAAAACAGTTTCAGATTTTAACATAAAAACGGTTCTCAAAACCTGCTTTCTTACACAATGATTAACTCAATAATTGAATGCAAAAATGTACTGTACATAGAAGTGCCGTACAGTACCGTGCAAACAATGATATTAGGCCTTTCAGACACATTATAACAATTATATTGTGCATATTTAATGATAATTCAATTTGATAAGGTCACTAATAGCATGAATAACCCATGTGTTGATAAAAAATAATTCATTTAACATGCCAAGTATATCATTTCCATAATTTGAATTCTTTGCATGACTCTTAAAAAAAAACAAAAAGAACGTGTTTTTTGTCGCGGTTTTTTTATAAAAAAACCGTCGGTTTTTTTGAGGTCGCATCTCTAGACCTAGGTCATGACACGTCATGTCACATACACGCGAATTTATTCAAAACAATTAAAAGAAAATACACTTACAAAAAAAGAATCAAATAAATATTGCAAAAAGAATATAAATTTACAAAGGATTAATCAAAATTATCAACTTACCAAAACAATAACAAACAAACAAGGTGATACAATTCTAACGCAGACAAATCCAAACAAGGTAACGCAAAAGTTACGCGAAAACTAAAACATAGATAAATGACAGACGTAACAAGGAAAGCAAATATTATATACTAAACTTTGGAAATTATACAATCGCAATACACACCTTCCCCCTTGGAGAACGGAGTTCAAATAGACATCAATGACAATTACAATGATAATTAGCTAAACATCGATGCGTTTTAACACTCAAATTGCCAAAGAATAATACATAAATGTTTGAACACACACATACAGAATCTGCAATTAAAATACCTAAGCACACGCACAGACGATGAATAAACCACATCATACAAGATAACTGATCCTACAAAGATCACAAGCATCACAGTAATTCTGTCAAAATCACAGTGAAACAGAACAATACACAGCAGCACGAACAAATTAATTGTACAACACACGTTCTAAAAATATTTATAATCTGGCTTGGCCCGAAAACGAACCGATCTTCCCGATCTTGTCGTGGTGGTGGTAATAATCTCCGGCACAGCGTCGGTTGAATTTTCACGTTTCCGTCGGTCCTCACCACCAGCATCCGCGACATCAGCAGCTTTGTTTGCGCCATTACCTCCTACAACAGCTGGCTGGCGACAAACAGAATCTGGCAAGTACGACGGTTTCAGTCGATCTATAGAGACAGTTTGTTGTTCACCAGACGGAAGTTCCAGCGAAAATACCTTTGGTGATCGGCGACGACGAACGACGCGGAATGGCCTGTGTACGGCGCCTCTAGCGGACGACGGACGCGGTCCACTCGTACCCACACGCGTGTACAGGTCTGCAAATCACGCGGAACATACGTCGGCGGCACTGATGTAGTTCGACCGTCACCGAGAGATGAGAAGTCGATTTCTTTCATACGACGACACAGGTCCTGGATAAAAGAGTGCTGCGAGCGCACAGAACTCTGTTGGTCCAGTTTGAGCCGAAGACACATCAAATTAGCTCCTGTCAAAGCCGTGAACGGAGAGATGCCGTCTTCCTTCGGCATAAGTCTGACACCGAGGAGCACAAACGGAAGGGAAAGAAACCAATCAGATTTACGAGCCACGAGAGCAGTCTTCAATACGCGGTGGAGGCGATCGACCAGACCATTGGTTGAGGTCGATAAGCCGTGGTACGCATGCGGTGGAATCCGATGAGCCGAGATAATTCACTGAACAGTTCGGCCTCAAATTAGGTGCCTCTGTCGGTAATGACGCATAGCGGTACCCCGAATCTTGAGACCCACGTCTCGACGAACGCGTGTGCCATCGCCGTGCTGGAAATCTCGACGAGCGGTGCTGCCTCCACCCACCGGCTGGTCCGATTCACCATCGTCAATATGTATCGGTACGGTGCGGTGCACGACAATTGACATTGTGGTGCTGGCAACGGACCGACTAGGTCGAGGTGAACGAGCTCGAACCTTCCTCCAGCCAGGTTGAAATCACCAATAGAGCTTCTAGTGTGTCTAACAATCTTGGACATCTGACACGCTTCACATTCCTTCACCCACGATTTAATGTCCTTGTCCATAGATGGCCACATGTAGCGGTGTTTTATCAAGCGGATTGAGGCCTTGATACCAGGATGTGATATGTTGTGAAAACGTTGAAAAATGGAAAACCTAGAACTGGATGGTAAGAAAGGACGCGGAGAAGGAGTGGAAGTGTCACAGAGGATATGTTTGGAATCATTCAAAGGAAATTTGACAAGATTGTGAGAATGTTGGTGAATCTCATCATCCTGTTCTTGGGCGGCAGCAATTTCGTTAAGATCAAGAGCGTCTACCATGACGGCATTTGCTGCGGTTGTCCCATTTACGTCAGTTTCCGCGGATACTACCTCTTCAGGCCGGAACAAGCAGTCAGCTACAATGTTAGCACTTCCTGCTATGTGATGAACTTCCGCCACATACTCGAGAAACCAGCTGAGATGACGCTGCTGTCGGTCAGTGTGCGCCGATCGCTAACCATTAAAAGCGCTGACGAGCGGTTTGTGGTCACTAAATAACACCACATGTTGTCCCTCAATGATGTGTCGGAAGTGCTGTACGGAGAGGTACGCAGCTAATAACTCCCGATCAAACACAGAATATCGACGCTGGGTATCGGTCAATTTCCGACTCAAAAACTCCAACGGCTGAGGTGATCCATCAACAAGTTGGTTCAGGACACTTCCGATGGCACGACTGGATGCGTCTGTAACAATTTGGTATGTTGAGGCAGTCGGCAATGGATGATGCAATAACCCCGAATCACAGAGGGCCTGTTTGGCGGCGCAAAAAGACAACATCTCTGGTTCGGACCACTCAAGTTGTTTGCTGTTCGGTTGTGTACGGAGCATCTACGTTAAAGGAAAGAAAGCATCCGCGTATTTAGGTATCATGCGTCGATACCATCCCAGCATGCCGAGAAAACGCCTGAGACCGGCATAGTCTTGAGGTCTCTCAAAATCTTTGACCGCCTGTACTTTTTGCTCACGCGGCCTGATGCCAGTCGGCGTGACGGAATAGCCAAGGAAGTCAAGACTTGAACATTCAAATTGACATTTACAAATATTCAGACGAAGATTGTTACGAGCTAACAAAGAAAACACAATATTCAAATGTTTGCGATGAGTGGCATGATCGGGAGAAAATATAAGACCATCGTCCGAGTACCAAAAGCAAAAATCGAGGTGTCCAAAAATGTTATTAATGAAGCCTTGGAACGTAGTTGGCGCATTACGAAGACCAAGGGGCATCGTGGTGAACTCATATAACCCGAAAGGTGTTGTCATGGCCGTTTTTTCTATATCTCTTGTACTCATGGGAACCTGATGATATGCATTCTTCAAGTCAAGTTTAGTGAAACACGTACTTCCGCACAGATTCTTTGACGCATCATAAAGATGGGGCAATGGAAACCTGTCCGGTTTCGTAACTGAATTCAATCGCCGATAGTCAACTGTGAGACGCCATTCATGCGGTCCATCTTTGGGAACCAGATGCATTGGTGACGCCCACGCCGACTTGGAGGGCCTAAGAATGCCTTGTTGTATCATAATCTCGATAGACGCTCGAGCTGCTTTGGTCTTCTCAGCTGAAAGTCGTCTGGGTGAAGAATACACCGGCGGAGAAGACCCTGTGTCGATACTGTGTGTTACAGCGTTTGATTGGCCATCATACGAAAACACATATGGTTCGGTGAGACGAGGGAAACAAGACAACAACGACCTCACCGAAGGCGCCACACCTGATAGAGTATTCACCAAAATCTCTTGGACGGCAGGCGAGAATGCAACAGGAGATGTGACATCAGTGGTCAAGTCTTTGATGCACCTGCCCGCACAATCCACTATAAGACGAAAATGCGTGAGAAAGTCGTTACCAAGTATGGGCTGAACTACGTGGGCGACAACAAAAGCCCACACGAAAGATCGGCGCAAACATCTGATAGATACTCTCAACGTCACCTCACCACACACCTGTAGTGGCAAACCACCCGCTTGCGTAAGCACAATCGACGAATTTTCGAGCGAGCATCCAAGTGGCACACAACTGGAAGGAATTATGGAAACCCCAGCCCCCGTGTCTACAATGAAATTGATAGGGCCAACATTTTGCGGTAAACAGACTGCGACTTTTAAGAGTGGCAGACCAGTTGTCGCATTCACGCTGGTGCTGGCCTGCCTCGTCAGTTTTCCGACGGCGTCCTGTTGTCAGGAGAGGCGTCACGTGACGAACAGCGAGACGCTGAGCGCGATGATGATTGAACTTGAAGACCTTGCCGCTTGTTGGGCCAGCGGCACCAAGGTTTGCACGTCCGTGCCCGCTGTCCATAAATGATGTGTGCACGACAAATTTTTGGTCTTTGACCTTGATGGTATGGACAAAGCGAGAAAGAAGCCGTTGTCTCGACTGTCGGCTGGCGGCGATCACGCTGCAGCGCCGGAGCGGCTGACACCGCCAGACAAGATGTGTTACCTGACATGGTCAATAACTCGTCAGCAAGTTTACCTACCTGCACCAGCGGTAACTCTTTCAATGTGGCCACAACTGTAGCAACCGACGTTGGCAGAGATTCAATGAATTCATGTTGTATCAACGCACCTGCGACACCAACCTTTTGAGCGATCGACTGCATCTCATTCAGTCGTGCCGAAGGACGACCGGTAAGCGGACGCTTTGAAATGAGCTCTTCAAAGAGCTCAGGCTTTGTTCGCTCGTACAGCTCAATAACTTCTTCCTTTACCGAGGAGTATGTAGTTTTGGTCAAGCACGATTGAGGAAGAGGACTGATGACGTTAGCAGGAAGCGCTGAAATCACGTGATAAAACCGGGTGTCTTCTGCCACGATGTTGCTCAAGTGGAATTAGGCTTCTAAGATTAGAAACCAGCTCTCAGCTGAGCCCTCCATGAATGGAGGTGTTTTTATGCCCACACGAGTGACGACATGGGAATCATTATGACACGCTACAGATTTATCATCCTCCGCCATTTTTCGAAATATCGGGGTCACCAGTGTGCAGGAGCGATGCGCAGCGTGTCTACACAGATCAACGTTGGCGTGTTAACTGCGTGTATTATCAGGGAAAACTCCCTAATCAGCTTTACATGGCGTGGCATGACCTAGGTCATGACACGTCATGTCACATACACGCGAATTTATTCAAAACAATAAAAAGAAAATACATTATCAAAAACAGAGTCACATAAATAAATATTGCAAAAAGAACATAAATTTACAAAGGATTAATCAAAATTATCAACTTACCAAAACAATAACAAACAAATAAGGTGATACAATTCTAACGCAGACAAATCAAAACAAGATAACGCAAAAGTTACGCGAAAACTAAAACATAGATAAATGGCAGACGTATCAAGGAAAGCAAATATTATATACTAAACTTTGGAAATTATACAAACGCAATACACGCTCTAGGACAGTTCAGTTCAGTTCAGTTCAGTGCATTTGTTATAGCGCCTGTCATACACGGGCGCGCAGCAGCTAAACAGTATGTACAAGCGGACAAAGCTAAACAGTTATTACAGAAACAATAAAAGGAACACATGAATGAATAAATATTACACGATTCAAATAACACAATGAACACATTTACACAATGAGAAGAACACATTGAAGGGTGATTGAGGAACACAATAACAGAGTACAATAAACATAATTAGACTAAAACATAGGTAAACACAAACACATGCATTCGCGCCCACACACATATCAGAGAGAGGCAAAAGGAGTCAAGGAATGAGTCACGGGATCAAAGGAAATTTCGACAAGATGTTTACGTAGAGAAGAGGTAAAAGATCGATACGTGAGCGAGGAGGTGATATGAGAAGGGAGCGAGTTATATAATCGAGGACCGTAGAACGAGAACGATTTAGAAGACCAGGCAGATTCATTGAGGGCGCGAGGACAGCATAAAGGAGCAGGATGGCGGAAAGTGGGATTAGAAGAGGGAGAGAGCAGATCAGAAAGATATTGTAGTGTCGTGTAGAGTGTGTGTGTGTGAGTGTGCGTGTGTGAGTGACGTCACACAGGCAACCGATGTTAACTGTGAACGTAGTCACGTGAATAGTGAACTCCCTCTCTCTGTCTTATCTTTCCTCAGTGAACAAGTTACCTGAGTGTTTCGCGGGGAGGTCAGTCGGTGGATTCACGGTGTGCGTAGTGTTGTGTGCTCGTCCTGGTTATGTGGTAATCGCACTCTGTACAAGTGCCGATTAGTGATAATTGCTGATATTGTTGGGTTGTGTTATAGCTGTTGTTAGTCGCACATTCATTCGAGTGTCGACTCGTTATAGAATTGTTTTGTTGTTAATATATGTACACTACATATATATTTGGCGACGAGGATAAAACAACTTGTTGGCTTGGACAATGAGCTTCAATGGAGCGCCTCCACCCGCTTTTCTTCCGAATCCAGGCAAACCAGCAATACCATGGGTCGAATGGAAGTCCATATTCATGAACTATCTTCTTGCATGCGGCGGAGAATAATTCTCAACAGCACGGAAACGAGCCATCTTACTGCACTGCATAGGCACAGAGGCTCATCGCGTGTTCAACTCGCTACCACCACTGATCAAGCAGGACGGAGAGGACGATAATGCGCTCGCGTTAAGACAGCTCGACGAATTCTATATTCCTCGAGTGAACGTAATAGCCGAGCGATACACATTTCGTCAAAGGCGCCAGACGCCACATGAGACCACAGCCGAATATGTTGCCGCATTGCGAATGCTGGCTAAACATTGCGAGTATGGGCCATTGGAGAACCAGTTCATTCGAGATATGGTAGTTGAGGCTACTATATATCCAGCTCTTCGCGAAAGATTCCTTCAGGAACCGAAGTTGACCTTAGAGTCGGTGCTACAGCAGGCACAGGCCTTCGAAAATTCAAGGCAAGACTCACGTCGTATGAGGTCGGAGGCCAGTGGTTCATATGACTTGGTACAACATGTACGAGCGAATCTGCCAGCTCGCCACGCCGCTCCACCACGAATATCAGCTTGCAGCAACTGTGGTCGGCAGCACGACCAACCGAGGAAGGACCACTGTCCGGCAAGGTCATCAAAATGTCACAAGTGTGGCAAAACAGGTCACTGGGCAAAACTTTGTCAGTCTAGGACGACTCACAGTGACAAACAAGTGAGGGGCGTCACAATTTTGTCCTGTGGCAAATCGTCTTCGCCGAAGATATATTGTCGTGTGAATGTTGCCGCCGAGAAAAAATTAGCATCGCTGGAACTACAGGTGGATACTGGGGCAGGTGTTTCCATCATAGCATTACCTGCCGCTCGTCGACACTTCAAGGGCTGTACCGTGTACCCAACATCAGTGAAGCTGTTCGGGGTTGGACAATCGCAGTTGGACGTCATCGGCACCCTGCCAGTGACAGTCAGTGTCAATGGAAAATCTGCTGAGACGAACGTATATATCGTCAATACCGACTCGTTCAATGGCCTCCTTGGTCTATATCTACTGGCACGTCTCAACTTATCAGTGTATCCAGCTTCTGGTGAAGTTCTCGCTGTTTCGGCGGACTACAGTCAACAGTCAACAGTACAGTCTCAACAGAAGAGGAATAGTACAGACTATATTAGACGACTGTCCACAAGACAACCCGCGTTCAAAGTCGGGGACATCGTGCATGCTCGTATCCCGGGTGTGCTGTCCAAGACTTCTCGGCGGTTTGGTCCGAAGCTGAAGATTGTGCGAATCCGCGGCAAAGCATCGTATGTTCTCTCAGACGGTAGTATTCGTAACGCTGCCCATCTGGCCCACTAGTCGGGCTCGTCTGAATCAATCTATCAAGATCCGAGGGATTCCGTTCTTCCATTTACTATACCAACCCAAACGACTGCTGAACAGGAAGTCGCTACGGGTTCTTCAAATGTCTCGCCTGAGAATCAGGAAGACGAAGTTGATGAGGCCGCCGCACGAGCGACTGGCTCCGAGGCGACTGCAGCGGACGCTATCGGGACTTCGGGCAGTATATCGGTCGGTAAATATCGGTAAATATATATGTAGTGTACATATATTAACAACAAAACAATTCTATAACGAGTCGACACTCGAATGAATGTGCGACTAACAACAGCTATAAAACAACCCAACACTATCAGCAATTATCACTAATCGGCACTTGTACAGAGTGCGATTACCACATAACCAGGACGAGCACACAACACTACGCACACCGTGAATCCACCGACTGACCTCCCCGCGAAACACTCAGGTCACTTGTTCACTGAGGAAAGAGAAGACAGAGAGAGGGAGTTCACTATTCACGTGACTACGTTCACAGTTAACATCGGTTGCCTGTGTGACGTCACTCACACACGCACACTCACACACACACACTCTACACGACACTACAGATATAAAGGTTGATTAGGAGCATGTAAGAGTTTGAATATTATGCAGCAAATTTTTAAGTGAATGCGCGATTTAATAGGAAGCCAACGGAATTAAAAACAGAAAAGGAGAAGTATGGCGACAGAAGATAGGATGCAAAACAAAACGCAGGACTGATTTATTACGCGCTGAAGAATTTTTAAAGAATAATTAGGACAGCTGAAGTGGAGTGAGCTGCAATAGTCGAGTCTGGAGAAGATAAGAGAATGAATAAGCTTGATTGCAGAGGGCTGATCGAGACAGGGACGGATGGGATCAAGCGAGCGAAGAATCAAGCGACAAGTGCGAGCTGTAGAAAGGATATTGGTTGAGAAGGAAAGGGAAGAGTCAAAAATAACACCGAGATTTTTAACAGTCACTGAAAGAGACAAGGGGAGGAAAGGAGGAGCAATACGAGGAGGATGAAGAGCGATAAATTCAGATTTAGAAGTGTTCAAGAGGAGGCGACGTGAGGAGGTCCAGATGGAGATAGCAGAAAGTATGTCAGACAAGAAATTAGGATGCGACAGAGAGCAAGGGAGATAGAATTGGATATCGTCTGCATAAATATGGAAAGGAATGGAGTAGCGCCTAAGGATGGGACAAAGAGAAGACATGTAGACATTGAAAAGGAGAGGACCAAGAATAGAGCCTTGAGGAACACCGGACTTAAGAGGGAGCACAGTAGAAACGGAGGAATTGAACTTAACAGAAAAAGTGCGACCATGCAAGTGAGAACGAAGTAGTGAGAGAGCGGAATGCGAGACACCGAGATGGAGGAGGTCATCGATGAGAATAGAATGATCAACCAAGTCAAAGGTAGAGCTCATATCAAGTAGAACTAGAAGAACAGAATGACGATAAGAGAAGGAGGAAAGAATACCTTGGGAGACAGAAATGAGAACGGATTCAGTAGAATGACCAGGGCGGAAACCGGATTGGTGAGAGTCAAGAGCATTGCAGACATAAGGCGATAACTGAGAGAAAATTGCAGATTCGAGGAGTTTGGAGGAAAAGCTGAAGAGGGAGATAGGACGATAGTTACTACATAAAGAAGGATCGAGAGAAAGTTTTTTGAGGATAGGATGTACATGGGCGTGCTTGTCGGCAAGAAAATCACCGTGCAAGGAAGAGGAGTTGACTAAGTGAATTAGGTAAGGAATCAAGGAGTTGAAGGATGGAACAATAACTCGGAAATTAATGGGATCAGCAGGAGAGGAAACGAATTTACATGTGGACAGAAGAGAAAGGAAATCGGAGAGGACCAGTTGAGAAAAAGACGAGAGCTGGCAGTGGGATGTAGTACGAGAGAGAGGGACATTCACGAGAGGGATTTTAGATTGCGCAGATTCAATTTTGTTCACGAAGTAGGAAGAGAGTTCGTCAGCAGTGAGAGAAGAACTAGCAGAGGGAGGACGGAGACCGCAAAGAGAGTTGAGTATATTCCAGAGGGTTTTGGGAGAGCGAGATAGAGAGGAAAGGCGTGAGGAGTAGTAAGCTTGCCTAGCAGAGGATAAGGAGGAAATATAGTTACAACGAGCAGAGCAAAAGGCCGACCAGTCATCCGCGAGCCGAGTGCGTCGCCAGATACGCTCCAAAGCACGGAGACGGCGCTTAAGACAAGTAAGAGAGGGACAGCTCCAAGGAGAAACACGAGGACGGTGAGAGCGAAACGAGAGAGGAAAAATGGGGTTATTGATATCAGACAAAGTGGAGTATAAGAAGGGATAAATTGAAGACGGAGGGAGTGAGTGAAGAACATTCAAAGGGAAATGGTTAGATAGAAGATTGTCAAACGTAAGAGGATTAAAATTCCTAAAATTTCTGAAAAGGGTGAATGCTGGTGGAGGATTAGAGGATTTATACGCCGGCAATGAGGTAAGGATATGACTGTGGTCAGAGAAGAGAGGATCAGGAGGAAGAACAATGACTTCGGATGGCGGTACATCAGAAGAAAGAACTGGAGAAGGGAAAAGGACTAGATCAAGAGAATGACCCGATGTGTGAGTGGGAGAGGAAACAGGGGAGACTAGACCATGAGAATCAAGAATAGAAATGAAAGTCGATGCGAAGGAGGAGCGAGAGGGACAGTCAACCCAAAAGTTAAAGTCACCAAGGATAATGAAACGGCTGGAGAAAGAAAAAACTATAGCGTCAAGGAGCGAGGAGAATTCAGAGAAGAAGAGAGGAGTAGACCGGGGGTGATTATGCCGGTAGATAACGAGAATACAGAATTTATGAGAGGAGCGACTTGATGACATACAGAGTGGAAGAAATTCGAAAGAAGAAGGAGGAGGAATGGGATCAGATAAGAGAGATATTGGAAGAGATTTGGAAAAGATGCAACCCACTCCACCACCAGAGAACTTAGAATCAGAACGAGATTTTTGAAGAAAATAAAAGTTAGAAGGAAGGTTAGCCATGAAAGATGGAATATCAGACTCAAATAGCCAGGTTTCGGCTAGGCAGAGTATTGAAAGGACATGAAAGCAGAGAAGGTGGTTAAGGTAGGTGAATTTGTTTCGACAAGATCTTATGTTAAGGAAACCGATAGAAAAAGATGAAGAAGAGCATGAAGAAGCACCAGGTTGAACATCAGGTGAGGAGTTGGAAGAATGGTGAAAGGAAGGCGATGGGGCAGAGGAACGGGACGACGGTGCGGATGGAAGGGAAGGTAGTCAGGCGGACGATTGAAGCGAGGACGATGAAGAAGGAAAAGAGGAAGGTGGAGAGGAGGAAGCCACAGTGGAGGGATGGAACAGGAGGTCATCAGAAGTGGCAGTGCGCAAACGAATAGATTCGCGAACAGAGACAAACGAAGGACACGACGAGAGAAACGATGAGTGCGAGTGGGGGCGAGACGAGACTGCGCAGTTATTGCACTTCGGCGGCGCTGTGCGGTCGCAGTTGATAGAGCGATGAGAGCCAGCGCAATAGCCGCAAATTTCCGCTGGCGAACATTTGGCCTCATTGTGGCCTAGTCCAGCACAGCGGGCACACCGGGCCACCCAAAAGCGATCATACACGCGACACGAACACAACTCAACGAAGAGTCTGTCACCAACGGACGTAAGGGCAGCGCGAGCCGACGGAGTCACCGACAGAACCGCATGTTGGGAGTTGTGCCTAACGCCAGTGAAAAAAAGGAGACGCAAATCACTATCGGGTATCCCAGCAAGGGCAGTGTTTTTATGGCGAAGGTGATCGACAAACGTAGATGGCTCCAACCCCATAGGGATGTTCGCTACCGTAACCTTGGGACGAAGTGGCGCAACCCTGGGCAGATGAGCGTCGACCTGCGGAATGGCCTCACGTACGCAGTGAAGGGCACGCGCCGCATCGCTAGACGAGGAGCAACGAAGGAAGAAGCCACCATTGGCCGCACGCCGGGACGACTTGATCGGAATATCGCACAAAGCGGAGGCAACCTTGCGCGGACAGACCGGCGATTTATCACGGGATTTTAGAACCACGGTGTGAGTGGGTCTCGCTGGTTGATTTTCTGTCGCTAGTGGTGCAAATGGCCGAGATGATGAGTGAATCGAGTTGAGTGTCGACTCAACTCCCGCAAGACGGTCTCGGATACTGGACACGCTGTCGGAAAGGTTAAGGGCGAATTTAGCCTTTGTCAGGCATGGCGAGCAGACCCAATTTACCTGTTTGATCATCTCAGCCCGGATGCCCACAAGGGATGCGCATTTTATGTGGGCCCAGCCGTCGCAAAGGGAACAACCGATCCACTTCGAGGAGTCGCCACTAGAGGACTTGCAGACGTAGCATTTGTCCTGATCGCCGCATGACATCGTTCGTATTACTCGAAATGTCCGCAACACCGCACGAATGACGCAATTACACCGCAACGAGTCCAAGGACGCAAAAAGCAGCAGCAACAAGCCACAGACCAACGATTAAGCAGCGTCCGCTCCAATCCAAACATCAAAATGACCACCAAAAACAACAAGGACATTGTAGAGGACGTGAAATACGGGTGTTGGGATAGCATCATATGTAGCAATAGCATCTGTTTACTGTGTGCTCGTGTACCGGCAATTGTTGTGCTTTACCTGTGTGCATCACTTCATCATAATGTCGGGAGTGAAGCGAAAGATATACGGTGAAGCCAGTGCAAGTGTCAAGAAATGTCAGGCTATAACATCACAGGTAAAATGGACATTATGAACAAACGCACTTACACGAACAGTCTCTCGGTGACCATTTTGTTCGTAAGTTGGACACTTACTGTGTAATAGTGTTTATCAACGACATTGTCAGGTGTTCAAACATTCACACCGGTGCGCAGGCAAAATAGAGCTGTAAATACGGCTCAATATATGTAAAAATATAATAACTACAAGAACACTGAAGCTCGAGAACCGTTTCAACAAAATGTCTACCATTTAGCAAGTAGTGGTTTCAAGAGTTTTTGTACCAAGTCTGACGCATCTTCATATGGGCAACCAGGATTTTACGCACACACACCATTACGCCTACGCTCTGTTTCATCTTTCTTGTCAGGTTAGGTAAGGTTGGGTTATGTTTGGTTAGTTAGGCTGGGTCAGTTATGAAAGATAAAGACAGTCGGGACTAAAGCGTAGGCGTAATGGTCTGTAGGCGTAATATCCTTAGCTTCGTCGATAATGCTTTGTACCACTGATTTTCACACCATGCGTTATGCAGTGTGAATAAGATAACGATAAGTGGAGTTGCTCCCTGTATGTTTGAAGTGGACAACTTTGAAATACGATGCGACATTCTTTTGAATGTATAACGTAAGCTATTTAATATGGTGTATATTTTTAATATATGCTTATGTTTTTAATATATTCTGCGTTAGGTATTTTCTGCATACCGTATTTTTTCGTATGATTAAGTGCATTGTTATTAATTCAAGGAGGAATTTCGTAGGTGAACATACGTGTATGATTGTGTTGCAGTTGAGGATATTGAGACAAATGACGGCTCCGCAGAGCATCCGTTCTACATGTCGGAAAATCTGATGCAACTGCTCGGCAAGCCGAACTATTTGGACGAGTGACATTTGTACTCTCCATTACGCAAATCATGTGCTTTCTTTAATTCTCGATTTGAGCATTTGCAGTGATAAATCACCCGTCTCACCATTGTCGCTAATATTTGGCACACTGCCATTTTCCCTTATATCACGCTTATTTTTCAATTTAACTATTATAGTGTGTGTAAATACTGCGTTGTCAGATCGAGAACATTCAAATGTTCAAATGTCTTCACATTCATGATATTCTGCGTTAAATTGTTACACGTATTTGCTCATTCTGAATTATGGTTGTTTATGAAATACAAAATATCGATGCACATCAACACCACGGTACCAATGTATTTCATGCTGATTACTCAAGCTGATTCCATGTATTTCATCGCTTCACGGATGCAACATTGTTCACGCGTGGAAGCAGCGCTAATTTCTGATTGTGTTAACTTGAGCACTTAGTTCGTGTGTGGTTTCTGTTGAGAATGTAGTTATCAATGCATATCAATATCATATCATTAGCATAAACTAGCGGTTAGCGACGACAGTCAGTTGAACGAGAGCTGTGGTTGTGAGCTGACGTGTACGCCTTTCTACTTGTGAAATTTTCGTCTCAACATGTCTCAAGACCTCATGTCGCAAGTCCCAAGTTTAAACATGGCATGTGTTAGTATGCCTCAACCGGATCAAGTCGAAACGACCGAGAGGATTCTACCGCTGAAGCAGCACGGTGTGAGTTTTGTCACAAATTATCCTACAATATGCGGCAAGCCACTAGAACAACGGATTTGGATACTTTTTGCGGAGACCAAAGAACCGGTGACCAACGTCGTATTCAGAAAACTGGCCAAGAAACTCGAAAAGCTCATGTCCTTTGAACAGTACTTTGACCCGTATTGGAACATTCGCACGGCGCGAGTGAAAATATTAAAAAGAACAGTCGGCTACAAATTGTTTTGGATATATATACCAGGAGCATAAAATGTAAAGGATTTGGACGACCAGGGAGATAAATGAACTAACTAAAGGCTTATGATGGCGACTATCAGAGCGAACGCTAGGTATGAGAAGAGAACGAAGATACAATGGTGAAGATGGAGAATGAATCAATTTGAATGTCAAACAGCAAATTTTGAATCGAATTTGTGAAAGAGCAGTAAGCCAGCCAAGCTGTCGGAGGTGGGATGATGTAGGAGTTTTAGGAGGAAGTCAGCAAAACAAATCGACATGCTAAATTAATCACAGATTGAAGTTGGCGGACAGATTTAAACGGAAGGTGAAAAAAGAGAGAGTTGCAGTAATCAATTTTTGAGAAGATGTATGAATTTACTAATAGGGTGGCAGATGCTTCATCAATGAAAGATCTATATAGATAGATTAATACTGCATAATATCTCAATGAATCATCGGAATACTCACATGATGTGTATAAGTTTATCACAATTTAAATAGTTTTATTCTAATTTTTTATCTAGCTCTAAATACTCAATAAATCGTTTTTATTAAAAAATCACCAACTTGAAAATCAACAAATGAAGAAACAGCGGATCGCAGTAAATTTTACACACGCCAGCGCCGAATGGCAACATTTGCTGCCACTCAACTTCCCACTCGAATAATTTCCTACAGAAGCGCGATACAATTAAAATAATTATATTTTTAGAATGGCATTTCTTTTCTCTATAATACCATATAAAAACATATCAGCAATATGATGATTAAATATGAATGACGTGTCTTTTTGTAACCCTATTTTCAGCCACTTCTGACGGCGACTGACTTAAACCGTGTTTGTAAAAACTGTACAGTTCTGAATGTGACCTTTACTACCTTGCTGTGTTTCCAACATTCCCCTTGAGAAAACAAATACTTATTTGTAGCTTTCGCAAATAACATACTGTACCCAGGACGCATTTTCTCGCTGGCAACATTTGTTGCCACTCGGCATTAATGGTTTAAGCAAACTTATTACAGTCGCAGCCAGAGCCGTTGCGAGGAATTATGGCCCCCCCCCCCCCCGAAGGCAGCACTTGTATTTATTAGACATAATCACATGATACAAGCTCAGGTGAAAACATCTGAGCAAAAAGGTAAAGGCTATACATAATAAATATGATAAATTTTAATATCATACTTGAAGCAACAGGGCCCCTCAAAATTCGCCCCCCCCCCCGGGCCGGTGGTACGGGGGCGGTTGCTACGGCTCTGGTCGCAGCATAAGACGGCTTCAGCGAGCTGTAAATTAACAGTGTACTGCTCTGCTCTGCTGTAAATTAACAGTGTACAGTGTACTAACAGCTCTGTTGTTGAGGCTAAGCCACTTTTTCTGCGCCCAACTGCATCGGGTCGTAATTGTATCGATTGATGTTGCAATTGTCGCTTTTCCGCTTGCGCCACATTAGTACATTTGTCTGCAGAGCGCCGTTTTTGGCTGCGTCGTCGCCACCGTCGCCGCCATCACGACGTCCCAGCTAGCGTCCCAGCAGCCGTTTCATGTCTAGTCTGGTTAATCTACTGGATGAGGTGTGAATGTTTTAGTCTCAGCCTGTTTTTACCATGTTTGTCTCTACAGGCATACAGATATGATAGTGAGCACTTGGTCAAATTACTAGAATTTCCTGGATTGTCACAGAGTAGAGCAGTATTGTGTCATATTTGCTCGAATATACCATCAATTTGTAGTACATTTCAGGAAATTTTCCAGCTAATATGGCTGAAAATTGCTCGTTTCGCTTAGACAGAAACATTTTAATTCCCTGTTTCTACTTTGATGGATCTACTTTCGATCAAAATCTCATTGTGATGGGGTAATAACTATGGTGACCTTTTGTTGTAAATGCAACTTTTTTATCATAGACTCTACTCATCCTGAAAAGCCCAAAAATACGTTTATTTTTTATCTGAGGTAAGTATTGAGTGAGTTATAAATGCAACTTTTTGCAACTTTTGGTTTTTAGCGCAACTTTTGCAACTTTTCGTTTTTAGCACAACTTTTGCAATTTATTCGTTTTTGAGGGCAAGTTTTTTGGCTTGAGAACAAGTTTTTGAACTTTATGATCAATTTTTACACTTCCAATACAATTTTTAGTTCTTGAAGCTGCTGAATACAAATAAAATTGACGCATTTTCAATGCAAGCTAAATACATGTGTTTGAAAGGCGTGTGATGTACCCGTGTGAGTTGGTAGGCATTATGTGTGCGCGTTTGTGCGCCCACATCGACAAAGAGCAGCGCTCTGATTAACATAGGCACGTGCATTTGTCCATCTAAAATTCACAATTGGTTGATAGGGCAACAGTTGAATGTTGGTTAGTGCGCTGGTGATAGTTTGTGGGTGTGTCTGTTGATTTTTCATAATGCCTAAGTGTGCTTCATCCAAGAAAGCTAAATGCCAAGCCATTGTGCAAAGGTATCCCGAGGAATTCCAGCTTACGCCCAAAGGAGATTTGTTTTGCAAATTCTGTGTATGTTCGGTAGACGGAGAGAGGAAATCTTCAGTGGACAAGCACAGAGGATCATCTAAGCATCAAGCGAAAATGAGCAATAAATCATCGCAGAATGAACAGTTATTCATTCCGAAGCACAGATATGATATTATTGATCGAGTTACACGAGCCTTTCTCTCGGCCGATATACCACTGAAAAAACTCCGCGATCAAAAGGTGCGCGAGCTGTTTGAGTTCATGGGGCAGTGTCCACCATCTGAATAAGCAGGTCGTTCTCGTGTGATGGAGATGGCTGACAAGGAACTGCAGGACATGATCGTCAGACTGTCGAGCTTGGAGATGTTTTTCGTGGCCGATGAATCAGAAGTAAACGGAACCAAGTTTTTCAGTGTCCTGGTTGGCAACGTCTCTGAACCTACAAAAACATATTTGGTTCACTGTAAATCCGTCTCCAGTGTGAACAGCCAAGTGGCCATTGAGCACATAGATGACGCTGTCAAAAGAGTCGACGTTCAACGAAGCAAGGTTGTCCTGCTCATTCAAGATGCTGCCAGGTACATGGTGAGTGCAGGCAACACACTGAAGAAGCTTTACCCGCGCCTTTCTCATGTCACCTGTGTTGCACACCTTTTACACAACTGTGCTGAAAAGCTCCGAACCAAGTTTCCCAGTGTAGACACACTCATCGCACGAGTGAAGGTTGCTACTACGAAAAATCGGAGTCGCCAAAACGCGTTCAATGTCATAGGATGTCCACCGCAACCTGTTGTCACAAGATGGGCAAGTTGGTTGAACGCGGCGTTTTATTACGCAGAAAATTTGTCAGAGGTTAGAGATTGTTTCTGGCTTCGAAGGAGGTCTTTTGGTGTCTCGAGCCAAGGAGGCACTTGTGAACGCAACAATCATCGAAGACCTGGCTGCGATCAAGCGGAATTACGTTGAGCTCGCTCAATTGTTTCCCAGAGTCGAAAGCCCCTATTACACATTAAAGACAGCGTTCAGTGATTTGACCAAGTTGAAATTCGGTGAAGATGGTGATCTCAGACAATATCTCACCAAAAGGATCGAGAAAAACACAGACCTGAAGGCGATTCTGAAGTACGAGCGCATTGACATCTCACCAGCGCTGTATGTGAGTCTGCAGCATTGTCAGGCAACATCTGCTTCAGTTGAAAGGTGCTTCAGCATGCTGAACAAGCTGCTTGCAGACGACCGGAACTTTGATAAAAAATGTGGAGACCTATTTGAGGATGTATTACAATTCTTGTGACTGATTATGTATTCGCATACAAATATATTTTGTGTTTTGAGTTATTCTTACTCTTTATACAGTTGTATCTGGTTTTGATTAATCTGGAGCAAACTAGATTGCATTCAGAATACCAACTTTAGAGCAACAACGCTAGCATAGGGTTCTTGCATCAATTTGGGATATTCGTTAGTGGCTTGATTAACCTAAACAATGATTCTAGACGCTAAATGTATTGATATTTAAAAAAAACAATGACATTGAAGTTCAACAACGGAATAATACTTCGTCACGATCAATATACATATATTTTAGGGTCCGTGCTCAAAGAAAAACAAATTTCATGACAAAATATTTGAAAATGCTAAAGTTAACATGAACTTATGCCAAAATGTTCATACTCAAAATCTTAAAACATTTGTCAAACAATTCGTTATTCGAACATTCACAACCATTTTTAGTGGTGTTTTCGAAATCAAATTAGTGCAACTTTTTAGCGCAACTTTTTGAATTTTTAGCGCAACTTTTTGAATTTTTTAGCGCAACTTTTCTTGATTTTTAGCGCAACAAAAGGTCACCCTAGTAATAACACATCACTACATGTGCGTAGATTTGAGCCGAGGCTCGGGGGGATGACAGCCATCTGTAACGACAGCAATATGTTGAGATGTTGATCTTGGTCTTCGTTGTTCGGCTAATCGTGATGTCTTGATAGTTCCTCTTGATGTTGTGTCCCGCGATAACAAGTAATAGTCACCCAGTCGAAGTTTAATTGTATATTTCCAGCAACCAGTCAAATCTACTACCTTGAAGCTATTCTTAAATCTTAATGAAGTCCAGAAAATAATACCCTACTGCTTGCCTGAGTGAGTGGTGAGTCCTACCTCGCAAGTCGCAAGTCGCCCATCGCAAGTCAAGCCAAGCCCCTATTCTTAGTAACCCCGGTTTATATACCCACGACCACATGTCGTTGGCACCATACACCACAAGCAATGCGAGTTGGCTAAACAGCACAACTACACAACCGGGACACAAGCGATTTCTATACATGATCTGGCAGTATACGCGCGTGTTACTGTTACGTAATGTTATCTGGCATCCCTGGGGAGTCGAGGCAGGGCTAAGGTGAAGAATACACGTTGTGTTGTGAGAACGGGGTGAGGTATTAGATTATGGGCCCGAGCGACTAACCTTTTAGGTTGCCGAAAAGTTGTCTTTCGGGCGGTCCTCGACCTCGTAGTCCGTCGATGGCAAGTTGGACGAGGTAGCACGGCGCATTCAACTCTAAAACCGCACTACGCACGCCCCTGACGAGACCAAGACTTTACGATCAACCTCACTTGGCGACTGCTGAATACCGACTGCTCACTAGGCGACCGCTGAATGGCGACTTGTCACTAGGCGACCGCTGTTAACTTCATTTGTAACATGACTTATACAATTGTCAGACCCGAATAACGATTGGTTGGTCTACTCGCGATTACATACCGACCAGCCAATCGGCAACCGGCAAATAATGTCTACCCAAAAAAACGGTATTCTTGACATCCTCCGAGAAGTTCATACACTTGCCGATTCTTCCACGAGAACGCACAATTTGGCGGTCATCAAGATAAAGATTCAATTGAGTCACAATCGGTGGAACCATAGAATGTTTAACAGAACCACGCAAGCAGGACAGAACGTTGGAAAAGCACTCAGCTTGCATGATTTTGATCAAGTACCGACAAACACGTTCATTTTGCTCCTGAGCGTCATCGGGAGATTCCTTTCTCCGTAACTTGTCTATGAATTTGAAGACCAATCTAATGACACTCACGAGTCGTTTGAGTGTCGAGAATCTGCTTACTTCAATGAGTGATTCATGACTATGACCCACAAGCGTGGAAAAATTCATCAAAGCTTCACCAGTCGGGCACATTTCAACAACATTTATCTGGCCAGGCAGCTCGAGATCAAACGACTGAGAAAACCGAGGAGGGCGATATATCCAGAAATTATACCGACATACAAATTCACTCATAGGCAACCCTCGAGTGAGCAAATCAGCTGGGTTCTTAACCTTTAACCTTTAACCTTTAACCTTTTAAATCCACTAGCGATGTTGTTTGAAGCGCAATCGAGAGTTCGGCCCATGATTTCCGCAATTCGACTGGCATAATCTCTACCAGCCGACGGAGGTTCTCTTGAGACTGTAGATCTGCTGTATAGTCTAGCTGCTGCAGTGTAGATACCGCTATGTGGACGACTCCCTGAAAGTGTTCAAGACTTGATACATCTAGCTGCTTGGGAGGTGGACAAGTGAACATCTTGCTCAGCACTGCATGCACTACATCAGTTTCTTGACCAAAGCGTTCCTGAAGCGTCTGCAACGCTTTATCATAGCTCTCCTCTTGAAATGTCATCGTGTCAATCAAGTTCCTAGCCCGTCCAGCTACAGCACTTTGAAGGTGGATCATTTTCTGTTGTTTGGGTATCGGCTTCTCGTGTACCAATAACTTGTAGAGCGTATACCATCTTGGCCATTCCGCAACATCACCAGATAATACTGGCAGAGTCAATCTAGGTAGAGTGTGATCAATATGTGTATTGGCTGTACTCACTGGTTCCGTAGCCGTTCTAGCTCCTTGATGCTGCTCTACTTGACGTTTCGCAGAGTCTTGTTTGTTCCCCTCATTGACTGGGTCTTCTCGTTCAAAGTCATTTATCCTCTCCCACTCCAATGAATGCTCTGTTTTTTTCCATAACTGATCGGAGTCTGGCTGCTTCAACCTCGTCTTCCTTGACTTTGAGAAGTAACTTGTCTTCCAATTCTTGTTTCTCTCTTTGCATAGACAGTCTTTGTTTCAACTGCTGTGTCTCCTTCTGCTTGACTTGCGGTTCTACTTCTGCAACTGAGAGTGTGCAGAAGTGGCCGACGGAACAGCACTAGCCTCTGATACCACAGATGGTGTGTCACCTGCCCTCTTCTGAAAATACTGTGTTACTGATACCCTGAAGGTTTCGCAGTCTGCTTTTACCTTTTCTTCATAAGCAGCTGCTCTGTGTGTCTCCTCCTCATCTGACGCTAGATTATCTACATACTCTGCATTAATTTCACAACACACAGTTAGCGCTTCATCAACTTCCTTCAATACCTCCAATAGTCCAGCACGACTGCCATTTGACAAAATTATCAGTTCTCCTCTTTGTCTCAGTCTGGTGATTATTGCAGCTTGACTGCCACGTTTTCTTTTCATCATCGATAAAGACATGGTTTTACGCACAATTTCAGAGATATTGTAAGCTTTGTTATGACCAATTTATTTTCACCGATATACTCCGCACAGACATATGCAGCACGGAATATGTGAACCATATATCGTTCCAGCCATACGATGTTAATCCTTTCTTTCTACAATCTGTATATTAATTTCCCTTCAAACGTTGAAAATCAGATAGGATGACGATACGTATAAGCTGACGATATGACAAGGTAAGTATAAGATAAGATAAGATAAGTTACAATATCTCTTTGCAATCCACACCCTTTCAATCCATCACCAAAACAATCCAAATACTGAAAAACCCCTTTTGTCCTTCGAGCGCAGCAAGTGACAAAGAATGACGGTTTGAACTAATACAAGTCGAATATTGCCTCGCGTTCACAACAAAGACTTTACGATCAACTTCACTTGGCGACTGCTGAATACCGACTGATCACTAGGCGACCGCTGAATGACGACTTATCACTAGGCGACAGCTATTAACTTGACTTGTCACATGACATACAATTGTCAGACCTGAATGACGATTGGTTGGTCTACTCACGATTACATACCGACCAGCCAATCGGCAGCCGGCAAGGAGTTGCGTCACTCAGGCCAAGACAGAGGAGGGAAGTGAGACAACAGACAAAGGACTTTTAGGCATAAACATGCAAACATCAAACATATTTCTCACAGTGTTTGATACGAGTGTTCCAGAGTGGATTTATTAATTATGGGACCCACGAAACATGGTGGCAGCGGGATAAGTATGTAGGCTGAACAAAGGAACGAAAAAAATGTATTCACCAGCAACAACTCTATCACACCGTATTACCGTATCACACCGTACCATCTCTCACACTCGCAACACCCCAAGCTCCACTGACGCACGTCATTTTCCACATTGCAAAAGCGTCCTGCAAATTATATTCCAAGCGATCCGATGGCACATACGCACACGCGCACAGGCTCGCACATACACACAAGCACATACACACACACACATGCACACAACAACGCGCAGACATTTGCAGAACCATTCATTCCGATTATATGCAACACTGAATGCAACTGAATGACGAAATCGGTCAACTATACACATCAAACTACACACCCTTGTGATTTAATAATCATTATCATTTCGAATTGAACACGAAACTCGACACACCCCAATAGAAACGACTTAAAAACAATTATATCCCTATAAACTACACTAGCTACTCACATAGTCATTCATCCAGATTGGCCGTCTCACCTCTCTCCTCGGTCGCTCTATGGTAGGTGCAGATTCTGAATGTGTGCTCTCGTTTTCACCGTTCGGAGGCGGACGAATCTCCTCGGGCCCTGGATCAATAACGGGCCGCAGGTCCAGCACATGTCTAGGCATACCGTAAACTGAGATGTTGTTGTTGGAGTTCACTCTCGTAACGACGCCCTTGCTCCAATGAGAAGTGCACCGCGCGTTGGGGGGCTTCACCCACACTTCATCCCCCAATTTGACTGTCGACCCCGATACCCGGTCTTCATCTCCGCTTTGAGAAATATCTCTGTGGCATCTCCAGTCGTAAGTGTGCACTGATCGTTGCGGTACGCTTTCGTCTTTTTGACCATTCCGCGGAGTACAATTATACCAGAACACGGCTTCAGTAGGGCAAATCTCCTCTCTCTCAGCAATAGCTTTAACAATTCGGTGGTTTCTTTCAATTATGCCATTGCCTCCTGGACGATATGCTGCACGAAATAACCTCCGAACTTTCCACCGTGTCAACATGTTTCCCAAATGCTGAGACCGGAATGCAGCACTGTTATCTAGAAGAAGTTCATCTACCGGTCCCGCTCGAGAAATATGCTGTTCAACACCTCGGTCACCTCTTGTGCGTCTTCTCTTCTCAGCTTTCTCCAGAGGGCGAAACGGCCTGGTCCACAATCGATGATGGTCAGAAAGGGTACTTGTCTATAGTGTGTGACATCCACAGCTAGTCGACTCCAAGTATGTTCCACGCTTAATTCACCGCCTTGATGTACGACAGGTGCGGGATCGATCGACTGACATCGAATACAGTTACGTACGACTTTTTTCACGGTTTCTCTCGACAATGTGGGATCAACTTTTCTCGCTAGGTACAAAGTCCTTTCCACCCCCATATGATGTTGATCGTGCAAATCTCGGATATTTACAACAGCATTGACGCAATGTTGAGAAACTTCGCTTACGTATTTCATCAACCATTGTTTATTCACCCTGGTGAGCACGTCGGCTCTATTACTTTTCGAAGGTACCAGGTGTACCATCACGCGCAAGTCAAATTCCTCTACGAGTTCTTTGAGATTTCCCAGTCGTCTTTTTATAATCATTTCTGCAGCTCCTTTGGTGTGAATCCGCTTCTCCGCGTATAGTGCAGACTGCAGCCAGGCGGCCACGGTCGCGGAGTCGGTCATCAGGTTAATCGTCTTCATGTGCCATTTGAGTGCTAGGTTAACACCCTTGAGAACAGCCTCCAACTCTGCCACATTAATATGTTTTTCATCATCCTTCTTACGCAACCACGCAGCATCTTCAACAATTTTTCCATCGACCGCTAAAACCACACCAGTTGCGATGCTGCTGACATCACACCACACCTCACAATGCGCTCCACTCGTAACACTCCAAAGTCCTTTGACTGGATCATCGGTTTTGACTTTTTCAACCACCTGCTTTATCATATGCATTGCTGAGTCGCCGATAAAATCATCCCAACGAGCCCCAGATGCACGTCGCTTGATATAGCTACACGCCACTCGCAGCCACCCAGCCACCGGGTAGTGCCCCACTAGCATGCCACAGATGGAGAATAACTTCCTTCTGGTCAACACTTCAGGAACTTCAGGAACGATGTTACCTCTCCGAAATACCAGCTGGTCACCGGAGCGCGTCAGCTGCAGCCCCAACACCGATCCACCATCGAGCGACTCCGCTGGTTTCGCAATCAAACCAAACGCCTTCAAGTGCTTGCTCACGTCCGCTGTAGAGACTATAGCTTCATTTACCAGTATGTCGTCAATATATGAACTTGTTACGCGCCCGACAGCTTCGTTCTTGTCCAAGATTGTCTTCAAAATTTTCGACATGATTCGCGGAGCCGAACTTAAGCCAAAGCCAAGACGCGTCAGACAGAAAATTTTACCCTCGTACTCGACTAACTGGTATTTCCACAGCTCTTTGTGAATTCCCAACTGTAAATATGCAGATTTCAGGTCTAATATCGCTGCTTTGTCTCCCACTCGTCGCCATTTTCTCAGCTTTTCATCGCAAACATCGGTGAAATCGTCACCCGTATGACACTCGATGTTTGCGTTCAATTCGCGAAAATCTAGCACTGGACGGATTTTACGCTTTTGTGGCTGATTTACGGCCATCAGCGGAATCACCCCTGAAACAGCACCATCCCATGGCAGTAAAATCCCCTCTGAAATCCATCTTTGCACTTCTTTGTCGAACTCTTCCTTGACTCGATCATCCTTTACTGCACCATAGCTGCCCACTTGATTTTTCACCTCAACTGGCATGTCATTCTTCCACCGCCACTTCACGGTCCACCTCTCACCATCAAAATCAGCACTGAAGTCAGCGTCATCTATAGTGAATCGTGCGGAGCTGCTGACATCTTCACGACTCATACACGACTCGCGTTGGCTACCACCGGCCACTGCAACTTTACACCCGGAAAAACTAACACCTTGTTGAGTGATCGTAACGCCCCCTATCAAATTGATAACATCAAGCCCGACAATGACATCCACACCTTCAATCAGCCGATCAGCAACAACGACTCTCAGTCGGATACACCTTCCGTTCACAACTAGTGCCACATCATCAGCATATGTACACCTAATTTGACTCCCATCAAAAGCTTGCACGAACACCGTACCATCAGTCTGTGACACGTATTTCTCATGAACTACGCTTGTAGAGCACCCAGTGTCTATCAGACCTTTGGTGTGTGTATCCCCAAGAACAACATCAATGATGGGTAACTGTGCATGAGGCGCCTGACGGTAAGAAGGGCGGTTGCTGGCGCACGCACCGCCCCCTAGGAGTTTTCCGAATTCTGGTTGGGACACTCACCTGAAATATGACCGCTCTGGCCACATTTAAAGCACACCACCGTCTTCTCAGTACAGTCCCGGATGAAGTGCGCGCCACCACATCGAAAGCACCCACCCACCTTCGGTCTTGACGGAATTCGGCTCCCTTTTCCACGTCCGCTACTTTGTGCACTCCTTCCGGCTTTCAGAGCAACAGCAGCATGTCCACCATGAGAGGTATGTCCATTCGTAGTCAGTACTCTTGCGTGCCCTATCAGCACACTCATCGGAGGCTCATGACATCATCGATGCGGCGCAAGATCGAACTGACGTGGTCGGGAAACCCATTAACAAAACAGAGCTTCACAATATGCTCCAGCGCAGCTTTGTCGAAGCGAGCCAGTCCAGCCAGACGCCGCAGCTCATTGGCATAGGCGTCGACTGACTCGCCACCCCACTTCCTCTCGGATAGCTTCCCGAACGCCGCGAACGAATCATCACTGAACGCCTCCTTCAATCGCGTTTGAATCGCATCGACGTCATTCTGAGCTTCTTCATCCATCTCCAGATAGACCGCCAGAGCATCATCCTCCAGATAGAGAGGCAAGAAGCTTGCCAAATCAGTGACCTTCGTTAGCTTGGCCACCAAATTTACTTTTTTTAACCAAGCCACCACGTTTCCCTCGCCTGTGAAAGGCCTCACCATGTCGCTTTTCACAATTCCAGCCATAGTCGAGTGCAAAATAGCCGAAATAGCTTGTAGGCTGAACAAAGGAACGAAAAACATGTATTCACCAGCAACAACTCTATCACACCGTATTCACCGTACCATCTCTCACACACGCAACACCCCAAGCTCCACTGACGCACGTCATTTTCCACATTGCAAAAGCGTCCTGCAAATTCTATTCCAAGCGATCCGATTGCACATACGCACACGCGCACAGGCTCGCACATACACACAAGCACATACACACACACATGCACACAACAACGCGCAGACATTTGCAGAACCATTCATTCCGATTATATGCAACACTGAATGCAACTGAATGACGAAATCGGTCAACTATACACATCAAACTACAAAGTATTTTAGAATTTTTTTCTTAAGCTGTTTTCACTCTGGTAATAATTTTTGAGTGGTTTTAAGTGCTTGTACTGATGTACTGAATTTGTCGCACTTGCGTCAGCGAGGTTAGTGAACCTTCAACCGTAAAAAGTATATTTTTGAGGTGAATTTTGGATGGGTGTTTTATATTTTGCGCTATGGCTGAACAAGGCGATGATAATCACGTGAGAGTGCAAGATGAGAATCAAATTAGAACGCCCTCGATGCCGGGTGTGAGACCACCAGAACGATTTTGTCCGGAGCGAATCCTGTGAGGCGTGGAAGCTGTTCCACCAGCGTTGGTCAGCGTATTACATTTTATCTGGACTGGTTGCGCAGCCGAATAATATTCAGGTGACAATGTTCATCAATTGTCTTTCGTATGATGCGTTGAGAACGTAAAATGGATTCGCATTGGAGAAGGATGAGTCAGAGCGCACAGTCAGTGAGATAATCAGTCAATTTCAAAGTTTTGCAGTTGGTGAAGTGAACGTGACCTACGAGCGCTATAAATTTCATGGAAGAATGCAAGCTGAAGGCGAAAGCTTCGATAATTTTTTGTCAGCTATCAGAGTACTGTTGAAAAACTGTGAATTCTGTGAAAAATGTGTTGGTTCGGTTCTGCGAGATCAGATTGTACTGGGAGTGCGTGACAACCAGCTGAGAACGAGTCTTCTGAAGGTGAGAAACCTGACGGTGAAAATGTGTATCGACGAGTGTAAAGCGTACGAGAACGCAACGGCTAAGTCGGAGAGTTTGTGTCCCGCGCCGGTGAACCGTGTAGCCGATTAACTGTCCAGCCGCGTCCGCCGCATCGCATGCTGTCAATTTTGTGGAGGCGCGCACGAACAAAAGAAGGAGGCATGTCCGGCATATGGGAAGAAATGCAATAGTTATGGAAAACAGAATCATTTCGCGAAAAAATGTCGACGTCAACCGGCCGCGGGCGGGAGAAAACGCAACGAAGCACGGAGTGTCAACCAGATGGACAACGAGTCGTCTGACGGTGAATTTGTGAATGCTTTATCGAGCAGTTTTGCGGCCTCGAAAGATGTGAAATGTCAAATGATTGTGAACGGCTGTTCGATAAATTTTCAGATTGACACTGGGTCAAGCATTAACGTGCTTCCCGCAGAATACGCCAAGAATATGATCCCGACGGCGACTGTATTGAAGACATGGAACAACGGCCGTGTCACTCCAATTGGTATCACGAGAACAAACGTTAGAAATCCGAGAGACAAAAAGAAATATTCGGTGGAGTTTGTGGTTTGTGCAGAAAATTTGTCGCCGCTGCTTGGACTGAGGGCCACTCAACAGATGAAGTTGATTAAAGTGCGGGAAGAAAACTTCGAGAGAGTGCACAAGATATCGTTGGATGATTTTTCAGATGTTATGGACGGCCGAATGGGTGAACTGGGTGGAACACATCACTTGAAACTCAAGCCTGAGGTGAGACCGACTGTCATGCCCGACAGAAGAGTGTCAATAGCGGTCAGACCAAAACTGAAGGAGGAGTTGGACAGACTTGAGAATCTTTGAGTAATATGTCCTGTAGACCAGCCCACTGATTGAGTCAGCCAAATGGTATGTACCACAAAGAAGGATATCAATGTAAGGGTTTGTATTGATCCCAAGGATCTGAACACGGCGCTCGTGAGGGAGAGCTTTACCCTGCCGATTCTAAAGGACACACTGCACGAAATGGCGGAATCGCGTGTGTTCACAAAAGCCGATCTTGCGTCCGGGTACTGGCATGTAGTACTAGATGAAGAATCGAGCTTTTTGACTACGTTTCAGACATGCCATGGTAGATACCGCTGGTTGAAACTGCCGTTCGGATTATCGGTGTCAGCCGATTTTATTTTCAAAAGAGGCTTCTATCGGCGCTTTCAGGTCTGGAAGGTGTGGTCTGTGTCGCAGACGACGCCATTATGCACGGCAAAAGTGTAGAAGCGCATGACCAAAGACTGGGGTCGTTTCTTGAACGATGCCGCGATAGGAATATTCAGCTCAACAAAGGGAAGCTAGATCTGAAATGTGAGTGTGTGACGTTCATGGGTCATCGCATTTCAAGCGACGGACTGAGACGAGACCCAGCGAAGGTGGAGGCGGTTTCGAGCTATCCGGTTCCAAGGACGATTACCGAACTGTGATGCTTTGTAGGGATGGTGAACCACTTGTCTCGGTTTTTGCCGAATATCGCTGAGCTACTACAGCCTCTGCTGAATCTCACCAAAAAGGATGTACCATGGACTTAGGCCACGTCTCATCAAAGAGCGTTCGAGAAAGCCAAGAAGATGATAGTGGCTGATAACTTGCTGATGATTTATGACCACAAGAAAGATTTGGTGATAGAGAGCGATGCCAGTGAGTATGGACTGGGCAGCGTACTTATGCATGAAGGCAGGCCTGTTGCTTATGCCTGTAGATTGTTATCGAGTGCCAAAAAAAATTATGCACAAATAGAGAAAGAGATGTTGGCAGTCAAGAAAGCCCTAGACAAATTTCACCACTGCACGTATGGACGCCATGTACGTGTAATTACGGATCACAAGCCGTTGGTCAGTATTAAGCGTAAACCGCTGAGCAAAGCACCGAAGCGACTACAAGCAATGCTGCTGAGAACGCAGAACTATACATTTGATCTGGAATATCGGCCCGGAAATGACATTCCCGTCGCAGATGCGTTGTCCAGAGCTCCAATCACGGAGGCGGAGCAAACCGCTCAAGCAGAGCATGTACATAATCTGATGCACACTGTGTACAAGCCGGAGAGACTAAGTGTGGTACGCTGTGCAACTGAGCAAGACAGCACACTGCAAACACTGCAAACGGTCATCATGAGAGGTTGGCCAAAGCAGAAAAGTGATGTTCTGGAAGACATTCGTTCATTTTGGCCGTACAGAGACGAGCTGACAGCATAAAACGGCATACTGATGCGCGGAGACAGAGTGATCATACCGAAAGGACTACGGCGTTACATGCTAATCAAGGTACACGCAGGTCATCAAGGCATAAATTCATGTTTGAGACGGGCACGTGAATTGATTTTCTGGCCTGGGATGAGCCAAGATATTCGAAAATATGTGGAAGCATGCTTGACATGTGCTTCCAGTGCGTCAAGTCAGCAAAAGGAGCGTCTCATTGTACATCCGGTCCCTGAGAGACCATGGGAAAGAATAGGTGTTGATCTATTCATGTTCAAAGGTCGAAACTACATGGTGACGGTCGATTACTTGAACCAATTCAGCGAGGTCGACTATTTACCCGACACTGATTCAGCAGCTGTAATATCGAAACTCAAGCATCATTTTGCGAGACATCATTTTGCGAGACGGAATTCCTGACGTTGTCGTGTCAGACAGTGGTCCACAGTTTTCGTCGAGGTTATTCAAACAATTTTCTGCAGGATGGGGATTTCGTCACCAGACATCGAGTCCTGGTCATTCACAATCAAATGCCAGCGGCCGAATCAAATCAAATCAGCGGCCGAAGCGGCTGTCAAATTTGTGAAAGGTGTGATGCTGCGAGCGCACAAAGCGAAAGAGGATCCATACATCGGATTGTTGAACATGCGCAACACGCCGCACGAAGGCATGTACAGCAGTCCTGCTCAAAGGCTGATGGGGAGGAGAACTCGCACACTGGTGCCAACGCACTCATCAGTTCTGAAGCCTGGCTATACGAATATTCAAGAAGATATTATGCATCGAGAGAAAGCGAAACAAAGGATGGCGGATCGATATTGCTCCAGGAGAGAACTTCCTCGATTGGAGGGGAGAGAGTCCATATTTGTGCAGCCGATTGCTGGCAAAGGCAGACACTTGATACCAGCAAGAGTAACTGAGCCATGTGGTTCCCGCAGCTATCAGGTCGTGACACCAGATGGCAAGACGTTCCGTCGCAACAGAGTTTTCATACGCCAAGACAAGAGCGCTGAACGAGGAGACGCTGCGTCAGCTCCAGATGAGGTCCTAGTAAGTCAGTCGACGTCTTCAAGGCCTGTGGACGTCCGAGAAGCTGAGGCTGGAGTCGCTACAGGCGACTCTGATCCGTCAGTGACTCAAAATCAGATGTCAATAACCGATCAGAGAACACGTTCCGGTCGCGTGGTGAAGAAGCCTCTTCGCTACACTCAAGACATTTAGTGTACTGTTGTTTGTATTTGATATGCGAATTATTGTGTGCTGTTGTTTTCCAGTACGCCTTGTATCGTATGGGTGTGCTCAAACAATTTGTTTCATGTGGGCTCTTGTTCTTGCTGTATAATGTTTGGGTCCACTACGTAAAGAAATAGGGATGTTACGCAATGTTATCTGGCATCCCTGGGGAGTCGAGGCAGGGCTAAGGTGAAGAATACACGTTGTGTTTGATACGAGTGGTCCAGAGTGGATTAGATTGATTATGGGACCCACAAAACAGTTACCACGAGATGCTCAGCCAAGTCAGACGTACAAAAAAAGGTCATAAATTTACTGTCAAGCTAGTTCACGCATTGTCAAGCATATCAGGCGCAGTGTACTACTGACGCCACCCTACCATATAAATTAGCCTAACGACAGCTGCACAGGCAGGTCGCGAAGAGAACGCGAAAGTAAGCTGAGAGAGAGAGAGAGAAGAGCTGAGTAAGCTGACAGATAGAAAACTGGTCTGATTATAACTTTGTTATACCATTGTAGCGCTTAAGACGTGACTCTGCCTGGGAACGTGCTACTGTCTTAGTCCCGCGCCCAAATGTGGTGAAATGCCAAATGTGATGCACGCAGTGTATTTAGTTACGCACACAGTTCCGGCAGCTCAATGAGCAAATGATACCGTAATACATACAATAATACGAATAGAACTAATACACGCTAATAGGAATAACACACCGAGCACAGTAATAAAACGTAGCACCGTGTATCCACAGAGACGCCCCACAGACGACTGCCCACTGTGGCCCACTGTAACTCCGTGTAGTCTGCTCGGTCATGCTGTTAACAACCGGCACCGCGAGGGGAGAAGGATCGTTTGCCGGAAGGACACAATGGCTAACGGTGCAGTGGGCACAGCGCTGATACAGGCACAGCGAAGGATCAGAGTGTCAGGATGTATGTACATGACGAGAAAAACAAGTAATGCGTGGAATACAGAGAATGGGAGTAGAGAAGGTTGTGAGCGGAGTAAGCTCAGTGTGCAAAACATGCCTGGAAAGGAGCAGAGTTGTGATGAAGTGTGTGTGAAAGAGTGTGTGTGTGAAAGTGTGTGAGAGCAGGTGCCGCATGTAATGCCGTAACGTTTGGAGGGTGAAATATCTATACATAAATAAACACGTGGACGCTACACCACCCCCCTCTCAGATGGCACTAGGAAAGTGACACGACGATAGCGCGCTGGAGGTTGAATCTGACGTCCAGAGCGCGTTCTGCGTATGGATGTGGGGGCAGGTGTTTGTTGTGAAGCTAGATTTGTCGTCGTACACTGTGCAAATGTTGATCGGTTGGACATGTTGGAACAGTCTGATGCACCAGTTTGAGAGTGCAGACCTCTTCGCCGGGTGGAGTGTGATGACGGTCGAGTCTGTACACCGGTGAACAAATGATGAGACGCAATCGGAGCACGTGAGGGTTGCGATGATGGTGACGCCTCTGACGGTGAAGCCGTGCTAGCGGGAGCTGCGGCTGTCATGTGTGGACGAGTTTGAAGATTTGGCAGAGGTCCGCAGCACGGCTGGGATCGAAGTCCTGACGAGTTTGCGTATCGATCAGGTCGCGTGCAGGCGTTCAGGGCGAGGTAGATGCCGCACGGTCTCAACTCTCCAGGCTCCAATTTGGGCACTAGATGAAGTGGAGTAGCCCAATTGCTGGAAAATGGCCGCTTCACTCTAGTCTGCAACATGTGGTCAAATGCCTTCTTGGCTACTTGTAAGCGATCAGGTGGTAGACGACGAGGACGTGCGAATTTCGGTGGACCAGTGGTATCAATGTGGTGCGTGACCTTGTGGAGCAACGGGAACGGGTCGCTAGCATGACGCGCGATACCAGGAAATACACTTGGAAGTTGTTGGAAGCAACTGCGTAGTTGAATTGGGCACCGACGTCCAGACGATTCAGTACAGGTCTGGATTCCGCGAGCACGAACTTGACCTGATGAATCACGGAGCTCGTTGTTGTGCAGATCAACAATCAGCCGGTAATGTGATAGTAGGTCAGCACCGATAATACTAGTGGTGACATTCGCGACCACAAATCCCCACTTGACAGAAGATTTCTTGTCAAATGACACCTGGAGGTCATGTGTGCCGTAGACGTCGACGAGTGATCCATTGGCCACCTGTAACTTTGACTGGTTTTTCGACGAAAGTGGAGCAGGAAGTGCCTTGGGCATGATGACACTGACTTGGGCTCCAGTGTCGACAAGAAAGAGCTGTTTGGTGAGGTGATCTTCGACCATGAATAGCGGCACCGATGATGGCCGTTTACCTGCAGTCGCTGGTGCTCCGCGCTGCAGGCACGCTAGTTTTCCGCCGGCGTGGAAGCGGACCAGCTGCACGGACTGGTGCAGTACTCGGCAGCGGCACCCCAACGACGGTGGTACCAGCACACTCTTGCCTCTGCCGACGAACGTGGTGACGGAGAACGCGGTGGGGCAGATGTGCGCGATCTGGATCGTCTGCGACCGGAAACGGCTCGTGTACCCGGACGGGCCCGGTCCCCGGCGAGCTGCAATTTCTCAATCAAACTGCTGAGAGTTGCAGTGAGAGTGTACAATTCATGCCCGTTTGGCGCAAACGACTGTGTAGCAGCGAACACGGCTGGTGGCTGTAGAACAGCGTTGACAATGCAGCGTTGATATCACGCGGCATACGCTGCATGCATGCATGCAGCATGCGTAGCAGGTCAGTGTCAGCATGCATGCGTAGCAGGTCAGTGTCAGCATGCATGCGTAGCAGGTCAGTGTCAGCATGCATGCGTAGCAGGTCAGTGTCAGCATGCATGCGTAGCAGGTCAGTGTCGCAGGTGGCCCCAGAAGTCGTCAGCTCATTCGTCATGCTGCGCAATAGCTGAGAGGGCTTCCAGTCCCCCAGCTGTTGGTGCCTCAGCATCGCCTGTAGCCTTGACGCTCGTGATTCCGCAAGACGAGTGCGAAGAGCGCTGCATAGCTCTGCAAATGTCGACGTAGACCGGCTGATAACGTCTTTGACGTGTTCCGCGACGTCAATGGGTAAGTTGGAGGCCAACAATTTGAGCTTGATGCGGTCCTCATTGATGCCAGGCACGTCCATGGAAAATTCTACTTGTGTGAGCCATAACTCCGGATTTTGTGCGGTCAACGGTGGCAGTCGAAATGCGGCGACTGGCCTTGAAAGAACCGCCTCAGCGTCAGGGGCGACCGGAGCAACATGAGCAGCAAGTGCGTCAGGAGCGCTGTCCGGCGAGTGGCTCTGTGAAGGATGGGCGGCAGGGATGGCACGACCTCCAGGCATGGTGATCACGTCGGAGTCACCAGTGTAGCGCTTTATACGTGACTCTGCCTGGGAACGTGCTACTGTCTTAGTCCCGCGCCCAAATGTGGTGAAATGCCAAATGTGATGCACGCAGTGTATATAGTGACGAACACAGTTCCGGCAGCTCAATGAGCAAATGACACCGTAGTGCACACAATAATACGAATAGCACTAATACACGCTAATAGGAATAACACACCGAGCACAGTAATAAAACGTAGCACCGTGTATCCACAGAGATGCCCCACAGACGACTGCCCCTGTGGCCCACTGTAACCCCGTGTAGTCTGCTCAGTCATGCTGTCAACAACCGGCACCGCGAGGGGAGAAGGATCGTTAGCCGGAAGGACACAATGGCTAACGGTACAGTGGGCACAGCGCTGATACAGGCACAGCAAAGGAGCAGAGTGTCAGCATGTATGTACATGACGAGAAAAACAAGTAATGCCTGGAAGGCAGAGAATGGGAGTAGAATATTGTGAGCGGAGTTAGCTCAGTGTGCAAAACAAGCTTGGAAAGGAGCAGAGTTGTGATGAAGTGTGTGTGAAAGAATGTGTGTGTGAAAGTGTGTGAGAGCAGGTGCCGCATGTAATGCCGTAACGTTTGGAGGGTGAAATATCTATACATAAATGTACACGTGGGACGCTACACCATCATGCATTAGTGTTCAAAGTTGACTTAGTTGGTCAATTGCACGATACCCTAAACCATTTTATGCCTAGGCAATTACAACACATATACCTCAATGGAAAATTATATAACATATAATTGCATACACACATAAACATTTGTCATGTATTGTTGCATTTACTATGCTGATTTTGATGAAAGTATACTGAATGAACTGAACTCAGCATGATTTCCGGGGGCTATAATTGCATATTCATGTACCCCATTCAACTTGTCGGGTTATATATACCCCCATACCCCCAGCATCTACGGTCATGCCTTCAGTCATCTCAACGCGCACACCGTCACGCGTAAAACACACGTTTGCGTCTTGTTTTCTGCTTCACCTGCACGCGCAAGCACCGACCAACTCACACAAGGGTCACGTGACTACGCCAGTGGCTTCCAACCATTATCTACAGATACGCATAATAAGAAATACAATGTACCCCGGATATTAGAGACACGGATATAAGAGATTATTTCTTCGAGCTCGTCTTCTATAATTTACGTGTAATTTGGCCCGGATATAAGAGACGTTTTTTTCCACTCGCGACGACTCTCTTATATCCGGGCTACATTGTACATGTTATTTGTGTTTTCATCTACTGTTGTCGTACTTGTGTATTTTGTAATGTTTGACTGTGTCGGGTAGATTGGCAAGCGGTGATTTTGCCAGTGTTGCCACGCTTCACTATGTCACTTGACAGAGATGCCAACTGGAGCGTCCTGCTGCGCCACCGCCGCCGCATCTGAGACAAACACGGCGTTATTTTTCGTCGGCGCTCATTCACCGGCCAATCGTTGCCGTACCAGCCAGGTGGGCTGCGCGCACGAAAATATATTTAATAAAGAAACAAATTTGTTATATGCTTATTGGCTTGTGATTCGTAATGAGTCAAGCTGTTGTTTCATTATTTTATATTATTTATTATTTTATCATAATTATTATTTTATATAGTATTATCCTATTAGTTCGTGCATACAATAAATTATCCTATTAGTTCGTACAATAAAGTATTATATGTGGCGTTTCTGCCAATTTGACAACCAAGTTTGCGACTGAAGATTGTTGACAACGTGGCGATGAAAAGAGGTTGATATGTTAGATTTTTGCTTCCAATGTTTTAGTTCCGGTGTTGGCGTGCTCGTGTTGACATTGGACTGACCATACTTATCTTTTTCCTTACTTGGTGAGATCGTTCCTTGTTTATTTGTATCTTTTTTTCTCTTTGTCCGTTTTTTGGTTTATTTGGTTTTTGAAGATTCGGGGACTCGCATGGACGGGGGATGACCCGACCAGGCGAGACGGAGGCACCAGGTCCCGCTGGGACCTGGAAGGGGCGCAAGAGGCGTCGAGGGAGGAAACTTAGTTCTACGGAGCATCACTCTGATGATTCCTGTCGGAGTGATTGCTCCAATGGTAATGACTTGGCATCGAAATCGGATATGAAGGCGGCTAATTCAAAAGGGAAAATGACCACTGAAAACGGAAATGGAAACGCTGTACCTAAGTAACGTGAGTCTAAAACATCATACGTAGACCCAAACGGCTCTTACGTAGTGATCCGATCCACCAATGACAATTTTTCGTTTAAGCGCATTGGTCATTTTTGGCCATGTGCTCAACTGGATTTCTATTTTGGCAAGGTTAAATTTGATGGTCAGACGCCGTTCGATGGGTCTTTCATTTTGAGGACCAAAAACGAGAAGCAAACTCGTAGGCTGTTGAAATTGACCGAGTTCTGCCAGCAGCCAGTAAGTGTCACCACTGACAACATTCGCAACTCATCGAAGGGAGTGATTTTCGCTCCTGAGTTGCGTGATCTCGCTGAAGATGTTATCTGTGAAGGACTAAGTTCTGAGGGAGTGAGCAGCGTGCTGACCGCGACGGTCAGCGCAGACCTACGCCGCTGCTCATTCTTACTTTCAACACTGCCACCAGACCAGCAGAACTATTCGCAGGCTATATGAAATAAGACATCCGAGTTTTTATCCAAAATCCGCTCAGGTGTTTCAAATGCCAGCGGTATGGTCACGGATCCCGCAACTGTCGCGGTGAGGCTTTGTGTGCACGGTGCGGCAAATTCGAACACGGTGACCAGCCGTGTACCGCTGCCCGTCACTGTGTGAGCTGTCGCAACACAGAACACTCCGTCGGACATAGTGATTGCCCAGTGTGGCAAAGGGAAAACAGATTTGTGCTATCCAGGCCAGCCAGGGAATTTCTTTTATTGAGGCGAAAAAAATGTACGAGAGGCAGTGTCCACAGACACAACTCTCCTACGCAGTTGCGACCAGGACACCGGTCGAACGCGTCTCAGTGAGTTTGCAGACTGATCCCATTCCTCAGCTGCCGCCACTGATGAAAGCCCAGCGAATGCAAACAAAACAAAACAGTGCCGAACCCAATCCACTGCAACAGCACAAACACCACCAGTCCTTAAAAAATTCAGTGCCACCACCAACAATATCATGACCATGCCATCCACAAGTACCGCTACTTGTGTCCAGGACCACAGTTACAGTGTTCAGAAAAAAGCGGCGGCAAAGCGCACGTCGCGCCGACGGTCGGCAACCCCCGACATCGACATCGTCGATGTGCCTCCTGATGACCCGGGGAGCACCGAAAATCGTCGATGCGCCCGCGGATGACCGGGGGAGTATCGCGTCATAGTTTTCAATTTTTAACATATTTAAAAATCACGAACGAGTGCAATGATTTACGCATGGTGCAATGGAACTGTAGTGGGCTCTTATCAAAATGGGCCGAGTGTGAACAATTATTTTACCATCGCTCACCCAGTATCATCGCCCTTCAAGAAACGTGGCTCCTTCCCACTCATCAGTATGACCTCTCGTTGAGAGGATATTCGTTATATAGGGATGATTTTGTGGGTTCCGGACGGCGCAGAGACGCTGTACATCAGGAACATTATCCCTCAGAAAGCTCTGGCCGTGCAGCATAGCGAGCAATTTCAAACAGAGGCGTGTACGATTATGATTAATCAGAGTTTCATAGATGTTGTTTGCTTATATTCACCGCCACATGTTTCATCACATGCACTCGATCGTCTTTTAAACAGTGTCGTTTTTAGCACACATAATCGCGTTTTAGTCGTTGGTGATTTTAACGCACATAATACTTTATGGGGGAGCTGTTTAACGTCAGATAAGGGACGGGTGGTCGAGCGTTTTATGGCTTGCAACAACGTAGCTTTAATGAATGATGGGTCCCCTACACATTATGATATCTCCACTGGTAGTTCATCGGTCATAGATTTGACACTAGGCTCGCCTGAGATTGTGCACGGGTTCGGGTGGTCAGCAGACACTGACCCGAGGTCCTCTGACCATTACCCAGTTTACTTGACGTCACCTCAGTGTGTTAGTCCGACACTGTGGATTCCTGGGTGGAATGTGAGGCGGACCAATTGTTTTTTATTCGATCAATACTGCACTTGGGAACAGTGTGACAAGACTGAGGATGTCCAGGATTCACTAAACACTATCAACCTCTGTCTCCACCGTGCTGCAACGCGCTCGATGCCCTACAGACGGCGACCGCCCAAGAAACCCCCGGTGCCCTGGTTCACAGACGAATGCCGCCAAGCGCTGGCTCGTCGGACTAGGGCATTGCGACAGCATAAGCGCCTCAACACGACACAATCCAGAATCCTATTTTGTAAAGAACGTGCGCGCGCTCGGAAAACATTGAGATACGCCAAAATTGTTTCCTGGCAATTTTTTTTAAAATCATTTAATTCATCCACATCAATAGCTGTGATATGGCGCGGCATTAGGAGATTGAACAGGTAGCTAGTGCACAAACCGTCTCCTGTATTGTGTATCAACGGTGAGAGTGTGGCAGAGCCCGGAGCGGTGGCCAATGCGCTGGTTCGTCATTTTGAGGTCATCACATCGATGGACAGCAGTAACATGTCAAACGAACGTGTGGGGTCTTTTCACCCGCTGCCACCTGATGCTTTCCGCACTGAATACTCCTTACAATACAAAAATAGCTTTACTCATCTAAACTTGCTAGTGCAATATCCAAGTCCGGGTCACGAGTACATTTGTGGGTCCGGGAGTACATATGTGGGCCCAGATAATCTCCATTATGACTTTTTAAAGTATGCGCCGCCATCATTTATCAGTCATGTTTTATCATTTTTTAATATTGTTTGGACATCGGAGACGTTTCCTATATCATGGAAGGAGAGCACAATCACTCCCATCCTCAAACACGGCAAACCGAATTTTTCACCTGCATCCTATAGGCCGATTACCCTGACGAGTTGTTTGGGGAAAACACTGGAGCGCATGGTGGCACACAGGCTGTCATATCTGGTGGAAACTCATCATTTATTGGAGGAGCACCAGAGCGCCTTCCGCCCTGGTTGTGCTGCCATCGATCAGGTTGTGCGATTAGAACATGCCATCAGAATGGGTTTCGGCAAGAAAGAGTGAACTCTCGTGGTGTACCTCGACCTGACAAACGCATATGACAGTGTCATCCCAGACATCCTCCTTCATAAATTGTATTATATGGGTTTCAGGGGACATTTGGCATCCTATATAAAGAGTTTCCTCTCAGGTACCAGGTGGTTTCGTGTGAGGTGTGGCAGTGTCCTATCAGATTTGCACTCGTCTACAAAGGGTCTGCCCCAGGGTAGCTGTTTGTCTCCACTTTTATTCAATATAATGTTAAATGATATGTTCAATGAAGTATTCACAGGTGTATCGTACTCCTTGTATGCGGATGACAGCGCCATTTGGATCAGTGGTAGCAATGTGTGCACCATGAGCTCTCTTCTGCAGGCAACCCTGGACATGCTCTCATCCTGGGCTGACAGAAATGGCCTCGAGTTCTCGGGTAGAAAGTCAGCCGCTGTGTTGTATACGGTCGAAAACTTCAGAACTGGTCCTGTACTCACAGTGGCAGGGAAACCCATACCCTACACCGAATCTCATAGGTTTCTAGGTGTCACGCTGGATAAGAAGCTAAATATGCAGCAGCACATATACCGGCTACGAGCACGATGCGCGAAGAGGCACGATGCGCGAAGAGGCACAATGTGATGCGAGTCATTGCGGGTACACGTTACGCTGGCGGTAGCACATACGTGCTACAAAGAGTCTACAAGGCCTTGGTATTACCCGTCATAGATTATGGTGTGCAGGTGTACTCCTCCGCAAGCCCGTCGAGTCTAAACCAGTTGGAGACCATTCAAAACGAAGGTCTCCGATTGATCTCCGGTGCTTTCAGGTCATCACCAGTCGAGGCCATGCGCGCATACACAGGCATCCCGGCACTGGACGTACGGAGAACAAAACTCATGTTACGATATGCTTTTAAAAATTTTATCCGCGCGAATAATTTTAGTCGATCGATTTTAGATTTAAATCCCATTCCATCCAATCAGCACACCAAGAGACATCGTATACTGGCTTCTACTTTTTCGAGAAGGGTCTTAGCTAAGTCGGCTGAGATAGGCGTATCGGTGCCAAATGAGATGCAAATATGTTCGTCCCCTTTACCTGCACCATGGGCAATGCGTACTCCTGCGACCAGATATCTATTCACAGAGAAATCCGAGTCAATAACTGATTACGAGGTTCAGGACCGGTTCGCAGAATTTTACCATAACAACAGTGGGTACGTTCATATTTACACCGATGGATCCAAACGAGAGGACAAGGTGGGATGTGCCGTGGTGGTAAGACACTGGCTTCATGGGTACCAGGAAGTTTTCCGTTACCGCCTGTTTTCCTACGCCACGGACTTCCACGCCGAAATGTACGCCATTTTTAAAGCCTTTGAATACGTCGAGAGTCAATATTATACCAAAGTTTTTGTCATTTCCGATTGCAAGTCGGGACTCCAGCATTTATAACATCCCTCATCACCTGATTTTATTCATCATCGTATTTTATATCTTTTTAGACACATTGTGACAGCTGGCAAAATTTGTGATTTGGTGTGGGTACCTGCTCACCGTGGAATTACCGGTAACGAGGTGGCTGTTGCCGAAGCCAAACGTGCTCTGGGTGAGGACGAGGTACAGCCGTATCCTTTGAATAAAGTCCTAACAAATTAGTTAGTCGACGATCACATCCGAGCGTTGGTTAGACTGGACTGGCAACAGAAACGGCGTCAATTCAAGCTGGGCGATGTTACTAGAGATATAGGCCCCTGGTCAGCAGTGAGTTCTTTACCTCGAAGAACGGAGGTCTTACTGACTAGACTTCGCCTCGGTCAATCCAGATTGACTCACGGGTACATAATGGAACACACTCCACCTCCCCACTGTTCATATTGTAATGCCGTCCTATCCATTGAGCATGCACTTCTAGACTGTACACGGTATGATGAGCATCGCGAGCTATTACGCGGGTATTGCCGCAGTAGCAGCCTACCGTTCAACAAGGAGAGTTTATTGGGAACAAACAACCCCTCTCTTCTCAAACACCTCGTTGACTTTGTTTTCCGAACAGGTATAGCTGTAATTAAAAAAACACCTGTATATTGCGTGCACACTCGCGCACAGGTTCACTGGAATATACGCACACACACCACACACAATAATCCACCAATCTCGCACCACAACTCACTCAAGCGCACGCTCAGTTCTCACGGCCGCAACTGATCACTCACTCCTCCTTCACAATGGAACACAGCGCTTATATAACCTTAAAGTGTACGAGTCACGTGACGCCGCTTCAAGCACTGGACAACGAACAAGGATAGCACACACTAAATCACACTTGCTCGTACATACACTTTGACGCACACACAAAGACAAACAGACACACACACACACACACACACACACACACACACACAAACACGCATACAAACTTCACAATAGCCAACAAACTGTGAGGAAACTCGGTGAAAGCTTTAAACCATATGATAGTTTTATAAGTTTTCAGCATCACTTTCACATATCACCATTTTAATCTTTCTTTTATCGTCTCCTTTTATAATCATTGACATATGACTGACGTTTGTGACTGACGAATTACTTTGCAGCGCAAAGTGGTCGGAACCGGCCGACGCGCTCTATCAAGCTACAACAACAACAGGTTGTTGTGGGTTGCGGAATGAGGATGGTGTGATTGTATGGTTGTAGTTGTTGTAAAAGTTATTGTGATGTATGTAAATAGTATGGTTTAACAGAGAATGCACATTGATATTTGTTTTTGTATTTAGGGAACACCTAAACAAGAAAGTGGTGTCAGGAGTGGGATCAAGTGAGTGTTGCGTTGAATACTGAGTTTAAGATATATTGGGGGTTTAAAAAACTCAAATGGCGGCATCACCAGACATGGCATTGCCAGGCGTGTAGAGAGAACGCAAATGAGCCGAGGAAAACCTATCATTCGCGGCCGAAAACTGACCATCCCTGGTCATGCGTGCACGTCGATTATGCTGGACCGTTTATGAATCAAATGTGGTTGGTATGTGTGAACTACCATTCAAAATTTTCATATGTTGCAAAAATGAGCGTGGGGAGATACCTCTGCGGATACTATTCAGCAATTGTCAGACATATTTGCCATTGAAGGTTATCCGGAGACAATTGTGTCAGATAACGGAGCACAGTTCACTAGTGACGAGTTTGAAACATTCTGCGCAGAGTGCGGAATTGAGCACGTTACAGCTCCTCCGTTCCACCCGGCGTCAAATGGTGAAGCGGAAAGATTTGTGCAAACTTTGAAACAAGAATTAAAGAAAAATTATCATCACAAAGACCAGCCTGACCTAACGGCTGTTTTAAGAACAATTCTGATGACATATTGAATGTTACCTATGGACGGTCTAGACGATAAATCACCGGCGGAGGTACTTCATGGCAGAGTCCAAGACAAGGTTGGACCAGCTAGTGCCACGGTCGAAAAAGACGCCGAGATACTTAACTAGCAACAAAAGTAATTTCGACATCAACACGAATATGTTCACCAGGAATTATTCGCGTGGTCCGAAGTGGATTGATGGTGTTGTTGTCAGAGAATACAGAAACGTCTATATCATCAAAACAGATTTGGGACATTGGTAACGTCATGTCAATCAACTGCTGCCGCTTTACATCGGACAATCGGCTGATGCTGCTGATGAAGGCTTCCCAGAAATATATATAAAATATAAATTTACGCATTTGAACACAGCAGTGGAGAGGCTAATTTTCGCGTGAATTTATGCGGGGGCAAAGCCTCACGGCCCCGGCTGGCACACCGCAGGTCCGGCCGCACGGGTTTGCAGTCACCACCAGCACAAAAACTGCACGGCTGCGCGCACACAAAACCCGCATTGCGACAATTGGGCTACCCTTTCAGAAACGGACCCAAACGTTTCACCTGGCCAGGGAATCGAACCCTGGACCTCTCGTGCACAGAGCGTGCGTCGTAGCCACTCGGCTACGAGGCGGATAATCCCAGAAATCCATGAAGAGACCGATCACGAATCGACGAGAAGACATCAGGACGGTGGGATCAGCGAACCACAGCGACGGTATCCTGTGAGGATGCGAAAACCACAGAGGTTCCTGAGGGACTATGTCAGAGTGATGTCTGAAACTACGGAGGGGAGGAAGTGACGTTTCCACCAAGGTGGCAACCAAGTTTGCGACTGAATGCTGTTGGCAACGCGGCAATCGAAAAGAGGTGTTTGAAGGTTGCGGAATGAGGATGGTGTTGTGATTGTATGGTTTTAGTTGTTATAAAAGTTATTGTGATGTATGTAAATAGTATGGTTTAACAAGGAATTCACGTTGATATTTGTGTTTGTATTTGGGGAACACCTAAACACAAACTTATATGCATGAAAATATATCAGTAATGAAATATATTTGCATGTACCGTATTTCCTCGTGTTTGAGTTTTTAGGCGAAAATTCTGGCGCTAGTACATTTTGGCGCTTAAAGACTAACTGCCGTGTGTAGAAAACCCGCTATTATAAAGCGAATATTTTGACCAAAAATGGTATCTTATACCCGGGGAAAATACAGCATATAGCAGTTGATTTTACATTCGCACCAATCACTAATAGGTTCAGTATATATTATTTTGTAGTTCGTGGTTTGGATCAATCAAGGTATGCACCGTACCTGCCATCTGTTTTAGTATAATTTTACACACACACTGCGTATGAATACAAAATACAGAACAGTTCATTGTTCATTGCTCATTGTATTGGACATATTCAATTTAAGTTGAAACATATCATTATAAAGTGGCCAAAACCAACAGTGGCTTATCGGCTCGTCCAAAGAGACCGATCTACGATCTTCCACATACATGCTCGTTTACAGTAACACACTCACACACACACGCACACACATACATGAATGTACACCTACACATGTATACTTACGCACATAAACAGTACACAAAACACACACACACGCACATTTCCATATTGGCGCATCCCTGTCCCGCTGGTGCCTGTATTGCGACGATGTGAAGGTGTGGAGGCGCACCCGACTTTCAGTGGAGAGTCATTTATACATGAGAGTCTTTCTCAACTTTAACTTAAACGTTTTTATACTAGGACAGTTTTTTAGTGTAATGTCCAAATTATTCCAGAGTGAGGGACCTCTGACGAAAAAATTGAATTGTCTACAACGAGTTCTGGGAAAGGTAATGAAGAACTTCTCTGGGTGTCTGCGGTTAAGTTTGAAGCGAGTCTTGTGTGAACTTTCTCCGCGAACGGTCGTGCTTTCCTCGTTCCCTCTAAACCACTGTTTGTACCTTTACCCTTGTTTACGTGTTCGTGTGCTATTGAGTGAGTGAGCGAGTGTGTCAGTCGCGTGCCCGTAAGTGAGTGCGCCAATCCGAGTGGTTTGTACGTGGGTACATTCGTGTGTGTGTCTGTGTGCACGTGTCCGGTGTGCGACCCGTCGCCATCGTTGTCCTGTGCTGTGCTCTTTCTCACCAGTTTTTCGTCTGCTCTATTCGTCCACCCCACCATGCCTGTAATGACGAACGCTGATTGTTCGGTGTGCAACACACCGTCCAGCGATATTTCGTGTGGACTCTGTGGGCAGCACCTGCACAAAAAGTGCATCAATGTCTCAGCAGGTTTGCTGCGACAAATCGCAAAATCTTCACTCCGTTGGCACTGCATGGATTGCCATGAAAAGTTATCCTTGATTGCTGACAATCATCGCCCATTCACAAGATCTTCTGACGGTGGCCTCATCACCGGGTTGAGTCCATCTCTCGAAAAACAAATTGACACCAAGATATCCACAGCTGTTGCTGCACTGAGGGCTGAGTTTATGGATTCACTTGATAACGCCACCAATATACCTCCTGTCGCCGCCACTGATGATCCTGTCGCCGCCACTGCTCCTGTCGCCGCCACTGCTGCTCCTTTCACCGCCACCGCTGATCCTGTCACCGCCACTGCTGATCCTGTCGCCGCCACTGCTCCTGTCTCCGCCACTGCTGCTCCTGTGGACGCAACTGCTGCTGTCGCCGCCACTGCTGCTCCTGTCGACGCCACTGCTGCTCCTGTCGCCGCCACTGCTCCTATCTCCGCCACTGCTCTTGTCACCGCCACTGCTCCTGTCGCCGCCACTGCTGCTGTCGCCGCCACTGCTGCTCCTGTCGACGCCACTGCTGCTCCTGTCGACGCCACTGCTGCTGCTGTCGCCGCCACTGCTCCTGTCGCCGCCACTGCTCCTGTCGCCGCCACTGCTCCTGTCGCCGCCACTGCTGCTGTCACCGCCACTGCTGCTGTCGCCGCCACTGCTGCTGCTGTCGACGCCACTGCTGCACCTGCGCCTGCAAGTACTGTAACCTCTGCCGTCACTACCCGCAAAACATTTTGTGATGGTCATAACGGTAATTTGTCTGCGGTGGGTGGTTTGGCTCCGAAGATAAATGCATCGTACTCATGCATTCTGAAATCTGATTCTGTGTCAAGCGAGCAAATTGCGTCTGCCCTATCCAATATCCCTATTAGGGGTGTCTCAAAAACTGAGACAGCATTTGTGATCAAATGCGACTCCGCCTCCGGTGTGGCATTGACCATGAATTCCTTGTCGAAATCTTTCCCAAATTCCGACATATCACAGCCTTCTCGAGCCCCTATTACGCCTAAGATCACCATTCCCAACATTCCTCCTAGTTTGTCTTCCAATGCTCTTGTTGAATCAATATCCGCCAAAAATCCGTCGCTCTCCCCGTTCATAGAGGATGGAAGCATGAAGTTCTTGTTCTTCACTTTCGCTAAGTCTAATTCGCGCTGTGCTGTTTTTGCCGTGACCCCCATTTGTCGAGATGCCATACGCGTCCTTGGGGACAGAGTATACGCCCACCTTTCATGTCTCCCTGTACACTCTAGATACTGGATTTCTTGTTGTAAATCGTGCCTAGGCCTGGGTCACAGTGCTTCCAAGTGTCGCTCCAGACCATCCTCCCCTAGGTGCGGTCACTGTGCCGGCACACATCCTTCTTCCCAATGTCATGATCGTGGCAACCCAAAATGCTACAGATGTAGTTTAGCAGGGTTGATGTCTCACCACTCCGCCTTCTCGCTATCTTGCCCTTCATTTGTTGACGCCATTGTTGACTTGAAACAACGTACTGAGGATTCAAAAAACTGATTCTGAATGCTTTGATCCCAGTGAGCCCTCGCACCACCTTTCCTTCCGTCACTTCAATTATTCCTGGTGTCTCTGAATGGGAAATTAAGCCACAAATTGGCCTTCTCAACATTCGATCGGCCAGGAATAAGGTTTCTTACCTCACTGATCTCCTTTCAAGATATGACCTAGACTTCCTTTGCCTCACGGAAACTTGGCTACAAGATCTGGAATGTAACTCTTTCCTGGCGGCTTTACCTTCCTCATACTCTTTTTTGCACGCGTCGAGGTCTTCCTCGTCACATCACTCCAAAGGCGGTGGTGTTGGTATAGTTTTTCGCAAACCTTACTCTGCCCGCAAACATCAAACACTCACATTTGTTCCCATATCCTTTGAATACTTATCCCTAGTCACACATTACTCCTATGGCAAAATATTTTGTATTTCTATTGTCTACAGGCATAATCACGCAGGGACATTGCCTGCTTTCTTCGATGAGTTCTCTGCACTCATTGAGAATTTGACTGCGACATTTTCTGATTCTTTCGCTATCTTAGGGGACTTTAATTTCTGGACAAATGTGTCCCCTCCAACTCCATCGACCCACAGATTCCTATCTCTTATAGATTCTTATGCACTTTCTCTACTCCCAAATTGTCCCACGCATATATCTGGCCACACACTAGACGTTGTTCTCGTTCCCTCTCCTCTCTTCATGCCCAACACTAGTAACCCCCTAGTGCAGGTTCTGCCACCTGATCAAAACATTTCCGACCACTCCCTGTTATTGATTACCTTACCTACTCTCCATTCAACTCCTACAATCCAGGCGGATTCCAAAACTTTTTCCTTCCATGATTATCGGGTGTATGATCATGGCACGTTCTCATTTTACTTCGCTCAGTTCCTTCCGCCTCTTAGCTTCTTAAATGTACCTGCTGAACTCCTGGAGTCATTTTTAGACTCGCGGCTTTCTGCTATCCGAGATTTGCTTTTTCCTATCAAACACATTAAAACCTTGACTTCCCCTAAAAAACTAGATCTTCCAAAAAATATCATACAATCTAGGAGGGAGTTGCGCAAACTTGAGCGGGTTTGGTCTCGTACTCGTTGCAATGCCGACTGGGAAGCATTTACCTCATATCGTCGAGCCTATATATCATCTCTCGAGAAATTCAAAGTTGATAGGGTTTCAAATCTGCTCGCCAATAGTCATTCTTGTTCTCGGTGGTGCTTGCTAAACAAACTCATTGGTAAACAGACTCGTATATCTCCCTCATTCACTGCGAAAGAGTTTGCAAATTTCCTCATATCTAAGGCTTCTTCTCTTTTGGGAATTAACTCGTCCCCAGCACCAGTACCTCACACAGTAGTTAAAAGTGCAGTGAATCCTTTACAGTCATTTGACCAATTAACTTTTTTCGACACCTTACAAATTCTAAGGAAAACAAGACCTTCGTCATGCCCTCGAAATCCCATTTGCTATGGAAAGATTTCAAAAAGTATCTACTTATTAGCCCCTTTTTATACCCACCTCATCAACAGTTCCTTCCTCCAAGGCTCATTCCTCGCTTCAAAACACGCGGTTGTCAAACCTATACTAAAAAAACCTAATTTAGACACGTTTTCTACAGCAAATTATCGCCCCATTTCCCTTCTAACATTCTCAGCCAAAATTATTGAAGCTGCAATTTACAAACAATTATCGCATTATATCATGGATAACAATTTTGTCGATCAATTTCAATCTGGTTTTATCAAACATAGATCCACCGAAACCGCTCTTCTCAAAATTCAAAATGACGTTCTCCAACAGTTTTCATCTAAAACTCCAATTATCCTTATTTTAATCGACCTTTCCTCAGCTTTTGATTTAGTTGATCATTCTGTCCTCATCCAGGATCTTCGTTCATTTGGTATATCTGATTCTGCTCTTTCACTGTTCATTTCTTACCTATCCGACCGTAGCTTTTCTGTCCAAATTGATTCCGATGAGTCCCCTTCACATCCAATCACTTCTGGTGTCCCTCAAGGATCTATCCTCGGTCCCATTTTGTTCAACATTTTCATGTACTCCATTTGTCCTCTCCTCCGATCCATGTCTCTATCTTATCACCTCTTTGCCGACGATATACAAATATATTTACCTGCTTTTCGCGAGAACGATATTCCTAACATATTCAACGCTATCAATTCCTGGGCTTCCTCTAGATCACTTGTTATTAACCACTCTAAAACCCAATTCCTACTATTGCAAACCCCTTGTATGGATTTCCAAGTGAACCAACTGAAAATACTGCCACAAGTTAAAAGTCTTGGTGTATATATTGATGCCTCACTCAGCTTCTCTCACCACATTAAAATCACTTTACGAAAGTGTCGCTATATACTACGTAACCTCTATATGTCGCGTAAATACCTAGATCAACGTTCCTCCATTGCTCTAATTAATGCCTTTATTTTCCCCCATCTAAATTATTGTTCCTCTTTGTTCTATTCTCTACCAAAAAAAGACATTTCTTCCTTCCAATCTATTCTCAACCAATCGTGCCGTTTTGTTTTCAGACTTCCTTCCCGTCATCCTACCTCTCGACACCTAAAAACATTGAGATGGCTTCCTTTTAAATATATGACCCAACACAAAATATGCTGTCTCACTTTCAAATTGATCAACTCCCCCTATCCTCCACCCTATCTGAAGGAGCTGGTAGTGCCAGTCTCACACAACACTAACACTCGATCATCTAGCGCCCTTCTAGAACCCCGAGCAGTTTCCGAGTCATCATGGTCTTCCAAATCCTTCCAATACATTGCCCCCCGTCTGTACAATAAACTTCCCCGTTCAATTAAATCTTCCAGCTCCTATAAATCTTTCAGCAGCAAATTATATAAACATCTTTTGGATGTGTACATAGATTCATGAGCCCACACCGATATCATTCGTTCTTCTGTTGTATACGTATTTTTGTGTGACTCTTGTGTGTCTTATCCCGCTGTGATCCAAAGTTTTTTTTTTTTTTTTTTTTTTTTATGTTGCATTTTCATTTGTGTGTACATTGTGTGATTTGTATGTATATTTTCATCCATGCCAATACTTTGTTGTATAAAGTGGCAATACATTTCTGATTTCTGATTTCTGAAAGCTAAGATTTTTCGGAATGTTCCCCTTGTGAATTTTGTACATAAGGCATCCAATGTTGAGCTGCACCAATTCATCAAATAATAATAGACTGTACTTTTTCCGTAAAGGTTCAGTAGTCTCAGAGTGTTTCAGACAACCGATGGATCTTATAATTCTTTTTTGCAGAGTTGTGATACATTTTATGGAATGTTTGTACGTAGAGCCCCATGTCTCATCACAGTAATTTAGAACAGGTTGAACCAGTGTTTTGTAGACAGTTATAGATGTTTGTTCATTCAGTGATTGCCTGATTTTCCTGATAAAAAAGCAAGTTTGGCTAATTTGGAGGTTTGCATTTTAATTTGAGGCTTCCAGCTTAGATCTCTATCTATATACACTCCCAGGAATTTTGCCTCATTCAGTTGTTTGATTTGCACTGAGTTTATTTCGAGCGGCAATTTTGTATCAGTTTTTGTTTTGCTGAAAACTACTGAAACCGTTTTTTCAACGTTTAGAGTAAGCTTATTAACATTAAGCCAGGTTACCAAGGTATTCAAATTTTCGGTGATGGTTCGTCTGAGTACACACATGTCTGAGCCTGAGAAAAATAATGTGGTGTCATCTGCAAACAGAACTCTTTTGCAATTCATTGGCACTTGAAAAAGGTCATTTATGTATATGATGAAGAGTTTAGGTCCCAAAATCGATCCTTGAGGAACACCACAAGCAATGTCCATGACTTCAGAGTAAGTTTTTGAATTATTGAAACACACAGTTTGTTTACGAGATTCGAGGTAGCTAGTCAGCCATTTGTGACCTTGTCCCCTGATTCCGTACTGTTCGAGCTTTTTGAGAAGAATTTTGTGGTTTACCGTATCGAAGGCTTTTTTTAGATCAACAAACACCCCTACAGTTATGAGCTTTTTGTCGATGGCATCAGTAATATAATTTAGTGCGTCCAGAAGAGCATGATTTACACTCTTTCCTGACTGGAATCCATACTGACATTGGTCGATGATAGAAATTTTTTTCAAGAAGTCGCTCAATCGTTTGTCAAAGACTTTTTCTAAGATCTTTGATAAACTGTGATATAATTAAATAACTGATAATACTGAATAACTGATTAATATAATTGATATAACTGTGATTTAAACTGTGATAGTAGTGATATCGGCCTATAATTTGTGAACAATGTTTTGTCGCCATTTTTAAAAATCGGAACAACTTTGGAAATTTTCATTTTTTCTGGAAATATCCCTTGGCTCAAAGATTGGTTAATTATATACTCTAAAGGTTCTAAAATGAAATCACAAGATAGTTTGACAATTTTCATGTTAAGGCCATAGTAATCGTAGGAGTTTTTGCTGGCGCTCAGTTTAATGATATTCCGAATTTCATTTCTATCAGTTGGTCGAACAAACATTGTGTTTTCATTTATGTGGATACTTTGCGGTAATTGTTTCGAATGTATAGGTATTTTCGATTCTAATTCTCTCCCAATGTTCACGAAGAAATTGTTGAAACCATCAGCTATGTCTTTTTCACCTTTTATTAAGCAGTTGTTATGTTTAAAGGTGTGTAATAGGTATTCGTATTGTGTATGTACAGTGTGATGAAATCGTGTAACCGCGTAGGTGTGTTTGTATGTCTGTATGTATGTGTATGTTCAAGTGCGCGAATGGTGTGCCTGCTCTTTTCCATGAATGCGAGTTACCGTGTATGTGCGTGTATATGTCTGCGTGTGCGTATGGTTCATGTGACTTGGCTTGTCACGTGACTCGCGTACTGTGTTCTGATTGGTCAGTGTACTTTGACCTTGAAAGTGTGTGACGTCTATAGCGAGTCTGTGCCATATCTCTCCAACTGATAACTCACCTCTTGGCCATTTTCGCGGGGCAGGATCGATTGATTGGCAAGTGTTACAACTCGCCACCACGTTTTTCACTTGTCTTCTGGATACCGGTGAAGAACACTCCCTCCGCGCAAAAAATAGTGTTCTCCGCACGCCAGGGTGTCCGGCACGCTCGTGAATTTTGCGTATGTTCACCGTGTCATCACGTGGTACAACGGTTGCAGCGGCAGAAGCACTTTCAGTCAGCCATTTCTGCGGCACACGAGTCAGCAAATCGGCGCGGTTTTTCTTTGATGGTACCAGCTCCACATCAATTATCAATTCAAGTTCGTCGGCTAATTGTTTTACTATGTTTAATCTACGACGAATCAACAGCTCGTTCTGTGCCTTGGTGCGCACCCGCGTCCTGCCACTCAAAATGTCGCTAATCCATCGACACACTGTGACAGAGTCGGATTTGATCAAGAGGTTGGTCATATTCCAGCTCACCGCCATATTGATCCCGCGAATTGCAGCGTCCAATTCCGCCATATTTATGTGAGCTGTCTTGTCTGATCTCAACCACGAGGCGTCTTCAACAATATCTCCGTCGACTTCGAGCATAACTCCGAGTGCCAAAGAGCTCGCGTCGGTCCATATTGTTGCCTTTTTTGAGTTAACACTCCAGTGACCTCCCACAGGATCTACTTGCCGCACTTGTTTGTCAATGAAGGCTAACATATCGCGAATTTGGTTATCGTCGTCAATTCGGTCGTCCCAGCCTTTTGTAAGCTGATTGGCTCGCCGTTTAGCAAACGCTGTCAAAATTCTTAGCGAGCCACAGACCGGCATGTGGCCTACCAGCTTACCGCACCACGAAAATACGTTTCGGCGCGTTAGATCTGCCGGTGGTGGGTCGATTTTGTTGTCTCGACTCCAAACCATATCTCCATTCTTTCTCGACACTCTCAGACCCAGCACACGAGCACCATCTCTCAGGTTGTCCGGTTTCTTGCTCACCAAACCATATTTTCCAAGAAGACCACGCACTTTTTCCGCGCTGACTACATTGAGGTCAACAAAAATATCATCCAGATAAGCGGAAGTCCCTGCGCTCACACACTCATCTTGCTTCAACACATAATCCAGTATTGTCTGCAGAACGGCGGGTGCCACACTCAGACCGAAACCCATCCTCGTTAAGCAGTATCGCTTGCCGTCAAATATCACTGTCTGATATGGCCACAACTCCTTTTCGACGTGAATTTGCAGATATGCTTTTTCCAAGTCCAGCACTGCTGCATTACTGCCACGACGCCGCCACTGGCGCAGCTTATTTGCACACACATCAGCGGACCCTGTGTACGATGTAATGTGGCCGTTCAGCTCCCTGAAATCACACACGGGCCGGACTTTGTTCTTATTGGTCTGAATAACCGCCATGAGGGGGATTAAGCCTTTTGGAGGACCCATCTCCTGCTCATCGTACTCTCTTAGCCAGCCATTGCTTATCCACTTCTGAATTTCGTCTTCATACTCACGACGAGCACACTGCTTCACATTGTACGTAGCTACTCTGTTATGAAGGTAGTCAGGCTCAGTGGACCGCCATTTCCATGCAGCTTTCCATGTGAGATGTTGTTCGTCAAAATAAACTGTAAAATCCTTCTGTTCCAACAATACACTTCTGGGTGCCGTAATCATCAATCCTGCAGCTCGCTCTATCAGAGACTGGCTTGTACACTGTCGGTGTGAATCGGTGGGTCCAAACTTGACCTGCCCATTTCCATTCACTGCGACACCACCAAAAGATCTTACACCATTCATACCAAGAACGAAATTGTAATTCAACGGACGAAAATTCACAACAATAGCTTCAACAATAACTACACGACCAAATGCGTCCCGCAGTCGCACACTTGTCACACCTTCACATTCTTGTCTTGACCCGTTGATCAGAACTAGATCAGTATATGCCTTAGATTGCTCTCTGCATAGTGCAGCGTATATCAAACATTTACTGCAGCCAGTATCAACCAAAACATCACAATGCACGTCATACGTCAAGAATATCTGTCCGTGATTGACTGTGGACCATCAAGATTTTCTTTGTGGCGATTGCTGAGGCGATCCGACTCTGATAATATCACGAGACACCTTGAAGAGATGTTCCTTGAGCGAGGTTTCCCCACTCAGCTATTGTGTGACAATGCGACTATATTCAGAAGTCAGCAGTTTCTAGCATTTGCAGCAAAGTGGAGTATAGAGGTGCGATTTCGAGCGGCGTACAGACCCAGTGGCAATGGTATTATAGAAAGGAATCATCGCACTGTGAAGGTGATTGCTGCTCGCAAGAACTGTTCCATCGGTGAAGCTGTACATCTGTATAATACGAGTCCTTTCAGTGACCGCAAGGGAACGCCTGCACACGTACTGTACAACTATCATTGGCGTGATATTGTGGGTGAACAGGGAGCGTGTATGACGCCGCGTCAGACAACTGATGCATTTGACACCGGTGATCCAGTGTGGGTGCGCAACAGTGGTACAAGGTGCACTCAACCGTCTGTCGAGGGTCGTGTTACGGCGGTGGCGTCTGACCAGGTGGTCGAGGTGGACGGCATGCTGCGTCACGTGCGCGACCTCAGACCTCGTAGCGGTGACGACGGTGATGCTGTGTCTGCAGAAGCCAGTGAATCGGTGAGTCACAGCCGCCCTACGCGACAGAGAAGAGCTCCTGCCTGGCACCGTGACTATGTTATGCACTAGTTTTAATTATTGATTGCCTGTATCATGTGTAGGTTTTGTTGCCGCTGTATTGGTTCGATTATGTATTGTATTTGATTGGTGTGAACACCATGGGGGCATGTAATAGGTATTCGTATTGTGTATGTACAGTGTGATGAAATCGTGTAACCGCGTAGGTGTGTTTGTATGTCTGTATGTATGTGTATGTTCAAGTGCGCGAATGGTGTGCCTGCTCTTTTCCATGAATGCGAGTTACCGTGTATGTGCGTGTATATGTCTGCGTGTGCGTATGGTTCATGTGACTTGGCTTGTCACGTGACTCGCGTACTGTGTTCTGATTGGTCAGTGTACTTTGACATTGTGACGTGTGACGCCTGTACGTGTGGCTGAAGCGAGCTACAAGGAGTCTGGTTTTGAGCGTTGTGAGTGTTGGTGGTGTTCGTGTGTTGGTGGTGTATTTGTAATTGTGGTTGGTGCGAGACCACAAAGTGTTTATTGTTTATTATAAGTTTTGTTTTCAAGAGTGCATTTCAGTGCCATCATTTCATTGTCGTCATCATCTTCATTGAATACATCTATATTTTCACTACAAGGTGTCAGGCTGCTCAGTTCTGTTCTTCTTTTTGAGGACATCATTTATTGTATCCCATGTTTTCTTCATGTTGTGTTTGTACTCTATCATCTTTTCTTCATAATAGCGACGCTTAGCGAGATGCAATAAACTGGTTAGCCTGTTTCTATAATTTTTGTAAACGGGTTGTATATCAGGGTTCCGAATGCACTGATTATATAGCCTCAGTTTTCGTTTACAAGAGGTTTTTAGACCTTTAGTGAGCCAAGGCTGGTTTTTTGTTCGGCTGTATGTTACTTCTTTCATGGGGAAACATTCATCAGTTAACTTTAAAAAAAAATTCCTAAAAAACAATCGAAAGAGGAGTTAGCATCCTCGCACTTCACGGACTGCCAATCATAGTTGCGCAACAAATAGCAAAACTTCTCCTGTTGTACGTGATTCATTTCCCGAAAATAAGCGCGTTTTCGCGATTGTATTTCGTTTTTTTGAAGATTTGCAATCACAAATATCGGTGTATGGTCACTTAAATCGTAACAGATCGTGCCTGCAATCAAGGTTATATCCACTGAATTACAAAAAATGTTGTCGATTAAAGTAGCAGAGTTTTGGGTTATCCTAGTTGGCGTTTTTATAAGCGGTAGAAAACCGAGACTGTACATAGCGTTCAGAAAGTGTATTGTATGCGTTTGTTCTATGTTCAAAGTGTTAACGTTAAAATCGCCTAGTATGAAGCAATTTTTCGCGTTACAATTTTCAAACAGGTCCGACAAGTTGGAATTGAAGTCTTCTATACTGGATGAGGGCATCCTATAAACCGATGACACCACGACGCTTATATTTCCTACTTTACATTTTATAGTGACACATTCGTAGAGATTTTCAACTTTCTGTGTGCTTTCCAGTACCAGGACTGGATTGTAGACGTCCCGTGCGTACAAGGCTACGCCACCTCCCTTGCAATTTGTTCTGTGCAAAGAAAATAACTGATAACCATAAATTTGGAAATACTCTAGTGGAGTGTTATCATCGAACCATGTCTCTGTTACAGCAATTATGTCCACAACGGTTTCCAGGTCATTTAGAAACATCAGAACATCGTCAAAATTTGCTCTCAGGCTTCTAGCATTTATATGGATTACAGAAAGCTTACTTTTGAAAGAAGCAGATTTTTGTTTAAAACTGTCCAAGTCATAAGTTCCGTACTCAGTGTTGAGCGTATCACACATACTCATTTCATTAGATTCATCTACATCATCTCCGAAAAATTCGGTTAGCGGCTGGGGTGCGCCATTGTTTTCGGTATTCACAGTAGTTGACGTCAGTTAGGTTCCACAATATCGAGAGTGAAGTGAGCAGCTCAAGTTGATATTTTCCGGAATACATGAGACTGCGCAAGTTTAAGCAAAGTGAATGGTAAGGTGTAATGCATAGTTCGGGAGTTTGCATGTCCAATGCTACTTCAGTGGTAAATGAACCTGTAAATGAACCGAAATGCGGTACACATTGAACGAAAGCAATCGCTGATACATAAACGCACAGGTCTTCGCTCATAGAAACGCACACATGCACCCACAGAAGCGCACATACACACACATACACATACAAAAGCGCGCATTGAACGAAAACAGTCGCTAATACATGAACGCACAGGTCTTCGCTCATACATAACAAACGCACACATGCACTCACCAACAGAAGCGCACATACACACACACATACATACACATTACACAACCAGCTCCCGTTCACTCACAACATATATACGGCTGAGATAAAAACAGTCACATACACATACCGGTGTCTGCCCGACTGGTTGACCGGGTCACTGGCCGGAATGTCCTGCCGCGATCAGCTGTTCTGGTGTAGAGTGACCGGCCGTCGCTACTGGCAGGGCGCCAATCGGTGGTTGACCCGTCGTCTCTCTGTTCAGTCAGAGGTCGGGTCATTGATCCCGCCGGCCCGGTCTGACGCATGACGTCATCCAGCGATGATACACGTACTGCCCGCGCATTCTCGGATATTCGAATTTTGATATTTCCGAAATCTGACCAGGCTGCGTAAAGTTTTCCCGCTTTTTTCATTTGGCGAATCTCGTACAAAAGCTGGCTGTTGGCTGGCGTCAGATGCTCATTTATATATACTCTGTGAGGATCAAAGCTTCTGCCACCGTTTGGATTGGATTGTTGTGGAAATTCAGCATATTAATCGCGTATTTGTTGACAGATTCAATTATGCGATATATTAATCTAAAGTGCGAGACAATAAAGGTTACTGGTGGAATGTTTATTTCCCATTTCATGTAGCTGAAACAGTTGAAAATGCTAAAAATATATTGGTTTACTAAATTTGGCTTTATTTGTGTTTGTTTCCAGTATGAGTCTGTGTGTGTGTGAGGAGCTAGCGATTCACCGGGGAGTCAAGGGGGACCAGCATGCCAAAGTTTGGGAACCACTGTGTTAGACACGTTGCAAGATATTGCAAGATTTTTGCTCAGCTACGTGTTTGCTTTGATAAATGTTGAATTAATGAGTTCTTGGTTCTGCTTAAATCCGGCCAGAGGTGGCTTTTTTCTGTTTCTGGCGACGATACAATCAACGAATACAGCACAACATCACGAGTAATCTGATGTTGCTCATCCGTCAATTGTTTATCTTGGTTGATGAGCATAACACGCAGATTAAAACTTCTCACACAGCTTCTTAATTATTTGAGTATAGTGGCTGAAGTACCTTCACGGAGCACGTGCATATTTCTTGCTGTTTTTATTTTGCTGGTCTGGACGAGGGCAGTCAAGTCCTTGTATTTCTCAATGTCTGTTTAGCTATCTTGCAGTACTGTGGCTGACTTGACTTTGAGTATCAGTGGCACAAAAAGAAGTAGGTCCGGAACCGCTCGCTGGATGGCGAAGGTTTTTGTGAGGGATAGATGGTAGTCCTCCATGATTTGCAGTGCCAGTTAGAGCTCGATGTGTTAGAGTTAGAGTTAGAGTTAGAGCTCGTACCTCGGTAACAGAGATAATCCGAATGGTTGGAGATCGCTGCGTGGGCTGAAGTGGGCGTTTGTCCATAGGACGCAAGGCGAACTTCGCTGTCTGCACTTCCATCCAGGAAATTCACGGTAATAATTTTTAGTTTTTCACTTCCATTGTTATGTCAATGGAAGTGGGGGCTAAGTGGGGCCTAAGTGGGGCCTAAGTGTGCCCCACTCAATGGGGCCTAAGTGTGCCCTAACCTTCCGTTGTCATTTCCATTGTTAATTTTGAACTTCCATCCGGGAGATTCACGGTGATAATTTTTAGTTTTTCACGGTGCTGATATCGAACGATCTTCTTGAAGCAGTCAAAATGTCTTGATGCATGTGTTCTTGTTATGTTTGAACACCGTTCACCAATTTACAACGTGCTACCGTGATACAGAGCTAAAACTATGTGGTTTTCAACGTTATACGCCGTTACATTTGTCAGCCGAAACAGAACAAATACATCCGCTTGTCTAATTCACGATCGGCGAGGATCTTGCTTGCAATGAATCTTCATGCATAGCTTGCGGAGTGCCTTCTACGGCTGTGCATGAGACACAATATAGGGCTGAAATCAGAACTTAAATCATTATAATGACATAGGCTAGTCTACCTGCTAGACACTTGGGTGTGGTCGCAAGTGAATTGAAAGATCAAGACAAATGATCAAGCTGAGATTTATAGAAACATTGCGTGAATGCTTTGATTAGCCATATAAGCATACAAAACTACCTTATTTGGTCGCAAAGTTGCCTGCCTAATCATGCACTCATATAAATCTATTTTGTGAAGCCTTCCTTCGTATTCACCGCCTTGTTGTTGAACATAGCAGGTGATACTCAAGACTATCACAATGAGGTTGTTGATTGCCGTGTTGTGTGTTATTGTGAACATGTGGCTTATGTCGCGTGTGTCAGCATTGAGTGTGGAGCTAGCGGGAGATGCTCCTGAGCAACAATCAGAGGATATTTATTGAGGACGTCGAGCTAGTCAAAAACAGTTTCCATTCATGGCTATCATCAGGCACAGAACATCAGGAGTTTTTTTGTGGAGGAGCATTGATTGGCAAGCAGCATGTATTGATCGCCGCCCACTGTGTGTCTCGCATGGGTAGCAGCGGATTTGTGATTCAACTAGGAAGCGATCAACTGCGTGGAGGACAAAAGTCGGACATATATAGTGTCAGCCGCGTTGTTCCGCATCCAAATGCTCATTTTGGTAGAACAGGCATTGGTCATGACATAGCTGTGCTTCTTTTGAGCGTCGAGTTCGCTTTTCAAGAAGAATTAAGCCGGCTAGAATTGAAAGTACTTGTCGTGCACATCCCGGAACCCGCGCTATACTTATTGGCTTTGGACAGTCTGCTCCTAACACCTTTTTGTCTGATCATCTTCGTCAAATTCGCTATCTTGTAGTGAATTTCCGAGAATGTGAGTCTCCTAAATTAAATATTGATCGTAATTCGACTCTATATGCAAGAACATTGAGGCGAGGACTGGTTGGCGGATTTATGGGGGATTCTGGAGGACCTCTGGTGGTACGCAGTCGGCCTCGCCGCCGAGCGTCGGTGGTTGCGGTTTTCAATGGCGTTGTTACTGAGTCACCGGATTCTTCATATCCTGACTTATTCACAGATGCCACCACTGCTTTGTCACTGATAAACTGAGCGATGACCAAATTTACATAAGAAGATATATTCTGCAGTGCTTCAATGTGCGATATACTGTTAATGGTGTCGATTTATATAAAAAAGTGTATGCACGCTTATATTGATGTATATTTTAGATAATGAAAAATAATATTTATAATTAATAACAATGATATTTGTTCACTGAAATTCCGCTGTTAATATACATATACGAGCATTGCTAAGAATGTTTGAGTTTGCTCTAATTTGATCCGGTCTGATGTCGGCGGTTTCATAGCTGGCATAGAGAAGTTCATGTAGTCGGCCATTCACCGTCGCCTGTGGCTGCACTGGAGCTTGCGTGCATGTTGTGGCTAGATGGAGTCGTTTTGTCGTTGGGACGGCTAAGTGTTCGCAGTTAGTTGGAAGCCAATTTATTGCTATTTTGTACATCACCACATAACTCCACCTGTTCCTTTGTATCCAGAAGCTTTTATTCCGGTGGATTATTATTATTTTCTAATCACTGGCAACTCCAGTAGCATGGGAAAATGCAAGCACTATTACTACTTTACGGTGGCCCCATATACCGGAAGCGCCCAAAAGATGTGGAGAAAGATAGTTCGAAATGTAAATAATTGTAGAGAGCAAGATAGTTTGAAAAGTAAATGATATATAAGTAGCGATGAACAATACATCTGTTATGGGTTATGATACGCCATTGTGTGAGAAGCTTCGACCCTCGTCGAAGTGCTGAGCTGGTGCCTAGCATCAATGAAGACTCAATTATGCTGTGATGGGCCTGTAATACTGACCACGATGGTGCGCAAATGCTTGTATATATTTGTGCGAGTATATAGGTCTATGACGCATGAAAAAAACACAAATAACTGACACTGTCGGTCGTCAGACCTTGACTATGACCAGAGCCGTTGCGAGGTCTTATGAGCCCCCCCCCCGAAGGCAACACTTGGGGCCCCCCGAAGGCAACACCTGGAGACCCCATTATAAATAAACCATCAAATAATGAATTTATATATTTTATATAATCACATAATACAAGCTCAGGTGAAAACATCTGAGCAAAAAGGTAAAAGCTATACATTATATGATATATTTTAATGTCATACATGAAGCAACGGGGCCCCTCAACACTCGGGCCCCCCGGCCGGGGGTACAGGGGGCGGTTGCTACGGCTCTGACTGTGACTATAGACTGATCTGTGTGTGTTGATCAGTGACTATATACTGATCTGTGCGTGCTGCTTCACTATTTTCTCGTTTTGCGTATATCGTTGTACTGAGATGTGTATTTGAAGAGTGCAATAATTCAAAACTCAAATCGATAAAATCAATATAAATTCAGGTACGTTTGGTCACACGTTTTGTGCATGGGGCTCTCTAATGCGCGGGCGATAACTTTGGTGACGGCGTGCATGAGAGCCGGTTCGGAACATGAGTTTGGTGAGATTTTTGTGCTGCGGTATCTGTAATAATCCGGGAACCAAAATATTGCACCTACGGATCATTAAGCTTGCGCTTCAGAGCCTACTGAAGTGCCCACTTTCTTGTTAAGTTTGCTAAGGCTGAGTTAGTTTTGGTTAGCTAGACTAGGTTAGTTAGGAAGGAGAAATGGAGCGGGAGCTGAAGCGTAGGCGTGATGGTCCGTAGATGTTATATCCTTATATCCTCCGAAGAATCCATGGAGAAAGTTCAACATGGCCAGTCATCAGTACAAATGCTACAACATACTACGCAGTGCATCAGTCGGTCGGGGTAGCGGCATGGTGTATTTTGATATCTGTGGCACAGTAGGTGATTCATGGTTCAAATTTGGAGGCTGAAATATGTATGAGTGACTAGGTAGTGGACGATGATCATGCCTTGGGGTATTGTTCAATTATGTATATCCACACCAATGACTACTATGGACAAGGACTGAATACAGGACGTGCATGACCCGATGTCTGAGTCAGCTAGCGGACGCAATTGCTTCCATTGTATCATATCGCTATATACTAGGCGAATATGAAAAAATACACAATTAGCCTCGAAAATACGAAAATATATGCACAATTGATTTATTAAATATAGTATGAGCTAGAAAAAAGTAACATACACAATTATTTGCTGCCTCAAAATATATTATAGTTAAGCATTTGCGATTGAAAGCATCCAAACATGGTATATACGTATATATGTATATATATATATAATATATACATATATATATACATATATATATATATATATGGAAAATGCATCCCTCTTCTCGAAAAGGAGTTATACCTGAACATATAATATTATATAAACGAACTTTTACGCTAAGGGAGAAGCAGACACAAAAGTCAAAACTGACCACATTGTAGCGATTATTCAGCGAGCCGACTCTTGTCGAGTCGAGTCGGGTCCGGGTCAGGTGAAAAATACCTTTTTCTACTGGTCTTTCTCCAGATAATGAAGTATATTCAGAAGAAAGTTTACGAGACGACGAAACGTGATGGACATCTAATGTAAGCCCCGTTGAAGCTGGGTATGACTGTCAAAATAGCCAGTACTGTATGGCAGCAGGGGCTTTGACGCACTTCCTTGATGAAACAGTCCACTTTTTACAATATAAAATTAAGCTGTATTTTTGTCCAGGCTGATTTAACATGTTCCGTCTACCCAGACGTTCACATGCACTTCAGGTGATTATCGGTGTTTAAAACGTGAAAACCAAACGCTCTATTTGTTAATGTGTACTTGTTTGCAGCGTCCTGAGAAATAGAATCCAAAGACACGACGATCCAGTGAAATGACAACACAATGTGATGGATCCAATGACACGACCACCAGTATTCTCAACAGCAGTGGCCACCTACTTTACGCATTCAAGTTGGTATATGGCCGTGCGCTTTAATTGAGTGTCACAGAAATCATGATGTCAGGTCTTCTGTGCAGCGACCTCATGATAATACATAAAGAAATGACCCTGCAATATGACTTGTTCAGTGCCGTACCACTCGGAAACATACCAAAACTGAGATATTTTAATTCTGATTGGTACGGCACTGATTTGTTTGAAGCTGTCTCGTTATTCTTATTGTGAAACATAACAAAAACTAAAAATATTTGTTTGGAACCATTTTCTTGTTTATATTTGCCCATAGAATCAAAAATGAGGGTTTCATTCCCGACTGGGTGGGAATAGCTCTTGGTTCCATCGTGTTTTGAAGAATTCGCTATGAACTTGTGGTTTACTCCTAATAATTAGCATAGCTGCATTTTGTTCTGATTGAGTGTTGGTGTAACACCGGGGTAAAAATCGCTTCATTAGCATAAGGCATCTGGTGTACCAGCTTATCTGCTGTACAGTCACTTGGGTGGATTCGCATATGATTTGTAAGATTTTTGCGTTATCTGTGCCAGGTGTATAGAAAAATGGGTTTAATACTCAAGAAAATGTCCTTATATGATCGCAGACTTGCTTGACTGATCTTGCACACATATAAAACCTGTTGTGTAACTGACACTCGTACTCATCACTCGGTGTTAGACGTGACAGGTGACTGTAGTCACGAAGTTATCATGATGAAGCTGTTGATTGCTGTTTTCTTCATCATTCTGAACGCGTGGTTTACGCCTCGTATATTGGCGTTGAGTGTCGGAGTTGCTACCTCATCGGGAAATACCACCGAATCACCTTCAGCGAGCATTTTCGGAGGACGTCGAGCGACTCAAGAGCAGTTTCCATTCATGGCTATCATCAGACACCGAAAAGGAGTGCTTTGTGGAGGAGCATTGGTTGGCAAGCAGTATGTATTGACAGCCGCTCATTGTGTTTTGGGCATGGATATCGCCGGCTTTGTGATTCAATTAGGAAGCGATCAACTGATGGGGGGACAAAGAAGAGACGTATACGGCGTCAGAAAAGTTATCACGCATCCAAACGTATATTTTAATCGTTCAGGCACGGGTTACGACATAGCTATGGCTGTTTTGGACCGTCAGGCTCGCTTTTCTACAAGAGTTCGTCCGTGTAGGATCGAGAGGACCATTCGTGCACGTTTTGGAACCCGTGCCACTCTCATCGGTTTTGGACGTCATACTCCGGACTCATTATCCGACCATCTTCTTCAAATTGATTATCGAGTACTGAATGTCGAAGATTGTCAGGGTCATGGGCCAAAATTCGATTCTAACTCGACTGTATGTGCAAGAACAATCAAGCAGGGACCGTTTGGTGGATATCGTGGTGATTCTGGAGGGCCTCTGGTGTTACGCAGCCGGTTTCGTCGCCGTGCGTCAATTATTGCAGTTTTCAATGGCCTTATGACTCCATTACCGTCTTCTGAGCGACCCGATATATTCACAGATGCCACTATTGCTTTGTCACTGATGGGATGAGGAGAGGAAATTATTACAATTATTATTATTATTCTGTTACGCTTTGTAATACGATAAGTGGTCCTTGGCGCAATATTTTAGATCATGTTTATTTGCGTTCACAGTGATGTTTATTGGATGTAATGCTTGTTCAAGGATATTCTGCTGCAAATATATGTTCATATAGTCAATCTGCTAATGTACCTGCTGCTAAATGTGAGCAAGTTGAGTCGACACGGAGACATTATGGTTTTTGTTCACTTGAAGAGCGGCCATCTGCAAGTGGATTAATTGGAGCTGACTGATGCATTCTTGTCGGCTCGAGATATCATATCGGGAGCTGAATTGAGTCCCGGGTCGATACTAGATATAGGTGACTATGGGTGGCTAATTCAAGCATCCAACTGGCTGTTCAGTCGGTTTGAATTGTATGTAGTATAAGCGAGTGAGCATGTGAGCGAGTGACATTGGACAGTGGTACTTGCCCTTTGTGCTAAGTGCGTGTGTGCGTGTGATCTTGTGTGTATGTAATGCGACTGGACGTTTGTGAATTGTGAACTTGTCAGTTGTGTTGTGGGAGTGAGCGCATGCGTGCGTGTGATTTGTTATATTTATTTCTTTACTCAGCTACCAGGCTTTGTAGGTGTGATATATGTATTGGCTTTTTTAGTTCGGGGGAGAGGGATAGGACAGATGACAGCTGCATTAAACCAAGGGGGTGCCAACCCTGTTGGATTATCGCTCCCCTTGGTGTGGCAGTACAGGGAAGGAAGAAGCGAAGGGTCCGCTTTTAGTCGCCTTTTACGACACGCAGCGGACACGGCGGCAGTATTCTTATACCCTGACCGCAGGGTCAAATTGTGTTGGCGTCAACGCAGGTCATATACAGATTATTTCTACACATATCAGCAGGTCTATTGATAAATGATCTTCATAATTTGTAGTACGAGCATCAAATACAAATGTATTATTGCATATGCTTAAATCTCACAAACTGAGTTCGAATGCAGGATACGTGGTGTCATGGAACAATGTCGGAACATAATGATATGCTCGGCCATTTTACAGCTATTAACATTTTCTTATATCTGCGCGCCACCTGGAATTAAGACGCATTCGAGATACGAGTAGAGATGCCACCTAAAAAAACCGACGGTTTTTAAAAAAAAAACGTTTTTTTTCACAAAAAACCGCGACCAAAAAAACACGTTATTTTTGGTTTTTTTAAGAGTCATGCAAATAATTCAAATTATGGAAATGATATATTTGGAATGTTAAATGAAATATTTTTATCAACACATGAGTTATACATGCTATTAGTGACCCTATCAAATTGAATTATCATTAAATATGCACAATATAATTGTTATAATGTGTCTGAGAGCCCTAATATCATTGCTTGCACAGTACTGTGCGGCAATTCTATGTACAGTGAAGTTTTGCATTCAATTCAATTTGTGGACTCCGTGGTGTAGTGTCAGCACACCCGCCTCACAAGCGGGAGGTCCGTGATTAGAAACCCAGCGGAGCAGAATTTCATTAGGCGAATTCTACAACCCCACAGCCCCTGTCCACCCAGCAGAAAATTATGGTACCAGATATCAGTCATGAGTTGCGCCATGCATTCTGGGGAGGTGTCCCTCTCTAATACGTCTTGTGGCTTGTCCACTCGTCCTTGTGGCGCCATAGAGGGTCGTGGAGTGGAGACCGTGGAGAGGGTCGGTTCCTTGGTGGTAGCGAGCTGCACGGGGCACACCTGTGTGTTCATAATCTTCGGCTAATCCCGTGTAGCAGCTGTCACTTAGGCATTTAACCTTTTTATTTTAATTATTGAGTTGATCATTGTGTAAGAAAGCAGGGTTTGAGAACCGTTTTTGATGCTATATCTGAAACTGTTTAAAAAAAAACAACAGGTGGCATAATTTTTTAGTATTTTTTACATATTACCTTATTCCTACCAGAAATGAACTACGTTGATTATAATATGTTTCATCATTTCATTGAGCAGATCAATTATTTGCAAAAATAAAAGTACAAACACTGCAAATATTTACTCAAAGACTATAAATATACACACAAGCTTAGTGTCCATAATAAGACTACGAATAAAAGCGGGTCGCATTAATCAGAGTGGCAATCCTGACCAGAAAAACGGGCAATATTTTCGTGTAGGAAAAAAACGACTGAGGAAATATATTTAATGTACAAAAGGGTATTTGAACACAAATTACTACATCAACGAAACCATCATCCATAAAACCAGTTCTAAATACAGGTTACTAATAAAAAACAATTAATTCGGTTCAACTTTCCTTGATATGTCGCCAATTTTTTTCTAAATCTCTATATCTACAAAAACCGTTTTTCAAAAGCAATATTTTTAAAAAAAAACATGGTTTAAAAGAACAGTTTAAAATAAGTGGTTTAAACAGCCGCTCATACGTACCAGCAGGCTACTTGCTATACAAAAGGTATTTGAACGTACATCAATCAAATATATCTTACCTAGAAATCTTACCTTACCTGTTTTAGAAAACATTGTTTCATTGAAAAAACGTTAAATATACGTTTGTCAAAAAACACTTGACCAACCAATTAACTTGTCTTGTTCTGCTGTCAACATTTTCTGAATCTGTACATTAATAAAACGAATTTAAAACTAATTTGAAAAACATCATTGCACTTTTTTTATAAAAAACAAGGTTTCTTTAAAAAAAATACACGATTACTCAATGAATTTGTTTTGTTCTGCTGACAAATTATTTCAAATATCCACATAATTATAACCATCTTTGAAAACATGGGCTTTCTCAATGAAAAAACCTAAACCACCGGATCCGGATGCACTTTCAAACAGTTTCCTGAGGTATTTATTGATAAATATTTGTGTTTGTTATACTATTATCAAATTATCTTTGAAACAAAACACGTAAGGATGTACAAAACGTCAATTAAACTCGTTTCTATGTACTAAAATCCAACATCCGATGACAATTGGGGCTAATTCTATAAAACAAAACAAAACCTAAAAAAACATGTTTTTTCCAAAAAAACGCAACCAAAAAAAACGTTTTTTTGCATCACTAGATACGAGTGAGCCGTTATGCCTGCGGGCCGGAACATGCTACGCTCATGCGACATCTGGTGGTGAAGCGAGAAAGCTATTATCGGCCTTTAGGACACACAAGCCCCACACATACTCCCACCTTGTGAAAAAAATAATTACGTACATCGAATGTGAAAAACACATGTGTGTGTGGAGGATACATTGTGTTCGGAGGCTGAATTCGATGGTGCAGAATTGTAGAATGCGAATCGTCGTCGGGCTCGTCGTCCAGATCTGCATTTTCGATGAAGGCCGGCTTCAATCTATCGATGGGTACTTCTTCGGGACTTCCTTTGCAATCGATGATGAATGTTTTATCTTTCCTCGTAATGACGCGATATGGCCCGTTGCACTTTAAAGATAATGGAGCAGTATAGGCGTCTTTTCTCAATAGTACACGTGAGGTTGAACACAAATGAGGGTGAATGAACACTTTCATGGAAGACGATCGAGATAGCGATGGTGATATTTTTTTCATGAAGTTTTGTATCTGACTCATTTCGATTGATGAAGCTGTTGATGAACTTGGATGTACAAAATTGCCTGGGCTCTGAAGTCGTGCGAATTCCGAGCAAAACAAATGAGAGACGGGTGATCCAGTTTGTTGCACCATTTTCATAGCGCAAGACTGATTTAAGTTGGCGGTGGAAACGTTCGATCATCCCATTTGCTTGAGGATGATAGCTCGTGGTCATTTTGTGCTGCACACCGAGGGAGCTCCACAGCTGCTGCCAGAGTTTCGAGGTGAATTGTGCTCCTCTATCGGTGATGATGGTACACCGAATCGAGATATCCAATGATGAAGAATCGTTTGAAAAATGACTTCTGTTGTCGCTCTCGGGATCGGGATAGCTTCTGGCCAGCGCGTGTGCCAATCGGTCATGGTCAGGATGTATGAATGACCATCACACGACGGCAAAGGTCTCACAAGGTCCATGTGAATGACGTCAAATCTCTTTGGCATTTGAGGCGCGTTCTGCACCACTTAAGAATGTCAACTCGCATGTTTGGCCAGGCGTACCGTGATGCAATTAGACGTTGCATTGCACGACAACCAGAATGTGACAATTGATGCAATTGGTCAAATAGTGCGAGAGTGATATGTCAGGTACAAATGGTCGGTGTCTGTCGGTTGAACAATCACAAATGAGCTGTGTATCTGTACCTGGAATTGTGACTTTTTGCAATTTCAGTGAGAGTTGATTTTGCAATATTTTGACATCTTGATGTGCCGAGATGACTTCAGGCGTGATGGTTGTACTGATGTCATTTACTCTTGGTAGGGCGTCGGCCGGCGAGTTCAAATTTCCTGCGATGTGTTGGATGTCTGATGTGAACTCGAGGATATATGTCATATATCTCTGGTCACGTGAAACATGGTGAGGGTTGCAAGATTGAAGAGCATTGACTAGAGGTTTATGATCTGTATATACAATTAAATGTGCACCTTCCAACCATGGTTTGAAGTGTCGGATTGCGGAGTAAACAGCAAGAAGCTCGCGGAAAAATGTGCTGTATTGTTGTTGCGCAAGTGTGAGCTCTCTGGAGAAGAATCCAAGAGGTTGTTTTTCACCGTTAAGGTTTTCTTGCAGGATGGCACCTATAGCAACATCGCTGGCATCGCACGCAAGACTCAATTGAGCTTTATGATGCGAATACGCTAAGGTGGTAGTTGCGGCCAAAGCTGTTTTGATGTCGTGAAATGTTTGTTGTTGTTCACTTGTCCATTTGATTGGAAGTTTTGATGACTTCTTGCTGTGCTTAATCATAGCATGCAGTGGCGCTAGAAGTGAAGCAGCGTTTTTGATGAATCGGTGATAAAAATTCACCATTCCCAAGAACCGTTGGAGACATTGCTGGTTTTTCGGTAGTGGAAAGGCTTTGATGGATTCGACACGTTCGTCTGTAGGGCACATACCGGCAGAAGACAATTTGTGTCCGAGAAAAATTATATCGGATTTGCCGAACTCGCATTTGGACGGGTTGAGGACAACACCGTATTTGTTGAGGCGAGCGAACACGTCAGACAATGTTTTGAGATGATGTTCAAGATCAGTTGAAGCCATCGATGTAGGTGAAAATATCGTCGATCCCACGCAAGACTCCGTCGATGAAACGCTGGAAGGTTTGTGCACTGTTCCGTAACCCGTATGGTATGCGCAGCATTTCGAAGAGACCGAATTGTGTGGTCAGAGCGGTTTTATTTACATCGTCTGGGTGAATTGGGATTTGATTGAACGCCTTTACTAAATCAATGCGTGAAAATATTGTTGCACTGCTCAGCACAGTCGTGAAGTCGTGCAAGTAGCGGGTAGCGGTCCGGTAGGGTTACGCGGTTCAGTGCACGGTAATCTCCACACGGTCGCCACTCTTGCGAGCACTTTTTTGGGACCATATGTACCGGAGAGGCGTATTCACTTTTGCTCGGCCGTGCCACGCCTGTTTCGAGCATACGCTGAAATTCGGCTTTCATTATGGCTTGCTTATCAGGTGACACGCGACGTGGTTTAATGTGAATCGGTGGTCCGGTTGTCATGATGGGATGTGTTGTTGGATGGAGGATTTCACTTTGTACAGTCGGTCGCAAGATGTTCGGAAAACTCTTGAGTAAGTCCAGAATATCACAATTTGCTTAAGGCATTGAAGCAGACAAACTTAAAGGCATAAATAATACGCGCTTACCTCTGATTTAGAGTGACGTGGTTGAATAAATGAGTTTTTGTTTCTGACTTCGACGAGCAGGTTGTGATGCGATAAAAAAATCGGAGCCGAGGAAAGGGCATGACACGTCAGCAATTAAAAATTCCTACGTAAATCATGGGCACAAGTTGAGGCTTAGCGTGAGCGTTTGACGGCCGTATGTGTCGATTTTGGAGTTAATAGCAGCAAGCAGGTCGTAGCCACTGGTGCCGTTCTTGCGGTCGGCATGTGAGGGCGATATCACGCTAAATTGGCTGCCTGAATCAACCGGAAATGTCCGATTCGTGAGAGGATTGAACAGTGACAAGATCGTGTTACTGTTGCTGCGTGTAGCTAGGGAGTATGTATGCAGAGTTCGACAAGACCCCTAGCTAGTTTTCCGAAAACTGACAAGGTGTTACGCATTTGTTCGCATGACTGCCGAATTTGGCATGGTACCAGCAAAGATTGTTTCGGTCGCCGTTTCGAGTGTTATCCTGGTTTTGTCGGCGGGAGCTGGATGGATTTATGCTTCGTCGACGCGACGGACCTGAAGATTTCATCAGCTTGTTTAGTTACGTTGACAGCTGATTGTCGATTGTCGTCGGATACAGCATGAACATATGGGTGACTGTTTCGGCTGTTTGCGAGACTCATAGTTCTGTCACATGCTTCAGCGAGTTGTTCCGGTGGAGTTGTAGGAGGAAACGACTGGAGAATTGGAAGAATGTCGTCTGGCATGGCGTTCATGAATATTTGACGCACAATTTCGGCGTTGTTGTCTCGGACACCTCTATGGGTGCTCGCCACATCTTGCAGGTGACGGAGAAACTGCGATGGACGTCTGTCGCCGAATTGTTGTTTCGCCAAAATTTGATTGAGTTCGGCTGCGACAGTTCTTCCCGAACGGGTTTTCAACGCTGTCACGATCTCATCGTAGATGTTTGGTGACGATGATTGCAGAAGATCGGCGTAATCTCTGAGGATGTGAGCTGGTATCTTGGACGCAGCAATCTAAAATTTAGCGATCTGGCTTGTGATGCAGCCCCTGGCGAAGTATAGCTGTAATTGCAACAGCCAAATGCAGATGTCTTCCTCGTAGAAGATCGGAAGTGGACCCAGGGCGACTGCAGAAGAAAACGAGTCACTTGTTGGCTCTGATGCAGTAACCATTTCACCGAAAAAATGTCGCCATGTGAAACTTGTGTCACAGGAACCAGATATCAATGAAAATTCCACTGCAGGTGTTGCAAGGTTCACGGACCGGAGTCGGTGTGCAGACCCAGTGAAAATTCACCGATAGATGTGAAAATGATGTGTGAACACTGATGTTTGAACACTGTCGAGTCAAGCGCATGAAAGTGTTTTGGCAATCGACAGTGAACACAAGGGCTCATTTACGGTAGGTCTGGTGATCAAGCGTAACAGGTACAAGTGCACGCCGTATAAGCGTATAAGTGAATACGCTTTAAGATCGCCCGTTAAGATCACCAAGTCGCAGCCACGCTTTTGTGTGTGTGATACACAAGCGCCGTGTGAAGCCGTTAAGGCTGCGCAGAGGTCGGCCCGGGTCTGGGTGAGTGGCAAGTCACTGAAGCGACTTGGGTGCCACCGACTTGACCACGCGCACTGACAAAAAGACACAGAAGTGTGCGCGTGAGTCAGAGTAACCAAATCCTGGTTCAACTGTGAATGCATGGCGATGTGAATGTGGTATGTTTGGCGGTCAAGACTGCGCAAGCGCACTCCGTATTTAGCCCGTTAAGACCACCAGGTCACAGCCAGGCACTAGGGCTGGGCAGGAACCGGTTCCGGAACCGGTTCTGACGATTCTGCTACGTGGGTATTGGAACCGGGTCCGAGACTCGGAACCGGTTCTGGAACCGGGTCCACACGGATCCGAGTCCACACGGTTCCGATTCTCGGATCCGAGTCCACACGGATCCGAGTCCACACGGTTCCGATTCTCGGACCCGGGTCCACACGGATCCGAGTCTACACGGTTCCGATACTCGGACCCGGGTCCACACGGATCCGAGTCCACACGGTTCCGATTCTCGGACCCGGGTCCACACGGATCCGAGTCCACACGGTTCCGATTCTCGACCCGGGTCCACACGGATCTTAGTATCAGGACTGACAGGAAAATGTATGCGCATTGCGCACACACTACATGAACACTACGGTGCGTTTTAGAATTAACGCTAATATGAAATTGCGGTGAATGCAGTTTTTCACGTGTACTTAAAAAATGCGTATTATATTGTCTTCTTTTTTCTGAAATACATGTACACTATTTGCAGGTAAATCTGTGTGCGCAGAGTCATATTACACGAGGTATAATACTAAATTTAATACATATCATTTATTACGCTTATTTTATTAAATATATTATTAATATATTATTTTTTGGCGTATGATTACCCGAATTTGATTAAATAACCGCATTTTCAGCTAATTTGAGCGAAAAAGTATCGCATGAATGTTGATACAACATTTTTCTAAATCTGCATGAAAACTGTATCTTTTCCATGGTGACTTCAATTACAATTCAACAATCAAACAAACAAACAAACAACAATAAATTTAAAATCAAAGGCAGCCAATTATACGCTACACGATCGCAATTTTACGACAATATGGATGTTTCAACTTGACTTACGGAAAAGGTTTTCTCATTGAATCCAATAAAATATACATTTTCGGAATCAGAATGAAAAAATGTATCTACCGCAGCTTGGTAATAGTTAAACTTTTGGAAAAGTAAATAATCCACCCATTCTAATGCACACAAGCATACATGACCAAAGTTGTGATCACGGCAAATCGATCACATTTGACGTATCGCCCACAAAGAATGTAAAAACCCATACAGGTGTGAACCAGGCGAGAAAGATGCCTGCTAAGTTTGTTTGTATCGAACAAAATGTGCGTGAAAATCCTGGAAGGAAGTCAGATTGTGTGGACATTGATGAATCTGGTCATATTTGTGTGGAAACCGTGTTTTCACTCAGAATCTGTTATGACTGAAATCAGCAGGCTGCCTTGGTTGTACGCGGCTAAGGACAAATTATTTGTCAGTCAAACTGCCAGCGCCAACATCTCAACTAGTGTTTAAGCTGTTTAGTTGAATCTAGTGAGGTCCACCGTGTACACTTGAGTGGTGAGAAAAAATTGTTTTTGACTTATTTTTATACATTATCATGCATAATTGTTCAATATAAGAAATTGTTTGTACTTATTAAAATGGCATTTTTATCAATTTCTCTCTTATTTTTTAGTTTCTATTTATTCTTGTAGTGCTCCAACATTAGTAGCGTAGCAGAGGGCCTTAGTGACCTTGCGATTATTACGGAAATGTTCACAATATTCATCATTGAATCTCATAATGATCACTCAATGAGGTCGTTAAGGGGAAAATCACTCTTTTGTTGAACTCGGCGTATATTTTATCATTTAAGCATTTAGTCATACTAATAACTAACATACTTCTTCCAAATGCGACTTTATTTTAACCCGAGAACGAGCATTATATCGCTAATATGGAATTGTTGCGAAATTGCCAATATGCCTCGATATATAACTATTCAAATTCATATTTTTCATATTTTCGATTTCACGTCTCCCGAGAAAGAATCCATTATCATGGTGGAGGGACCGAGTGTTGTTACTGCCTCGACTGCATGAAGTGGGACAAAATATTTGTGCACACCGGCATCTTCCGTTCCATCTGAACGTTTATTTTCAAAAGCCGGTGAATGGATATCACACAGACGGAACAGTCTCAAAGACGGAAACATAAATATGATTTTCTTTTTGAATAAAAATATGTAATATATACGCGTTTTGTGTATGTGTGTGTGTGAACGTGTGCGTTACGGAATAAGCGAACGTTTTCGGGCAATAGCCGAAATCAAATTATTGTTTGTTTGCGATATTATGTAACAGGCGATACGCAAACATTGTTTATATTGGAAAGTACATTGACTATTAAGCACATTTTTGCAGCATTAGCCACATTACTGTGTCAGCATTGTATGCATTTTTCTGTTGTTAAATATAGAGATTATAATGCTTTGTTAATGTCTTCATTGAATATTAAAGCTTTTTCTTCAAATTACAGGGCCGTAGTCAAGAGTTATATGCTTCACTCACCCAAAAAAAACAAAATGAGCATCCCCCACAAAAATGAAATTTATTAAATGATGAATTTAATTTTGTGAGAATACCCACTATAATGAAACTGATAGAACTTTGACTTTCAAGAAAAATTTGAATTTATATAAACATTTGTTATTTTCCCAGCCAAACGTTCATCTATGCCAACTCTCTTTTGTGTCTTCTCCCTTTGGGTGATCTCTAAACATTGAGTGGCCCCTACCTATGCGCACAGAAAATTTTTTTTTTCATCCAAGCGGAACCGGTTCCAACGGTTCCACTGCCCTACGGATCCGGAACCGTGGGTATCAATTTTCACGGTTCCTGCCCAGCCCTACCAGGCACCCGAATGGGCACTCTTTGAGGCGATCAAGGATGAGCCACTGCACCACGGTTGCCAATACGAGAAGTTGGACCAAACGCCAGAAGGCGCCGTAACCTAAAATGTCATATGTTTTGCCGTAAAGCTTACTTACGACGTAGTTATTCCGTAAAAGCTGATCTCGTGAGGGTCACCAATGTAGGTGTGATATATGTATTGGCGTCAACGCAGGACATATACAGATTATATCTGCACATATCAGCAGGAATATTGATAAATGATCTACAGTAATTTTAGTACGAGCATCAAATACAAATGAATTATTACATGTGCTTAAATCTCACAAGCTGTGTTTCAATGCAGAATACGTGGTGTCATGAAACATTGTCGGAGCACAATGATATGCTAGGCCATTTTACAGCTATCAACATTTTGTTATATCTGCGCGCCACCTGGAGTTAAGACGCATTCGAGATATAAGTGAGCCGTTATGCCTGCGGGCCGGAACATGCTACGCTCATGCGACATCTGGTGGTGAAAAGTGAAAGCTATTATCGGCCTTAAGGACACACACAAGCCCCACAGCTTCATGATGGACATGAAACCACAAGCTATTTCGGCTTCAACAGCGAGTGCAAGGTCATGGCGCAGTGAAATGCTGAAGAGTTTCGATGGAACCGGTGATGTGATGGCATGGTTGAAAAAAGCAGAGTTGGTGGCAAGATTGACAGGTGTGACAGAGCTGCAAACGTTTGTACTGCTGTTCCTTGAATGTGCTGCCCTGCCATTATATCTTGAGCTGGACGACGCAGCGCAGGCTGATTACGAGGTTATTAAATCAACGCTGAGAGATGCATTCACCACGAGCTCTGTGGCGTCTTTTGTTATGTTCAAGAACATCAAGTGGGAAGGTGAACAGGTTGACGTCTATGCCAACAATATTAGACGACTAGCTGGATTGTGCGGGTGGAAAGATGATGCTCTTGAAGTGGCTGTAAGACTAGCGTTTGTGAGTGGGTTTCCTGACAGGATATATTCGTGCATTCCAAGAAGAAGCGTTAGATCAAGTGAAAATGAGTGTCCTTTAGACAAAGGCTCGAATATTGGCGCGGACGGAGACGAATAATTCGAGCGTTGCTACTGTGGCTGCCTCAGCAGGTGTTATTGCGTCCGGTGTGACCTGCAGTCAACCTGCTGGTGTCAGGTCCTCTGTGAAGAATTGTTTTGGGCGATGATACACGTGTTGAGGGCCTCACATGTCACAGCATTGCTCGAAGATGCGGTAAGATGTTACCAATGTGGCAAGATTGGACATGTAGCAGCACGTTGTAAGTCGGGAAACGGGAACAGAGGAGCCTCTGTGCCAGTGGTTTTCCCCGAAGTGCAGTGAAGGCGCCTGATGATCGACTACCCCGTATAGCAGTGGACGTGTCTGAAATACAATCCAAAGCTTTGGTGGACACCGGATGCTTCACAACGATTATATCTGGGAGATTGGAATTGATATGCCGCAAGCAAGCAAGCCAAACGTATTGTGACAGTGGACGGACGTGAAGTTCTTTGTTCTGACGTCTGTGACGTTTGTATCAAGACAATTTGCTTAAAAGTGGAACAAAGAACACTTGTAATGTCTGATGTTATGAATGGATTCGATGCAATTCTTGGAATGAATTTGATTGGCTAATTTGAATATGTGTTAATAGCGAATCGTTGTGTGAGATTCGGACGTCTCAAATCCTTGATTACGAGAGCTGTGAGGTAGCAGTTAGAAAAGACGTAAATGATTTGGAGCATGAAGTGTGCAAGTCATGTAGAGTTGGTATCAATAATGCAATCTTCTGTGGCGTTGATGATAAGAATTTTTCAGCACAGTTTGATGGCAAGCGATGGACAGTAGAGTGAAAATGAAGGGCGATGCCACCGTGTTGACTCAGAGGGTGGAATGCTATGAACAGACACTGAAGGGTGGAATTAAAGAAGAGTTCTAGAGTGAACTTCAGCAATGGATAGATGATGATATATTGCGCACGTAGCACGACTATGTGAGAGACGGTGCTGAGACGGAGAGAAGGATGCTGCCCTTGTTTGCTGCGTATCAACCAACAAAGAAGAAAGTGCGCCCAGTGATCGATTTTAGGGAGTTGAACACATTTGTTAGTAGTCATACTGGAGATGACTTCATAGACGTGTGTACTGAAAAACTGAGACAGTGGAGGACAGTAGGCGCGTCAATCAGCGTGTCTGATTGATCTGAAATCAGCCTATCTCCAAATCCATGTTGATCCACAGCTCTGGAAGTATCAGCTTGTTAGACATGGGAGTGTGACGTACTGTTTAAACAGATCGGGTTTCGGCTTGTGCTCGGCTCCTCGAATTATTACTAGGATACTTCGCACGATGATAGGTCAGTCATCAGCCGTGGCAAATCCCACTGATTCGTACATTGACGATATTATGGTGGATGTGTCGAAAATTGATCCAACAGATGCTATTGAGCACCTGCGAAGATGTGGACATATTTCAAAAGATCCAGTTCCAATTGATGGTGGCAATATCCTTGGATTGATTGTTGTTTATTGAGTTTTAGGGGTGCACCGGCCTCTAGGACCATATGGCACCCCCCAGTCTGTCTAAATTAAACTAAAACTATGCATATGAATGTAATGGACGTAATGGAGCGATGAAATAAATATACGTGACGTTGAGTGATATGCATATGAAAGTCAGAAGAATAAAAATCAATAAATAATTATAAAAGGCAAAAGCCGTAAAAATTAAAAAATGCGGCCCTCAATGACCGCCGATTGCTCCTGTCCAAGAACCTCGTCAATAGTCCGAAGGGATCCAAGAAAACGTTGACGCGCCTCTGAGAATGCTGGACATTCCACCAGGATGTGTTGCACGTAGAGACGTGCATTACATGCGCTGCACGTGGGTTCAGGTTGTCCGAGTAGAAGATGGCGATGCGTGTCGTACGAGTGACCCACACGCAGACGACAGAGCGCCACTTCCTCGGACCTCTTCCGGCGACGAGAGCACATCCAATGTCCGATTTCGGGCTTCACTGCTTTTAATTTGTTAGAACCACATTCGTCCCAGGAGAACTGCCAGCGAAAACGGATGAAACGATGTATAATAGGATAAAGGTCCGAGTACGGAAGTTAAAATAAATTTAATATAAGTCTCGTTCAGCAGCTCTTTTTGCGGCTCTGTCAGCACGCTCATTGCCCAAAATACCAATATGGGCCGGAATCCAGCAGAACCTTACACGCTTGCCCTGGTGATGGATGATGTCAAGAGAGTTAAAAATCCTCTGTATAAGAGGATGTAAGGAGAAAGACGATAATGAATATAAAGCACTAAGGGAGTCGGATAAAACTAAAAACAATGAAAATGAAGATGAGCGAATAAAAACCAGGGCCAGCAGGATAGCGTAAAGTTCAGCCGTGTAAGCGATATCGGGCGATAGTCAGACGGGTGATCGCCCGATTTGCCCTGTTTTGTGATGGGTATCACGATTGCCCGTCGCCAGGAGACCGGAAACTGCCCACCATTCCACAGATCATTGAATACCTGCAGCAAAGTGGACAGCATTTCGGGCGACAGACGTTTCAGCATGAGGTTGTGGACGTTTCAGCATGAGGCTTCTGCCACATCGCGAAGCGATCGCAAGGCTGTTCTCAGCTCAGATGCAGAAAAATCGCTGTTGATTGGCAGCTGACAGCTGGTGGAGAAATAAACGGGTGATCTCTCGCACTGCTGTTTGATCGCCGCAAAATCAGGGTCGTCTACGTTTTCACGACAGCGCTCCGCTAAATATCGGCCAATTTCGTCAGCAACATGCTCCGGATATATCACGTCCACGCCACTGATCTTCAGAGAAGGCAGATGAGTGGGACGGTACTTCCCAGAGATGCGCTTTAGAGATGCACCGGCATCGCTGCCGATTTGCCAGCACGGTCCGTCGGCCGGTTGACCGGCCGATCGGCGACCCGCTGAGGTCGCCGCTCAGCAGCCTTTTCAGGCTGCTGGGGAGCGGCCGCCTTGGGCCGCTGGGTTGCGGCCGTCTGGGGCCGCTGGGTCACGGACGCCTGGGGCCGCTGGGGTGCGGCCGTTGGCGACCGCGACACGGCAGCCTCCTCAGGCCGCCCATCAACCGGTATTGGTTCAAGCTCATGTTTATCAGCCTCAGGTACGACCAGCTTCAAGCCCATTCGTCCCGCCAGCTTGAAAAAGTCGCCAACTGTCAGCTTCTCCAGAAACGAGCCGACAGACTGTTGAGGTTGAGCTGACAGTTTGACGGTGCCGGCAAAGGACGGGCCCGACGGATGCGAGCTGCGGTACACAGCACGCGCCTCGCCGAAACTGCAGCGCTGGGAAGCGCGAATGGCCAAAATATCTTTCTCCTTCAGCCATTCCGGGCAGTCACGCGACGAAGACGTATGACCGCTACTCCTGCAATTGACACAGAAATATTCCTCTTTGCAATCAGCAGCGGTGTGCCGTTCGGATGAGCAACGTCCACAGATCTCTGCACGATTACAGCGGGAGCTCGTATGTCCGAAACGTTGGCACCTGTAGCACCGCATCGGGTTAGGCACGTAGGGGCGGACTCGGATACGCTGACGGATGTCAGCGACCTTGATGTCATCCGGCAGATCAACACCGTCAAACGTGAGGAAAAACGAGTGCGTTGGCACCTCGCTACCCTCACGCCGTCGGACGATGCGCTCCACGCGGATGACACCTTGGGATGCCAATCCGTCGCATATCTCCTCATTCTCAACACCCTCTAGCGCAACACAACAAAACATAACGCCTCTGGCATGGTTAAGTGTCGAATGCGCACACACCGAAATGGGGGTGCTCATCCAACGCTTCTCATTGCCCGATCCCACGCGATACCGAAAAGTGTCGGCCTTCATCGCGCGGGCTGCTGCCGTCTCAGTTGCGTACTTGACCAGCAGAGAACCGTCTCTCTGTCGGCTGGCTTCAACAGGCGCGTCTCCAATGTTCTTGAACCCATCCAGACGACGAAAGGGGTTCAGCGAGGACAGTGAAACGTGTTCATTGATGCTGGTAAAAACCAGCACCATCGGCACAGGTGCAACACGACTCTCGTCGTGCATGTGGCTCAGAGTACGGCCACCTTTCGGCGGCCGTGGCCGATCGCCCGATGGACGACCAGCAGTTGGGGTGGTTGTGGGATTTGAAGCCATGTGATTTATCGTTGTCTCTGCGCGCACGACCACCCACCTCTGCACGGGGCCCTACTGGGGGGACGGGCAGAGCCAGCATGGGATGCCACGCCAGTGGTGGTGCGCGCTGTACGGGCACCGAATACCCCTGAGCTCGCTGCGAGCTCCGCCCGGTACGAGTCCGCGGGAGCTACAGCATCGGGCCCGGACCAGTGACCCCCACCGGTCCATCTGGACCCAGCAACTGCAGCCCCACTGCAAACGGCGGACACTGCACCGGGCGGGACCCCCTCGAGCACCAGGCACCTCACCCTTAACCCTCTTGAGCCCTATCCGGCCAACCGTGCCGGCGTCGGACCATTCTCTCCATTGTCGAGGAGCCAAACAGCGGCCCCGTCGGGGTTCGACGCGCAGGCCAAAGACGAGTGTTGCGTCACGCCACCACTATACCCCGGGTGACGTGACACTCAGCGGCCAGGATCCTGTTTGCCGATCCGACGGGGGAGTGTTTCCAGATGGCCGTTGGCTGCTAAACAGCTCATCCGCCCTTTGACAGGTCTTGTTTTTGTTCCTGCTGGGTGTCTGGCCACCCTCCTCATTGGCATAGGCCAGTGGGGGGCCGGATTAGTCGCCGACATTCCGACCATGCGGCTGGTTGTACCGGCTTACATGTTACCGGTAGCAGGCAGAAACCTGACCAGACATGTCTGTCTTTAGTCGCCTTTTACGACACGCGGCACCTACGGCGGCAGAATTCTAACCCCCTACCGCAAGGGGACGAAGGTGATATCATCATCATATCCATATACAGCGTTGCGTGTGGTTGTGTACAGGTCAGCGGTGTAAATGTTGAACAAAATAGGACCCAACACACTTCCCTGCGCGACACCGGAGACAATGCTCTGCCAGCCACTGTATGCTCCATCGATGGCAACACGTTGTACGCGATTGGAGAGAAATTGAGGCAAAAAGCCGTGGTGGCTCACACGGTCAAATGCTGCCGAGAAATCTAACTGTACAATCCAGGCTTCACTGCCTTTGTCTAGCACTTGCTGGAGCTCGTACGTGATAGTAGGCAGAGTGTCAGTCGTGCTGGGTTTTTTACGGTATGCAAATTGGTTTTCTCCAGGTACTTGGACAGTCTTGAAGATTGTTGATTGAAGATTGATCTCCAGATTGTTGCTCTCCAGGTACTTGGACAGTCTGGAAGATATCAAGTGCTCGAATATTTTGGACAGAATCGGCGTAATTGATATCGGCCGGTAGTTTGCAACATCAGCTAAATTGGTTCCTTTTGGTATGGGCGTGATATTCGCAGCCCGCCAACAAGATGGAAGCGAACTAGTCTTCATCAAGCGCCTGAAAACAGCACTGAGCTTCGGAGCTAGAGTATCTGCCGTGTTCTTGAAAAATAGCGGAAACATATTCAGAGGGTCTGTTCCTCCGTGAGCATCAAAATCTTTCATGAGATTCGCCACTTCTTTTGATCGGAAGGCAATGTCTTTGATTTTCGGGGCGAGGACAGGTGAATAGTCAGACAGAATGGACCCTTGACATTGCTTGGAATTGAAGAAATTCATAAGCAGCTCTGCATTCTCTGTTGGGTTGCTTTTGAGCTCAACGTTCGCTCAAAATAAAGGAGGGATAGACAGGTCATGTCCAAGCCCTGACGATTTCAACGTTGACCACCATTTGTGGTCGTCATTGGCAGATGTTAGCTTTTCAGCAAGTTTCTTTGAGTGACATGTTTCCGCTTTTTAATACACATGCTCAGCATGCCGTCTGGCCTCAGTGTAGACATTCCATGAATTGGCTGAGCGCGATTGAAGCTACTTGTGGTAAGCCTCCTGCTTGAATTCACGTGCGCTGCGACATTCTTTGGTGAAACATGCTTTATCATCAGAGCGAAAACGTAGTTTTTTAGTAGGCACTCTCCTTGAGATGACATCGGTAATGTATTTGTCAATGCATCGATGGGACATTCCTTCTGCAGCAGATTTGAAACTTTAATTGCTTTCAATTCATCATTCACCTTCACCCAGACAACATTGTTCTTCATGTGCACGAGCCTTGAAATCGTGTAAAGAGAAACCTTCTGCCTCAATGTCATCTTCACGGACAGCGACGAGTGATCTGAACTTCCTATTGGAGCTTCCACGTTTACACTCGGGATATCTGAGACGTCTGTCATAACCAACTCCAAACAGTTTCCCGCTTGATGTGTGGGACCGGACACCATTTGGGAACAGCCAGAAATGTTGCAGAAATCATATGCTGCTCTACCATGGGCGTCTGTAGGGGATGTCGACAAAAGCCACTCACGGTGATGGGCGTTCTTGTCCCCCACAAATACAAACGCTGACTTGGTGTCCCTCTCCTGAATTGTTGACATGGCTGACAAGAGACTTTCGTAGATAGAGTCGTTACTATATGGATTTCGGTAGGCTCCAAAGATGTAAAAATTCATCAAGGCGGTGTTGACACGCAGCAGCATAACTTCATGACAAGTGCAGTCGTGCGATGTAATGCTCTATGCTGAAAAGCCTTTGCGTACGTACACTGCCATGCCACGCCGCCTGTTTTTTGAGTCACGTTTGATTAGCAATGGCTTAATGAAACCTGGCATCAATAGCTCAGATTGGTCCCGATAATCGGACACAAGCGTTTCGGCACAGATTACGATGTCCTTGGGGCGACTGACTACTGTCAAATCTCTTATACTCATATACAAGCCTCTGATGTTGGTGAAAAGTATATTTGAAAATCGTGTTTGTGGTCGAGCAGGACCGCGATTCATTTCAACATCGCCACACATCATCAGTAGAAATGACAAATCCACGGTGTGAGAAGACACACACACAACGCAAAACAAACATACAAATAAACACATACTGCACAACACATGCAAGCACAAATACACAACACATAACACATGCATACGAAATGTAACAAAAAAAAAGCATACAACACACACAATACAAAGCAAACATACACACAAACACACACATACACTATAAAAACACTAGAAAACACATGTGAGAACAATTTATTGAGAGCTCATTGTTAAACACATATCGCAAAGCAAAATGTCCAATGAGCGACAACAAAGACAGAGTATGAGAGCAACACAGAATTAGTTGGCACCTCAGTGCGAGGAAAGAGCTGGGCGCTGACGGAAAACGGGAAAACCGGCCGTTAGCCGTGGGGACAGGGCTAAAATTTTCAGCCCGCCACATCAACAAAACAGACATGAAGCAGAAAATAGTACATGTATCCATCGACAGCACTTATATTTATAGACAAAGTTAAATTAAATAATATACAAACTGAACCGAAAATTGAAGAAAAAGAATGTGATGAGAGAATTCAGCAGGAAGATTGCAAAGCAACTATGGTTGCGAACCCTGATTCTCAATCACATTCAGAAATAAAACATAAAAATTCAAATATATAACCTGACACAAAAGAAAGATTAATTGATTTAAATAAAAAACAGACTTAGAAGTGAATGAATGAGCTCGCAAGAAGAAAATATCCGCCTTTAAAAAGGCAAATATTATCAATGACCAAAACGAGTAATGGAAAATCAAAATAACGCAAAATCAAATATAATAAGTAAAGTAAGCACAAAAGACAAAGGTAGCAGTCATCGTAAACCACCGTGATTATGTCATACGTCTACCGAGTGGACGATCCCTGCGTCGTAACCGACGATACTTGCGGTTATATTTTTCGCTCATAGATACAAACGCCAACGACAAACATATGGATGTTGAGAAGTTGCCTGCAGTGTCGGAGGAAAGCAAGACGTCTGCAGAAGAAGAGCCATAACCGCCATACCCGCAACGTCGGTCAAGTCGACAACGCCGATAACCTGATCGGTTACAAGTTCGGTGGGGCAAGAAGACCTACCATGATTGAAGGGGAGGTGTTGTGTGTGTGAGTGTATGAGCGTCATAACACGAGCTGTATGAGCGAGTGTATGAGCGTATATGTTATTGCGTGACCTCTCAAGGTCACAGGCACTTGTGTGTGCGTTCATGTATGTGTGCGTGCTAGTTAGTGTGATTCGTGTTGCGGACCTGTTAAGTCATAGTGTGATCGTAGTGTGTGGTCGTTGTGTGTGTGCATATAATAGAATTGTGTGAAGGGCGTTTTGATGGTGCTGAATCAAACATAACACTCTTGAATCGGTTTTCAGCTGGATGCACCTGAATCCCCATTTCAGACATAAACTCAAACACTGAATAGCAGCACTCAATTCAGCGACGTTTATGTAAGCGCTGTTGTCAGATTTTTGCAGTCAGTAACCATCTCCTATAGGACTTCCATCCACCGTTACGACAACGCCTTCTGCCAGATTTCTTGCGTCCGTCTATATCACAGTGTCATTACTCGAAACAGACCACGTACCATACAAGGGATCTTTTACGGACACTTCCTCAGCTCTGCAACATATTTCTGACTTGCTCTGCAACATCATCACTGACATTATTGTCCCACGACTTTCGTTCATTAGAACCATCCGCAGACGCGCAGCGTCTTATCCAACAACACGCAACTCGGAGCCAGCTCGCACACAGGTGCTCGCACCTGCCAGCTCCTGCACCTGCTAGGAGCCAGCTCGCACTTCCCGCATATTGAAAATACTTCACGCTTGGTCAATATATCAGGAATGTCAGGAAGCGCACCTTTTCTGCTCCACTGGAACCACTTGGAGTTTCATTCACTCGAAGACCAAGCACATTACCGTTGCCTAAAACTTCAGGCTCTTTGGTAATCAGTCCGAACCGTCTTAAATGGTCTTGAACTTCATGGGGGCTGATAACACTGCAATCAACAATAATATCATCGATATACGAATCAACTGATCCTCGAAATCGAGGAGCTTCTCCGAGAACATGTCTCGTGACAGAACACATCACTTTCGGTCCAATGTTACGGCCAAATGCTAAACGTGTCATGACATACTTCATTCCTTTCACCTCGACGACTTGAAAGCGGTACAGTTCCTTGGCTACATAAAACTTAAGATATGCTCTCTTTAGGTCCACCATGACCACCCGATCACCCATGGTACGCCGCTTGCGCAACTTTTCGTCACAGACTGCCGCATCTAATCCCGGAGCGCTGCTCATTTTCCTCATAAGGTACAATTTTCTCGTCTATCCATGTCTGCACTTCATGGTCAAATTCGGTTAAATCATTCTGTCTCACACTGTAATTACGGCCAAACAACTTCTGTTCTGGACCACCTTGCTTCCACACCCAACAAATCGTCCAGCGTTCACCATGGAATTCAGCCTTGAAGTCTTGTTACTCGATCGATACTTTTGGCGATGATGACACACATGCTGCAGTGGAGATATCATTGCAAGAAATTGGCGTGACAATGACATTGTCACATCCCAAACGAACTTCACCATTTCTACTCACATGGAGACCAATAGCTTATTTGATTGCGTCCATGCCCAGGATGATATCAAATGGCGGGTGTGAGTCCGACTCGACGATCCACAGAACAGCATAGTCAATTACAGATGGTCCAGACAAAGAAATACCAATATTTGTCATTTCAACATATTTATTCAAACACACAGTTGAGCCGTTCATAATTCGAATAACAATATACCTCCGTGAATTTCGCTCATTGTTTTGCTATTGAAAATAAGCGAATTGGAACTCCCAGTATCAACTAAAGCAGTGTATGACACGCCACCAATATATATGCTCAGCACTGGTCCATGCTGTTGCGCTGTGGGGGGTCGACAGACAGTGCCATTGAAGCTGATCCGGCCGACCCCCCTCTGGCGTTTCCCGAACGAGCACACTGCTTTGAGACGTGTCCAGGTTGACCATATGAAAAACACACGACACCTGTTCGCTGTTTTCTGTTCTTACGATGTTTCGCTATGTGCCCCATTTCGCCACACTCATAGCAAGCATACTTTTTTAACCATGAAGCGACATACGCATGAGTATCTTCCGACATAATAATAGATTTTCCGCCACTTCTCTGATCAAGCACCACTTGTTTGGCACAGCTCAACACGTTGTCAATCTTCAGTGTTGAACCGTGCATTGCGCGAACAGTTTCCTGAACAAATGGAGGCAGCCCACGTAAAAATTGACATGCAATCCAATGGTCACTTTCACTTGAGGGGATACATCATCCAAGAGACCGAAGAATAGTCATATATTCGTCCATGGTCTCATCTGGTCTCCAATTCCTAGTGACAAACTGCTCGTACGCCACAAAGAGAGTTAATCCAAACGATTGTCGTAAAGCCGCAACAATTGCTGCCTCCTTCTTTATATCTCCTTCAGACATGAAACGCTTTTACAATCAGAAAGAATGGAAGCACACTCGCAACATCCGCTATGTTCTTCAATTGACAGCCCAACTTCAATTTTTCTAGCCAACTTTCCAATTCGCCGCTGCCATCGTACTTCTCCACAATATCGGTAAGTTTCAGTGTTTCCATAATTAATTCAGCCGAAATAGCTTGTTGGCGAATCAAGACGTAGGCTCAGACACAAGTGATATATTGATAATATCAAAGAAAACAATAGACATAAATAAATACTGAAGCACTAACCAGTCGTATGTTCTTCCTTACACGAACGTACACTTCTCACACACAAACTACTCCACTGACACGTTCACAATACAATCAGACATCGCAGACTCAAGTACTTCGCTCAACAATGACGGCGCACGAACGAACATCCCCTCGCGACTGCCTGTATACTCCACAATCCCTACAACATACAGACATACACGCATCGACGTCTCTAAGCACGAACCGCTCGTGCTAATACAACAGACAGACATACACTCATGCACGCACAGCCAGCTAGCGCCCTCTCCTCTCACACTGAAACATGCCACATTCAACTCTACCGTGTTGTGCTTATACTCCGCTCACATTCAACTATGTGAGAATCCCCACTACAATGAAACTGATGAAATGTTAAATTTACAATATAATTTTGAATTTATAATGACATTTGGTAACAATTTCCCAGCCACATGTTCATGTATGCCAGCTCTATTTTGTATTTTCCCATTGGGTGCTTTCTAAACATTGAGGGATCTCGACCCATGCCCACAGAAAGTATCACATATTTGTCTAGCGGAACAGGTTCCAACGGTTCCACTGACCTACGGATCCGGTACCGTGAGTATAATTTTTTACGGTTCCTGCCCAGCCCTAATTATCAGTCTAAAACCAAGTTCGAAACCCAGCTGAGGAGTTTCTTTTTGGACGAATTCTATAATCCAACAGCCCCTGTCCACCCAGCAGTAAATGAAAGTATCAGACATCAGTCATCATGTATTCTGGGGAGGCAGCCCTCTCTAATATGCCTTCCGTTCTTATGGTGCCATAGCGTGGAGAGGGTCGGTTCTGCGGTGGCAGCGAGCTGCACGAGACACACATGTGTGTGTTCATTAGCTTCGACTCCTTCCCGTGTAGCAACTGTCACTTGAGGCGTGTAATCCTTAACATTTTTACCAGAGAAGAGACATATATGAAGTATCAAGGTAGATTCGTATCAAGGTAGATTTGTGTGTATATGTGTGTCACAGTTATTGCTGATGTACAATGCAGCAGTTATTGCTGATATACAAACCCAGAGGCGGGCAGGTGGTCACAAAATGCCTGTAATAAAAAACGGTCACAAAAAGCCTTCGCTGCCACTGCATTTGGCCGCCGTTCATCACCACATCGACTGTTTTCTGGCACTGCTGCTGACTGGGTGCCGCCCCGACTCGCAACACTTGCTCCGCCACTGTCACCGCAACACCAGTCGTTAACAACATACGTCGCATAACACGCAACAAACACAAGATGATGTCGTGTTTCTGCCACATGCTCTGATGCGACACAGATCTGTCTGCCTGCTTGTTTTTCTGTGTGTTTGTTTGTATGTCTGTGTGTATGTCTGTTGGTCCATCTGTCTGTTTGGTTGTTCGTTTGTATGTATGTGTGTATTTGTTAAAGCATCATCCACTGAATCACTGCGGTTTGTTCTATCAAGCAGATTAAGTAAGGAATTAGACAGGTGTGTCGCATAATTATATGTATATTTACATATCGGTATTACTTATTGGCGTTCAATATCAACATCGTGTCCAAAATCACATGTATACACAAATAGCATGACCGAGTACACCTTGTGTATGTGTCCGTTTTATGTGTATGCATCTTTATGCCAGTGTGTGTGTGTGTTATGCGTGTAAGTGTCTGTCTGTCCTGTGTATTTTGTTTATGTTTATGCGTTGTGTTTGTGTACTCACCTAATTATGTATACGAGAAGTGAGATGGGCTCGGATTGTGCCGTCCCCATATCCGCTTTTATCAATTTCTCTCTTGAAAGAGTATATATTCAGAACCATTACCTTTTCACTGCTCAAACCACTCCAATCATTTTCACATCTAAAACGAAGCTAATTTTCTTCTGATTCATTCTGCACCTGGTTCTTTTCTATTTCTTGTTATCACCTATGCTATGCCTTTCATCCTATTTGATCAAATTACTCTTATCTGTTTTGTTGCTGCCTTTCATATATTCATAAGGTTAAAGGCCTCAAGTGACAGCTGCTACACGGGAGGAAGCCGATGCTTATGAACACACATGAGTGTCCCGTGCAGCTCGCTGTCGCCGCAGAATCAACCCTCACCACGCCATGGTGCCACAAGGACGGAAGACGTATTAGAGAGGGCCACCTCATTAGCGGCAGTAGGTTAGAAGCTAGAGGTCAGGGCTTCGGTGTTGCACTTGCATATACACATGTATCATTGTAACCACGGTAGGTACCAGCGCTGATAGTTGCCAGGTGCTTGCGTCATATGGAAACTGCTAGCATAGTATGGAGAGGCGTATTTCACCAGCATGGAGAGGCGTATTTCACGACGTACTTTTTGCGCTTAATGCGCTGGGCTGAAAAGAAAAACGGATTTACATTTTGTTCAACTACATGATTGTAAGCTGACAAGAATGTATTAAAAATATTGCATTTGGTGTCTGTGAATGAATACTTACGCAAGAAAAGCATCATTAACATGGACACTGTCCTTATCACCGGCGATTCAGTTATCGGTTAAGCTACGTTGTTATACATTCTTTTTCATTGAAGCAATACTCATATCACGACTACGCTGAGCAGACAAGGCAAGATTAGGTTGAAAATAATAAACTATACTAGGACCGACCCCATTGAGAAATTGGGCTACAATATAATTCAACCGGCCCAATACCATTCATCTACAATCAAGAGTTATCGTGGCACACACTTCTAAGCGGCCTTCTCCACGACTTCACGACCAAAAACTGACAACCGGATACATTCATCTTGCATTATATATATGCCTGTATGTGCGTGTGACACGCAGGCAGTCCACACACAGATACACGCTGGAAAACTTGTGTGGTTTGACGGTGTGGCGATGTGTGTTGACGTACGACGGACTGCCTCTGCCGCCGCCACTGCTACGTCGACTGTTCTACACTGACACGCTGGTCAGCCTGACCAAGTTCGGCACCAACCGCTTCTCAACATCGCCGCAGTGACAGCTTGTCTGCACGGCGACAGTGAACTGGTTTCAGTATCAACGTTCTCAGTCCCTGCTCTCCTTATATACATATACGCGTGTGCTCGTCTCTTGTGCGTGTGTGTTCTGATGTAATGTTTTGCTCGTTGCAGATAATCATCTGGGCGGTAAAATTGTTTGTGTGTGTGTCTTTATATTTACTTAATAATATAAAATAATGGCATGTCTTTAACGTAACGTATTGTTTGAGTGTGTGAGTCTGGGTAATAGTGTCTGCTGTGATGAGGCGTCAGTCAGCTAGTGGCCTAGTACAGTTGCATGTTGTGCTGTGTGTTTGTTGAACAATGCTACCATTTTATTCAGCTTTTTATTTCTTCTTAGTTTCAATGAATCAAGCACGCAATGTGTGTGTGTGTGTGTTGCTGAGGGTCGTTGGTTTTTTATGTTTTTGACGATATGATATTGCCTCTATCGTCTTGTACTGATCTTAACACTTGTATAATTTGAGCTGGAGTTGGTGCGTGTGTGTATAACTGTACGTGCAATATGTGACATGCGACATGTAATGTGTATATACATGAAAGAGTGTTCACAGCAAAGCTATTGAAGTGAAAAACATTGTGTGCAATAAAGTAATGATAACTATATCGCTACCAAATTCTATGAATCATCGATTGTTTTTCATTAAGAGGTCTGGCAAGGTCAACGTTTATCATGTGTGTTCATGGGCTGCACCGGCCTCTGGGACCATACAGCAACCCCAGTCCATTTAAATCTAAATTACTTCAAAATAATGGGCCTGAAGACTGGAACGATGAATTGAATAAACCTCACTAAATAATTATAAGAGGCAGAAGCCATAAAAACTAAAAAAGACGGCCATCAATGACCGCCGACTGCTCTTCTCCAAGAACCTCGTCAATAGTCTGAGCCAGTGGCGGCGCCAAGGGGGAGCTTGGGGCTGGAGCCCCCCAAAAAAGATGCCAAGCCCCCCTAAGCCCCCCAAAAATCATAATAATGGTTCTTACAATTTCCTCCCACTGTAAATGAAGCCCTATAATTTTGGTACAAGTGCGAGGACTGAATCAGTGTGCCCAAGTGCCTTATTATAATATTATGTAGTCAGCGTTCAAGAGTAGCTCTTCGTGCTTCGCCATACCCTCAGCTTTTCCTTAGCCCCTACAACGTTTTCCTTAGCCCCATAACTTTTTTCTTAGTCCCCATCGGAAGAATCCTGGCGCAGCCACTGGTCTGAACAGATCCAAGACAACGTTGACGGCGCCTTTGAGAATGATGTACATTCCACCTGGATGTGTTGCATGGAGAAACGTGCATTACATGCGATACACGTGAGTTCAGGTTATCCGAGTAGAAGATGCCGATGATAAGTGAGGTCAAATTGTGTCTATGGGTTCATCAAATGGTTTTTTCTCCACCTCATCTGATATTATCATCTGGAATATTTTCCTTATAGACAAGATATTGACGAAGTTCACCACTGATATTACATTATTTACATTGATGAATTTTTCATTTATCAAAATTTTACTACACTTGAGATTTCCCTCGTCTAGACTATTGTAACTCTTTGTTTCTTCACGCCTCATCTATATCTCTTCGCTCCCTACAAAGTTTATTGAATCAGTCATGTCGCTTTGTCTTTCGTCTTCCTCCGCGCACGCCAACTTCTCCCTGCTTACATAAACTTGGCTGGCTTCCTGTTCAGGCTCGGATTAACTATAAACTGTCTTATCTTTAAAATTATCCGCTCACCCTTCTCTCCTTTATACCTACGCTCTCTACTATCTGAACCTTAGCACTCACGTCGTCTTCACTCTCTTCACTGTCCTCGAGCAGTTTTGGAGTCGCCTTGGTCGGCGAAATCTTTCTACTTCTTTGCTTCTCATCTCTACAACTCCTTGCCTTCTCGTATCCGGCCATCACCTTCAGTACAATCCTTCTCTTGTGCTCTTCATGCACATCTTCTTGAGTCTACCTCTCCCTGTTGATCGCACTGATATGTCTGGCAGTGTGAAATTGTCGTATTTGAAGTTTTTTTTGCGGAGATTCGCTTTGAAAATGATAAGTCATCTGACCGTTGAGGATCAACATTTCGAGGTGGCCCTTGCAATACTCAAAAGGGCGTTCATGAATGAACCAATTGTCATTGACCAGCTGTGTGCTAAATTGCTGAGCCTCAAACCTGGCAATTCCAAGTGTGATGATCTGAGAGTGTTTGTCAACGAATCTCGTGTTTTGCTCTCAGACTTGAGGAGTATGGGTAATGGCATTTTTGTTGTGGGAAGTCCAGGGTGTTAGTTTGTTAGTCATTTGTTGTTGTCGAAGCTAACGTGGTCAGTCGTTCGCGAACTCTGCTCGAAATGTAATAAAACATATCCCACACTCCACGATTTATTCGAACATTACTCTGAGGTGCTGCATTTGCTTGCATTGAGAGATGAATCGGTCAACTGCCCTCTCAGAGTTAAACATTATCAACGCGCAGAAAGCCATGTGGTGGCTAAAAGTAAAACGAGTCCACCTGCATTACAGCATTTCCAAAGCAATATCGGCGGAAACAGTTCGAAACCCGCGGCTGCGAACAAAAGCAGCAGGGTTCTGTGTAAATTCTGCTCAACATTTGGTCACAAGGCTGTTGTGTGTCCCCTGTATAAGTCGTTGTCTGCTCGTCGTACTCGATGTGTAGAACTGGGCCTTTGTTCGTTATGCTTGTCATCCACTCACAAATCCGAGTCTTGTTCAGGTAAAAGGGACATGTTACATTTTGCATGTCAAAAATGTGGTTCTCGTGGTCATGTTGGTGCTTTGTGCCCAACTAAAAATGATGTCATTCTGAGGTCGTCAACCAATGTGTATCAATTCTGGAGCGGGGTCTGATTCTAATGTGTTGTTGCCATCCATTTCACTTGATTTTCGAAGGGATTCTGCAGTTGCTCGAGTAAATTGTCTCATTGACAGTGGTAGTCAGCGTTCGTATTTGAACTCGTCCAGTGTCAAGTCTTTGTTGAGGTCAAACCCCCTGAGTCACTCTTCAAACTATTGTGTTCAAACTTTTGTGGGTGAGAAGGAGCGGGACATGAGTGAGGTTCTTTGTTGAAGGTTGAAGTTCGGAATGCTGCGATTGGTTTGCCATTTTTGCTTGACGATTCTCTGAAGATCAGGTACGGCGTGAAAAACCTGACAGAGGCTCTGAGAAACCTCGAGCAATGCGGGGACAGCTTTGCTGATGATCAGCTCAACAACTCTCCTGGTCATATCCAATTATATGGTATCCTCGGTTGTGACTTTATTCGTCATTTGGAGTTGAACACTGTTTCTCGTCTTAATGGTACCGTTTTTAAATATTCCGATGGTGTCATTCCTTTTGGCAATAGTGGTGATTTTTCACATCATCATCAGTTAACAGCTAGTGCGGAATAAGGTAAGGTTACTGCTAAGTATGTGAACGTCGCTTCAGATCCAGTGAAATCCTATTTCTCTCCGTTCGACGTTTCATCTTCTGATGTTTGCGCTGAAACCGGCTTGGAGAGATTGTGTTCGCTTGAATCGTTGGGTATTGATGAGAATGAGAACTTCTCGACTATTGATGAGGTGATGATCAGTCAATTCCGAAGTTCCATTCGTCGCATTGATGGCAAATATCATGTGTTTCTCCCCCGGAAGGACTGCATAAAGGACGTTTCCCAGAAAAGAGATATATGTCTATCAATTTTGAACAGAGTCCATTCGGATTTGGAAGGACGCAATTTGGTTGATGCGTATCAGTCTGTTATTGACCAACAAAGGAGGGATGCGATGATTGAGCGAATACCCATTCCCCCAAGAGCGGATAAAAATCACATTTGGATACCTCATAGAGCTGTGGTCCAATCCGGTTCCAATATCACCACTCGCTTACGTGCTGTGTATAATTGCTCGGAAGTTCGGAAGTTCGGAATCGGAAGTTCTCCGTCTCTCAATGAGGCTATGTATCCTGGAACTGATTTGATGAAAGGCTTATTCGAACTGCTACTCGTTTTCAGCAGTAATGACTTTGTGCTGTTGGGTGATATTAAACAAGCATTTTTAATGGTCAGATTGCTGAAAGAAGAAGACTGCAATCGTTTCTCATTTTTCTGGATTGAACAGGGCGAATAGGCTGCCCATCGTTTCAAAACTATACTGTTTGGATGTACGTCGTCCCCGTTAATTCTCAATTTAATTCTGGAACATCATGCAAACTCTTACCCTGAAGATGAAGTCACTTCTATTCTGAAAAATACCTTCTATGTGGACAATATGAATGTTACCAGAAGCCGTGTTGAGCATCTAAGACATGTATTTGAAGAAACCAGACGCCGTTTGGACGACGGAGTTTTTGTGTTGAGTGAATTCGCCTGGAATAGTTGCGAGTTGAGGAATTGTTTTGAAGCTGACAATCGTGGTGTTAGTAACCACAAGGAGTTGAAGGTTCTTGGTTATAGTTATGATGCAGATTCTGACATGATTCAATTAACACCTCGGTTTTCTACGAAGGACGTCACTAAGCGTAGTGTTCTATCTGATGTCAATCGTATTTTCGAGCCCTTGGGGTTGTTTCTTCCCGTTACTGTACAAATGAGAATTTTTATGAAGGAATTATGGGAACGCAAACTGGATTGGGACGAACCATTATGTGAAGAAATTTCGTCCAAATGGAGCAAGTGTAAAAAGAGTATGTACCGAATCAGCGATTTGCAGTGTGCTAGGAAGTCGATTGATACTACCGAGCCTCTGGACATAATTGTGAGCTGCGATGCCTCAAGAGTTGTGTATGGATTTCTGTTGTATGCCGTGTCACAGTCTATGGGTTGTCGTTTGTTGTATTCCAAAGCAAAATTGGCTCCTATGAAGGATAAAACCATTCCAATGCTTGAATTGCTTCCAGTCTATCTTGCCTTCAAAAGCTTGCCGCTTTTGTTCAAGGCGTACTCCAATATTTCTGTTCGTCGTATTGTTGTGTTTGTCGATAGTATGGTAGCTCTTTCTTGGATAACGAACGGAGGCAAGTCCGTTCGTAGTGTGTTCACCAAAAATCGTCTGAACGAACTCAGTGAAATGATCCAGACCACTCAGTCGTCTGTGCTCAAGACCATTTCATTTCTTCATATACCTTCTGAAGAGAACCCAGCTGATTTGCTCACTCGAGGGTTGCCTATGAGTGAATTTTTATGTCGTTATAATTTCTGGATATATCGCCCTCCTCGTTTTTCTCAGTCGTTCAATCTCGAACTACCTGGTCAGATAAATTGTATGGAAATGTGTCCGACTGGTGAAGCTTTGATGAATTTTCCGACGTTTGTGGGTCATAGTCATGAATCAGACATTGAAGTAAGCATATTCTCGACACTCAAACGACTCGTGAGTGTCATTAGATTGGTCTTCAAATTCATAGACAAGTTACGGAGAAAGGAATCTCCCGATGACGCTCAGGAGCAAAATGAACGTGTTGTCGGTATTTGATCAAAATCATGCAAGCTGAGTGTTTTCCCAACGCTCTGTCCTGCTTGCGTGGTTCTGTTAAACATTATATGGTTCCCCCGATTGTGACTCAATTGGTTCTCTATCTAGATGACCACCAAATTGTGCGTTCTCGAAGAAGAAAAAATAGGCAAGTGTATGAACCTCTCGGAGGATGTCAAGAATCCCGTTCTTTTGGGTAGACATTATTTAACTGATTTGATTGTGAGGGATGCACATTCTCGCTGCTTGCATTTGGGAGTCCCAAGCACCTTGAATCTTGTCGCCTCCAGGGATATTGGATTCCCAAAGGACGGCAGGTTGTTAAAACCGTTATCAGTGATTGTTTCACGTGTAAGCGTTTCAATGCCTTGTCATTCCGTTCGCCTCGTCTACCGAACTATCCTTATAAGGTTGCAAAAGGTTGAATTGCTGAGACCATTTTGTCATACTGGTGTCGATTACAGCGGTCCCTTATGGTTGGACGACGGTCACGGTGTGGCCAAGAAATTTTATATTTTGATATTTACTTGTTTGAATGTTCGAGCTATTCATTTGTCTCTGGTTCCCGACATGTCGACGGAAACCTTCATTCTCGCGTTCAAACGTTTTTGTAATGTTTTCTGTACCGGAGATCGTCTATAGCGACAACGCCAAGTCGTTCGTCCGAGCTGGCAAGATGTTGAATGATTGCTTGATATCGTCTGAATTCGACAGCTTGATGAACTCTCAGGGCATTATACACCTTCGTATTCCAGTTTATGCAGCCTGGTATGGTGCAGCTTGGTAGAGGTTGCTTGGAACGGTGAAGTCTTGCTTGTTCAAGACGATTGGTCGTGCAAGTTTGAATTATTTTGCCATGATGACTATTTTGACTGACATAGAAACTGTCATCAACTCACGGCCTTTAACGTATCGGTGTTCTGATTCCAACCTTGAAATAATCTCGCCTATGAATTTCATCAAGTTTCCTGGCTATGGCGCCAAGACTTTGAAGTTATCAGAAACTGAACCTCTGTCTCAACCTTCAAAAGCCGACACGCTGATAAGTTCACTCGTTGCGTCGGAAGTAGCATTGAGAGAGTTCAAAGAGATATGGTGTACGTCTTAATTGCTTAGTCTGCGTGAACATAGTCGACAAGTGCATTCCTCATCTTGGAAGAATCGAGTACGCATTGACGATATCGTAATGGTAAAACAAACCAATAAAGCTCGACCTTTCTGGGTTTTGGGTCGAGTAATGGAGACTATCGAGGGGGATGATGGTCTGGTTCGTAGCGCCCGTGTGAAGACCGGTGAAGAGGAGATATCTCTTCGCCCTATTAAGCACCTTTATCCCATGGAGCTGAATGTAACACATGCAATGCATGGTCATCATGATGCTGGACGTGACCCTACGAACCGAAAGGACATAAACGATGGAAAATCTAGTTCGGAGTAGACCCCTATAAGAGTAGACGCAGCAAACCCTGGTGCGCGCAACCAAGCGCAGGGCTGCTGAAAGATGTCGTACATTTATTAAACGACATGCTCGATTTTTGTAGTTTTTGTGTCCTGAATTGCTATTCCTGCAGAAATGCAATGAAATATATTGTCTAAGGTGTTTTGTAAACTCGTCTTCTGCTCTGCAGCATTTGTGATTTGCTTTATTATTGTTTCATTGGTGGAATAAAGACCTTGTCGGTTTTCTTTCACTTAAGGTCGCGGTCACGTGCTGACCTGATTGATAGTTGTTGAAAAGATAGTTGCTGATTGATTATAGTCGATTGATAGATATATTTATAGATAGATACATATATAGATTGATACATTGATGACCTGATTAATAGTTGTTGATTAATAGTTGTCAGCATTCTCTATTTTGGTACTATGTTGTTGATTGTTGATAGCTGTTTTGTTATTTGTTGTTGTGCAACCCAAACGCTGCATTCTTGTCGGGGGGAGGATGTGAGAAATATGTTTGATGTTTACATGTTTATGCCTAAAAGTCCTTTGTCCGTTGTCTCACTTCCCTCCTCTGTCTTGACCTGAGTGACGCAACTCCTTGCCGGTTGCCGATTGGCTGGTCGGTATGTAATCGCGAGTAGACCAACCAATCGTTATTCGGGTCTGACAATTGTATAAGTCATGTCACAAATGAAGTTAACAGCGGTCGCCTAGTGACAAGTCGCCATTCAACCGTCGCCAAGTGAGCAGTCGTTATTCAGCAGTCGCCAAGTGAACTTGATCGTAGAGTCTTCGTTTCGTCAGGGGCGTGCGTAGCGCGGTTTTAGAATTGAATGCGCCGTGCTACCTCGTCCAACTTGCCATCGACGTGACTAAGAGGTCGAGGACCGCCCGAAAGACAACTTTTCGGCAACCCTCAAAGGTTAGTCGCTCGGGCCAATAACCTAATACCATACCCCGTTCTCACAATTTTAACTGTGCAGAAGTATATTAAGTATGATAAATTGTGTATTATAAGAAACCAGCGCGATGATGGGTTTCATGCACTAGAAAAACTGAGTGATTGCGGTGTTATGCTTGTTTACTTGTACTGTTCTCAACATCGTAATTTACAATTAATTGCAGAAAAATTGTGTGCACCGCTGTAAATGTCTTCTAAACAATAATTGTTGTGACAAATTCATCTACGATTAATTAGAAATAATGGAAGCGAAAACGATCCACATTGAATCGTGCATGGTCGTTGCAAGTTTGTGTTTTCACTGTTTTATGCCTGTGTGGGCTTATAATATATTCAGTTATTCCATTTGCAATTGTATTTGAAGCTTCTTATTTTGTGTAGTTCAGTGTATTGAAGAAAGGCAGATAAAGAGAAGAAACACAATAAGGATATGCACAATATACACAGCACCAGACACAATGACGCTACACCACGACAACCCTCAACGCAACACCGTCACTCGCCCACTGCCCGACACATGGGACGCGATACTCGGGCGCGAGATTTGAAACATGAGACGCGTCATATGCACGCGCTCACACACAATAACATCCTCCCCTAAAGACGCTCTCGCTCTGCTATCTGCAAACGCTTACGTGAAAGTCAAACTCACAACACATTTTGGTAACATGATTTTCAAACTTAATTGAGCGGGAATGCAAGTCAAACACCCGCACTAAGCACAATTTCTAATAACAACGCGTATCGCCCGTACGAGTGAAGCGCCCGCAATCGATGACGTCATACTTTCGTGAAAGGGCCTGTATCTAGGTGGCGTTGGTTGTACGTTTGTGTTGCCGCGTTCAAGATTGTTTTGCTATGCTGCTTTTTAGTTTAATAAACCCTAATTCTACAGGGAATTAAGTTGGTTGCTACATTTACACTACACATACATACTATATTTTTTATTTCATCCTGTCATCGCACCATTGTATATTTGGCGCTATATTACATACATGTTGTCGTTTTTCAGGAAGCATCCAGGTGATAAGTATAAACAGTTCATTTAATACACTAATATAGTTAGGCTAATGCAAAATGAGAAATATCAGGCGATAAAGCTCTTCTAATTTTATTGCAGATTTTGACACTCTTACATCCCTTTTCTTTCATTTTTTTTGACAAATTTATTGTCCTAGGAGATTTTAACTTCTGGGTAGATTCTCCCTCACTTCAACCCTACGCCAATGATTTCATCTTCTTACTTGATTATTGGGAACTTTCTATCATTAACTCGGGTGCAACACACTCTTCTGGCCATACACTCGACCTTCTCATTTGCCCATCAGCTAATCTAATTTCCTCTAATCTGCTCACCTACCCGCCAGATCCCACTATTTCCGATCATAGCCTCATCTCATTTGCCATAGATTTTCAGGTGCATCGTAACTTCAACCCTTCTAAAACTTACTTCTCACGAATCTTCCGTAATTTTGACTTCCCATTTCAGGCTTCTCGTCTCTCATTCTCTCTATCCGATACATTACCATTTCCTTCCCCCGATGGCTCTTTCCCATTTTATCGATGAGTGTTTGTCTAGCATCAATGATACACTGTTCCCCTTGCGCATTTGTGTCGTCAAACCTACTGTTAGCCAGCAACCATGGCTAACACCTGCCTTACGCCGTCTGCGAGCTGAATCTCGGGCCCGTGAGCGCTGTTGGCGCCGGTTCAAAACTGACCTGAAGTGGTCTCAGTTTTGCACTGCCCGAAATTCTTTTATTTCTGTTCTTACTGCCGCCAAATCATCTTTCTATAAATCAAAACTTACTTTACGCTCAACGTCCTCCCAGTCCAAGTGGTCCAACTTGAAATCTCTCACCGGTATTGCAAAATCAACTCCCTGCTCAATTTCGGCGTCTGACTTTTCATTATTTTTCCAAGAAAAACTTACCAAAGCCAAATCAAGATTTCCGTCATCTTCACTGTCCTTGACTTTCCCGTCTTCCAATATCTCCTTGGATTCATTTTCTCCTATCTCTCCTGCTACCACCGCACTATTCCTTAAGAAACTTCAAAATTCGAGGTGCCCCTCTGACCCTATCAACTTTAAGGCATTTTCTGACTCTGTCATTCTTATCGCTCCTTTACTCACTCACTTTATTAACTCTTCTTTCCTCCATGGTACTTTTCTGGCATCAAAACACGCAATTGTCTCCCCTATCCTGAAAAACCCTTCCCTTCCTAGCAGCTATAGGCCAATCTATTCTTCCTCTCCCATCCAAGCTCCTGGAAGCCGCTATTCTGCCCCAACTGCGACCTTGTATAAATTCAGCCCTTGATCCTTGTCAATCCGGTTTTATTTCTACTCACTCCACTGAAACTGTTCTTCTTTCCCTCTTAAATGATATTTTACATCTTTTTCTACCGGCGACTCTGTCCTCTATTTCCCTAGATTTCTCTTCTACTTTTGACCTTGTCGACCATTCTATTCTCTGTCAAGATCCTGCTCACGTTGGCCTTTCATCTTCTGCCCTAAACGTCCTGTCTTCCTATCTGACTGACAGGACCTTTGCTGTACGCTCCAATGCAGAATTTTACACTCATGTACCTCTCAAATCCCCAAGGCTCTCTTCCCGGTCCCCTTCTATTCAATCTTTATGTTTCTTCTCTTTGCCCCATTATTCGCTCTTATCCTGTCTCGTTTCATATTTACGCGGACGACATTCAAATTTACTTTCCTTTCTCTTTTTCTAAACTTGGTCTGGTCGGTCAACTCTTATCACACATTTCTGCATGGGCGACCTCCAGAAAACTTTTACTGAACCCCGACAAAACGGAATTCATTTTGTTTCATCCCCCCAGAATTGCCCCTTGCTCATTTGATCTGCCTCTCTCGTCCCACATCCGAAACCTATGTATTTTTTTCGATCCTTCCCTCGATTTCTGCAAACATCTCTCGTGCATCAATCGTTCCTGCCGTTTCACCTTACGACAACTTTACCCTATACGTCCATACATAGACGAGGCATCCGCTCTTCTCCTTGTAAATTCTTATATATTCTCACGTATTGACTACTGTAACTCTTTATTTTTTCATCTACCTCAAAAGTCTATTCGCTCCCTCCAGTCTATCATCAACCTCTCGTGCAGATTTGTGTTACGTCTCCCTCCCAGAACACCTACCTCCGCTCACATTCACAAACTCGGTTGGCTGCCCGCTGTCTCTAGGATTCATTTTAAGCTATGTTGTCTTGTATATAAACTTCTTCACACGTCTTCTCCACCTGCCTATCTGTCTTCGCTACTAACCTGTAACACCAATCTTTCTAGCCGTCGTCCTGTTCCCCTCGTCTCCCCTCCTGCTCTCCATGCATCCAGCTGGTCCGCTAAATCATTCTTCTTCTCTGCTCCGCGTGTATATAATTATCTACCTCTTCACATACTGGAGAAGAAATCTTACATGTCCTTTCCTACCTCACTGCACAACTATTTACTATCCTTGCCGTCCCCTCTTACTCCTCCGTTTCGACGCCAATAGCCCTCATATTGCCAATTGCTTGTTTGTGCCCTCATTTACTTTCACTTATTTGATAACTTTGTTCACTAACTCTATATTTACATATATTTATTCATATTCATGTATCTACTCTATATTTACTCTAATACTACCATGTATATTGACTTTCTTCGACTACTCATTGTGAATCTCTCCCGCCGAGCTACTAAATTCTATTTTATTTTCTTTCGTCCATTTATTTGTTATGTTTCGCGCCTCTGATCACTGTGTGCGCTATAGAAAATGTCTGTGATAACACAATCTGAAAATGAAAATATCTGTTGTCTGTGATTCTTCAATCTGTGATTAATTTAGCATGTCGATTTGTTTTGCGACTTCCTCCTAAAACTACTACATCATCCCACCTCCGGCGCTCTGATAGTCGCCATCATAAGCCTTTAGTTAGTCCATTTATCTCCCTGGTCGTCCAAATGTTTTACATTTTATGCTCCTGGTATATATATCCAAAACAATTTGTAGCCGACTGTTCTTTTTTAATATTTTCACTCGCGCCGTGCGAATGTTCCAATACGGGTCAAAGTACTGTTCAAAGGACATGAGCTTTTCGAGTTTCTTTGCCAGTTTTCTGAATACGACGTTGGTCACCGGTTCTTTGGTCTCCGCAAAAAGTATCCAAATCCGTTGTTCTAGTGGCTTGCCGCATATTGTAGGATAATTTGTGACAAAACTCACACCGTGCTGCTTCAGCGGTAGAATCCTCTCGGTCGTTTCGACTTGATCCGGTTGAGGCATACTAACACATGCCATGTTTAAACTTGGGACTTGCGACATGAGGTCTTGAGACATGTTGAGACGAAAATTTCACAAGTAGAGAGGCGTACACGTCAGCTCACAACCACAGCTCTCGTTCAACTGACTGTCGTCGCTAACCGCTAGTTATATGCTAACTGCGCAATATAACTTGTTTAGACTTGCATACTTGACTGTATGTCTGTATGTTAACTGCGCAATAGCACTTGCATACCTTGGTGTATGTCTGTATGCTAACTGCGCAATAAAACTTGCTAAGACTTGTCTGTATGCCAACTGCGCATTAGAATTTGTTGAATATATAGTACCACATGTCACAATTTTTCCATAGTTGCTCCCCAACCTTGCGTGTCATGCTGATGAGTGATCCAGTGACTTGTCGTGAGATGTGAGGTGTGTGGAGGGTAGTGATGCAAAAAAACGTTTTTAGTTGCGTTTTTTTTAGGTTCTTTTTGTTTTTTTGTTTTTTGTGCGTCTGTGTGCGTCTGTGTGTGTGTGTGTGTGTGTGTGTCTGTGTATATGCGTGTGTGGGTTTGAACGACCTAGTATGCATCTGTGTGTGGATGTGTGTATGTGCGTGTGGGTGTGTGTTTGTAGGTGTGTATGTGTGTCAGCGCTTCATTTCGACAACTGAGAGCAACACTCATACTCATACTCATACTCACTCATACGCATACTCATACTCATAGCAAAGCCGCTCACTGCCTCGCAACGCAGCGCAAACATCCAAAGCTCGCCTGAGTCTTGCATGGCACCCAACAACTCCATCAGACTGAGAACATTTGAACATTGTCTGACCATTAAGGCACTCGATCCACAAACACCTCATCGATACTACACACATCTATTGCGATTCGAATTGTTTAAAATAAAATATTTAGCATGGATGAACATATACAATCAGGAGTCATAATTGACCCAAAATATAATTTTCTTGTCCCAAACATGAACGCTCAATTTGAGTGCAATACATCAAAATTGTATGCCGTCCCTTTCATGGCATGAACACGGATTTCATCTATTTTACTGCTTAAATCTGAATCGTGAAACTACTCTACTACTTTAGTTAAATTGACTCCGAAAAGTAGATGAAGTGTGATCATGGGTGCACCCAGAACAATTGAGCGAGCATGTCAAAACCAGGTATGTGGCCAAACTACTGAATATGTGGCCAAAAAACACCTAGCCTCGGGACTAGTGATGCAAAAAACCGTTTTTTTTGGTTGCGTAATTTTTTGCAAAAAACATGTTTTTGTAGGTTTTTTTTTGGTTTTTTAGAATTAGCCCCAATTATCATCAGATGTTAGATTTTAGTACATAGAAATGAGTTCAATTGATGTTTTGTACATCTTTACGCGTCTTATTTCAAAGATAATTTGATAATAGCATAAAAAACAAAAATATTTATCAATAAATACTTCAGGAGAATGTTTGAAAGTGCATCCGGGACAAGTGGTTTAGGTTTTTTTCATTGAGAAAATCCATGTTTTAAAAGATGGATTTGATGATGTGGATATTTGAAATAATTTGTCAGCAGAACAAAACAAATTCATTAAGTAATCATGTGATTTTTATTAAAAAAAACATTTTATGTTTTAGTGTTTTATGAAAAAATGCAATGATGCTTTTCAAACTGGTTTCAAATTCGATTGATTAATGTACGGATTTCAGAAAATGTTGACAGCAGAACAAGACAAGCTAATTGGTTGGTCAAGTGTTTTTTTGACAAACGTTTATTTAAACAAACGCTTTTTAATGAAACAATGCTTTCTAAAACATGCTCTATGGAAGATAGATTTGATTGATGTGCGTTCAAATACCTTTTGTATAGTAAGTAGCCTGCTGGTATAAGCGGCTGGTCAAACCAGTTGATTTAAACTGTTTTTTCAAAATGTATTTTTTTGAAAAACGGCTTTCGTAGATGTAGAGATTTTGAAAAAAATTGGCGGCAGATCAAGGAAAGTTGAACCAAATTAATTGGTTTTTATTAGTAACTTGTTTTTAGAACCGGTTTCATGGATGATGGTTTCTTTGATGTAATTGTTTGTGTTCAAATACCTTTTTGTACATTAAATATATTTCCTCAGTCGTTTTTTCCTACACGAAAACATTGCCAGTTTTTCTGGTGAGGATTCCACTCGGATTAATGCGACCCGCTTTTATTCGCAGTCTCATTAGGGACACTAAGTTTGTGTGTATATTCGTAGTATTTGTGTAAATATTTGCAATGTTTGTACTTTTATATTTGCAAATAATTGATCTGCTGAATGAAATGATGAAACATATTATAATCAACATAGTTCATTTCTGGTAGGAAAAAGGTAATATATATAAATAAAAATAAATTATGCCACCTGTTATTATTTTTAAAACAGTTTCAGATTTTAGCATAAAAACGGTTCTCAAACCCTGCTTTCTTACACAATGATTAACTCAATAATTGAATGCAAAACTGTACTGTACATAGAAGTGCCGCACAGTACCGTGCAAACAATGGTATTAGGGCTTTCAGACGCATTATAACAATTATATTGTGCATATTTAATGATAATTCAATTTGATAGGGTCACTAATAGCATGATTAACTTATGTGTTGATAACCATAATTCATTTTACATCCCAAATATATAATTTCCATACTTAGAATTCATTGCATGACTCTTAAAAAAAACTTTCTTTGGTCGAGGTTTTTTGTGGAAAAAAACGTTTTTTTAAAACATCGGTTTTTTGAGGTGGCATCTCTAGTGGAGGGTAGTGTTCGGGCGTGTTAGCTGTGTGGTGTGGTCTTGTAGGCGCGCGTGGACAGCGATGTCCCACACGCGCCTGTCCCTCAATACGTTCTGAACCGGACGGAATTTGTTACAGTGTTAAATTCAACTTATTATATATGTTCACCTTATTTTCTTATGCTAATAAATTATCTGAAAATCCGCTTTTCAGTATTTAACTCCTATTACATTTAGTTTAATAATGAAAATATATACACTATATCATTTATGTAAACAGTTTTATATATTTATCTTTACTTCACTACACAACAGGTACATTTTGTATTATCCTCGCGTACCACGAGGCTCAAACAAATCTACAGTGAAATCGGTACAAAGCGCAATCAGATAGAACGCAATCAGATGAGTTTTGTGCAGCCCAACTAGCGCCTTATATCGATGCCTCACTGTAATTGTCCGTGATCGTTGGACAGACGGAATTAGTCAACGACAACACATCATATGACATCATATGGGCTCATGCGTGAGCACTGAACTGTCAGAAAGAGGCGACATTACTGGATCAGTGAGATGAGAGCTCTGACAGCATCTCCGTCGTGTTCTCTCAAACATCTCTCTGCTTTGTGACGAGATACCTCCATCTCGCTCATCTGACAAACACACACAATAATAATTCTAAACTACACTATCAATGACAAATTTTCAATAATTAAAAAATGTATCAATGGATTAAATAAATGAAACAATTCAATAATAATAATAATAATTCAGAGAGGCTAGAATATTTTCATATGGTTCGATGACACCTCTGAATTAAACATTGGCCTCAATAAACACTGATAACTGGAGCAGGTCGAGAATTACGCATGAAGAACAGTGACACATTGCCAACTAGCAAACTACTTCACTGACACACACACACACATATTAACAGACACATATTCATGGATACATTAATGAGTGGAGAAGAATGGCAGAAGAAATCAAGTCAACCGGGCGATAATGTATTTATTATGAAAACAAACCCGCTATTACGACAAATATAAGACACAGGAAACACGAGTATTTAACTCATTAACCTGTGAACAATGATGATAACACACTGACACACACACACATATATACAGATCTATCTATATATATATAAAAGAGATCCTGTGTGTGTGTGTGTGTGTGTGTGTGTGTCTGTGTGTGTGTCCCACCCTCCTTGGTCCATTTTCTATGAGCTGCTTCTCGGCCATCACTTGGCGTACCCGCTAAAAATTTATATCATCATGTTGGAAATTTTCTTGTCTACACTGTAGGTTAAATTTTTAATTTTAAAAATGAAACCAAAAAAAGTTATAGCGGTGAAAAGACAAAATGAACCCTGAAAAATGCGAAAATTTTGGTCAATTTTATGTAGACTACTCCTCCTAAACCAGCAATGTTACAACTATAAAAATTATACCACTGTGTAGAACATTTTCTGTTCTACTCAACAAACTGTAATTCATACCCAAAAAAGGAATATAAAACATATAAAATTTAAAAAATTCAATCTACATCAAAAGAATTATTTAAACTCCACGCGTCCGATTTTCTATATTTTTTTCTCTATTTCTCAAAAACTAATTATCACACATCTAAATAAATGATACCATCATGCTGGGAATTTTGTTTTCTACACGGTATAATTTTTATGTTTTCAAAGTGTATTTAAAAAAAGTTACGGCGGTGTGAAGTGTAAATGACAAAGTCAAAAAGGCAAAATTAGCACAAAAAACGTGAATATTTTGGTCAATATTCCGCTATCTATTTCTCATATACCATCAATGGTACAGCTATAAAAATTATACTATTGTGTAGACAATTTTGTGTTCTACAAGAAAATCTAGAATTTATACCCACAAATGATACAAAAACGTGTAAAATTGGCAAAATTCTCAAATACATCCAAAATTACACTTGAACACCGGGTGACTAAAATTAATTCATTTTTCTACCTATTTCCAGGAACTATTTGTCACACATTTAAAAAAATTATACCATCGTGCTAGAAATTTTGTTTTCTACAATACGGTATAATTTGTAGTTTTCCAAAGTGTATCTGAAGGAAGTTACGGCGGTGTAAAGTCAAAATGTCACGTTGCCAATTTGACAGCTATTATGCGCACTTGCGATTACACATGAATATACACTGATTTAATTTCACTGAAGTCCAATCACAATTTACGCACTTGCGATTATAGAGGAATATAATACTGTGTAGAGAATTTTGTGTTCTACAAGATAAGCTATAATTTATACCCACAAATGATACAAAAAACGTGTAAAATTGGCAAAATTCTCAAATAAATCGAAAATTACACTTGAACACCGGGCGACTAAAATTAATTCAAGTTTCTACTATTTCTCTGTAACTATTTGTGACACATAAAAATAAATTATACCATCGTGCTAGAAAAGTTGTTTTCTACAATACGGTATAATTTGTAATTTTTCAAAGATTATCTGAATGAAGTTACGGCGGTGTAGAGTCAAAAGCACATATTACCAATTTGACAGCTATTATGCGCACGACTATGAGTTTTTATGAATATTAATTCCATTTTATGAATTGCTCCGCACAACGGGCGGGTTTTAATGCTAGTATATATATATATATATATATATATATATATATATATATATATATATATATATATATATATATATATATATATGTTGTGCGGAGCGATTCATAAAATGAAATTAATATTCAATTCATAAAAAATATGGAAAAATAAAAATGAAATAGGGTTCACTCATAAATATATTCATCTATTGAAAATTATAAGTTTAATTATTTTTATTTCGACAAATTATTTCCCCTCAGTCCGCCTGAGTCATTTTTAACCCCCCCGTCGATTAATTCTACAGGGTAAATTGAACCTTCTATTGTCTATAGTTGCTGCCCGCGGAGCACTTTTATTGTAAAAAATTTACCTTATTTTAAATGAACCATTTGAAAAAATTAACTAAAAACACTTTTTTAAACCCGCCCGTCGTGCGGAACAATTCATACAATAAAATTCATATCAAATCCATAAAATATAATGAATACAAATTGAAAACCAAAAAATGTAACCTATAAATATCTTAACCAATAGAAAAGTCTAAATGTGAATATTTTTGTTTTTATTATGACAAATATTATCCCTCAACCCGCTTGATATATAAATCTGCCCGCCGTGTGGTATAATTCAGAACACAAACACGAAACAAACAATGAAAGATGATGAAATCTTTTCATCAGAATGTTTCCAAACTATATTTATTATTTAACATCATTCCCCAATATCATTTGCTTAAGTACTATTTCACTTTTACCGCTATAATATTTATTGTTAAAATTTATATATTTTCCGCTATCATTAAAACCCAATATAACCTGAGTCAAACCTACCCAACCCAACTCTTGATCCCGCTGCTCTCACCAATTACCGTCCTATATCTCTCCTCAGTCTTCCCTCCAAACTCCTAGAATCCGCTATTTCATTGCAACTCTCTCCTTACATCTCTAAATTCCTTGACCCGTGTCAATCTGGTTTCCGCTCTGCTCACTCTACTGAATCTGTACTTATTTCCTTGTGTAATGATACCCTTTCACACTTATCCTACCGTCAATCTGTCCTCTTGGTATTACTTGATCTGTCCTCGGCTTTTGATCTTGTTAGTCACCCTATTATTATTCGTGATCTTTCCTGTTTGGGTCTATCTTCTTCCGCCCTTTCTCTTCTGAAATCTTACCTCACTGATCGTACTTACTCAGTTGACTTCAATTCCTCTACCTCTGCTCACTTCCCTCTTCGATCTGGTGTTCCCCAAGGTTCCGTCCTTGGCCCACTATTATTTAATCTTTATATGTCTTCTCTTTGCCCTGTTCTTCGAAAACATTACATTACTTTCAAAATCTATGCCGATGACATCCAATTCCTCATTCCTGTCACTCCTGATACTCCCTCCTTTGTCTCTGATATACTTTCTGAAATTTCCTCATGGGCCGCCTCTCGGCAGTTGTACTTGAATACTTCTAAGTCTGAGTTCATCGTCCTCCATCCACCTCGTATTTCACCTCCTCTTCTCCCATTTCCTATCTCAACTGCTGTTCGCAATCTCGGCTCTATCTTTGTCTCTTCGCTCTCCTGCTTTGACAATATCGTTTCTGTCGCCCGCACTTGTCGTCTTATTCTGCGCTCTCTCTACCCTATACGTCCCTATCTTGATAAGAATTCCGCCATCACTCTTGTTCATACTCTCATTTTTCCCAGGTTAGACTACTGCAACTCGCTTTACTTTAGTGCTCCTCGTTCTCATCTCTTAATCCTTCAGCGTGTGATCAACCAATCTTGTCGATTTGTCTTTCATCCTACCTTTTCTCGCCACACGTCTCACCTACTTTTTCAACTCCACTGGCTTCCTATCATCCCACGAATTCATTTTCGCCTTTGCTGTCTCATTTACAAGCTTCTGCATGATCCTCACCAACCTTCTTATCTTGCTAATCTTTTGTCTCCCACTGACTCACACTCCTCTCGTCGCCCTCTTCCTCTCGCTTGTCCTCGTGCATCTAATGAATCTTCCTGGTTCTCTAAATCGTTCTTCTTTTACGCCCCTCGCTTGTATAATTCTCTTCCCTCTCATATCACCCGCGGCTCTTCATTTCGGTCATTCCGCCATCGGTTTCGCCTGTACCTTTTTGACATTTCATTTGATCCCGTCTCTCACTCTCTCTCTCCTTTCGCCTCTCTGTGATATTGTTTGAACTATTTCTCCGTTTCATGATTGTTTCAATTCTCGTTGTCTTATTTTTCCCTGTCTTGAGCACAGTTACTGCTTCCTTTCCTTCCTTGCTGCTTTATTTATTCTATTGTGAATGTTCTCTGTAATAATTCTCTGTCGATTTTATTGTTCGAACATACCACTTGATTTTTTGGAACTGTGCCCTTTGTGCTTGTGCTTGCTATTTACCAATTTTGGTTGTTTTGTGACTTCTCTTTCTTTTACTTGCTCATTTCTCCCATATTCTTTACAATTGTCGTTTTTATCTCAATTGATGTTTTCCGTTTTTCGCGCTTGTGTTTTACCGGCGCTATAGCAAATACACGTTGTCGTTGTCGTTGGTATAATTCAGAACACAAACACGAAACAAACAATGAAAGATGATGAAATATTTTCATCAGTATGTTTCCAAACTATATATATTACTTAACATGATTCCCCAACATTATTTGCTCAAGTACTATTTTACTTTTACCGCTATAATATCTATTGCTAAAATTTATATATTTTCCACTATCATTAAAACCCAATATAACCTGAGTCAAACCTACCCAACCCAACCCAACCATTCAATCTTGACCGCACTCAGCCTAGTCTGAGGTGATTCAACTTATTAGTTTGTGATCACAAAATATACTGATTCGATAATAATTTGTAATCAGAAGACTGAGATTATCTACCCCAGGGGTCCCAAACACGCGGCCCACCAATACTTATCTCTCAATCCGCCAATATAGTATCGGAACCAAACTGTAAGGCAGCTAAATTCACATTTGTTGCATAATGCGATATAATTATACACCATTATCATATTATCTCATAATTCCCGTTTAATGCTTCCACTAATGCAGCATATTCATACAGTTGTTATTTTTTGGATTACACCGATATTACAGCCCTTGATATATTACCCTTGATATATTTGATTACACCGATATTACAGCCCTTGATAATATATTTAAAGGTTCACATCATTCTCCAAAATCATTTGCTAAAGAGCTATTCTACTTTTATCGCTAGAATATTTACTGCTAGCAAAATATCATATACCTCGCTATCATTTAAACCCACTCTTTATAGATACATTTAAGCCCGCCCGTCGTGCGGAACAGTTCATAAAATATAATTAATATTCAATTCATAAAAAAATTAGTGAAAATTGAAAAAGAAAAACAAACCCATAGGAAAGTTTTAGCCAATATAAAAGTCTAAATGTGAAATTTATGTTTCAATTTAGAAAACATGTTTTTCCACAACCCGCCTCATATTTAAAGCTGCCCGTCGTGCGGAATAATTCAGAACTCAAACACGAAACAAACACAAATAAAATTGATGAAAAACGACCAACAGAAAAAGTCAAATTTGTAAATTCTTGTTTTAATTATTGACGATGTTTTTCCCTCAACACTGCTCAAATTCACACCAGTCCTTCATGTGTAGTATTTCAGAAGTGTAACACTATCAAAACAATGAAACTTTCCGTCATCTCTATAATTCCAGATTTATGCGTCCGCTAAAACAGCATATTCATATAGTTGGCATTGCATGATATTACAACATAGAAAACAAGATTTCTAGCACGATGGTATAATTTATTTTTATGTGTAACAAATATTTACTGAGAAATAGTAGAAAAATGAATAAATTTTAGTCGCCCGGTGTTCAAGTGTAATTTTTATGTAATTGAGAATTTTGCCAATTTTACACGTTTTTTGTATCATTTGTGGGTATAAATTATAACTTATATTGTAGAACACAAAATTTTCTACACAGTAGTATATTCCTGTGTAATCGCAAGTGCGTAAATTGTGATTAGACTTCAGTGAAATTAAATCAGTGTATATTCATGTGTAATCGCCAGTGCGCATAATAGCTGCCAAATTGGCAACATGACATTTTGACTTTACACCGCCGTAACTTCCTTCAGATACACTTTGGAAAATTAAAAATTATACCGTATTGTAGAAAACAAAATTTCGAGCACGATGGTATAATTAATTGTAATATGTGACAAATAGTTTCTGAGAAATAGGTAGAAAAATTTATTCATTTTAATCACCCGGTGTAATTTTAACCACCAATTCAATTTTAATCACCAAGTGTAATTTGGGATGTATTTGAGAATTTTGCCAATTTTACACGTTTTTTGTATCATTTGTGGGTATAAATTATAGTTTTTCTTGTAAAACACAAAATTATCTACACAATAATATAGTTTTTATAGCTGTACCATTGCTGGTTTATGAGGAATAGATAGCGGAATATTCACCAAAATATTCACGTTTTTTGTGCTAATTTTGCCTTTTTGTCATTTACACTTCACACCGCCGTAACTTTATTCAATACACTTCGGAAAATTAAAAGTTATACTTTGTTGTAGAAAACGAAATTCCCAGCATGATGGTATTATTTATTTAGATGTGTGATTATTAGTTTTTGAGAAATAGAGAAAAAAGTGTAGAAAAAAGGAACGCGTGGAGTTTGAATAAAATTTTGAATGTAGATTGAATTTTTTTCCATTTTACATGTTTTATATTTAATTTTTGGGTATAAATTATAGTTTGTTGAGTAGAACAGAAAATTTTCTACACAGTGGTATAATTTTTATAGTTGTACCATTGCTGATTTAGGAGGAGTAGTCTTCAGAAAATTGACGTAAATTTTCGCATTTTTCAGGGTTCATTTTGTCTTTTCACCGCTATAACTTTTTTGGTTTCATTTTTAAAATTAAAAATTTAAGCTACAGTGTAGACAAGAAAATTTCCAACATGATGGTATAAATTGTTAGCGGGTACGCCAAGTGATGGCCGAGTAGCAGCTGATAGAAAATGGACTAAGGAGGGTGGGACACACAAACAGACAGACAGACACACAGACAGAGGATCTCTTATATATATATATATATATATATATATATATATACACGCTGACACTCACAATCAGTTCAATATCGTGCTTTTTCACGTGCACTTTGGCCAGGTGCACCTCTCGCTGGGCTTTTTTCAGTGCTTCTGTACGACCTCGCTCACCAATTGACGCCACCGCCTAACACACACACACACACACACACATACATTACAGTATGACATTTATATCGCGCTTTAGAGCCAAATGTACCATTCCGAAACCGAGAAGAACGAACAATGTTGTGAGTAAAGAGAGAAAAATATAATACGACAGTTTTCGGAAATTCTGATAGAATTTATGTGACCTGATGAAGAGTAAGAGCTGTTGAAATTTTGTTGAAAAAATTCAAGCGATCGAATGGAACGAAGGGAAGACGGGAGCTTGTTATACACAGCAGGATCAAAAATGGAAAAACAGCGATCACAGTGAGAATGGCGAGCAGAAAATTGAGGCTCGGATAAGAATTTGTTGTCAGACATAGGATGACCAGTTGAGTGAAGGCTTATACGAGAATATTCTCATACAGACAGACAGTGCAGTTCGCATACAGACTGGAACACTCGACGGAGGATATATTGCTGGCGATGATCGACGTAATTACACGTGCAATTAACAACAAGAAGATTGCCGCCGTGATTTCGATCGATGAAAGTAAAGCTTTCGACTGCATCCAGCACAACATCATCACAAACAAGCTGTCTTGGTACGGCATTGAGCCAGAGTGGTTCCTCAGCTACTTGACTGGCCGAAGTCAGCGGGTCAAACACGGCACTGTAACTCTTCCCATGAGACATGGTGTCCCTCAGGGGTCTGTGTTGGGTCCGCTGCTCTTTCTGCTTGCCGTGAACGACGTGGAGAATCATATTCGTTGGGAAAACATTTTCTGTTACGCCGACGATCTTCAGTTGATGTTAGAGTCATATTCACAACATACAGACCAACTGGAACAGCGAGCAACCGAGTTCATACTCGCCATACAATCCTGGATGACTGCAAACAACAGACTGAGGAGCGCACAAGTCGCCCAAGTTGTTCGCCGCTGCAAGGCAATCATAATAGCACTGCTGAAATTTCGTCGTAGCCTCACCCCGGACATCACCAGTAGAATTATTGAGGCACATGTATTCCCACGGCTTCGATACTGCTTGCCGGTGTGGGAGGCTGCGGCCAGACGCTGCATCATAAACTAAACAGTGTTTTTCGCTTTGCAGCCAGAGCGGTTGATTGTCTCCATCAGTTCGATCATGTCTCACCGACTTTAAGGCGACTAAATTGGCCTACCAGCGAACACATGCTGGCGACCGGCGATCTGAAGGCCGTAAATCGCGCGCTACACGAGCCACTAGCGTCGCGCATCCTTGCCGATATGTTCACATTTCGCAACTCGGTCTCGTGCAAGTCCACAAGAGCAACGAATCGGGGGAGTCTGGAAATAGCGCGAGACAGACTTGAGCGCACATCATCGCTTTTCCGCACAAGAGCAGCAAAAACCTATAACAAACAGCTTTAATTTCGTCACAATATCCAGTCACTCCAAACTATTCCGGTCTCTTGTTTGTTAGCTAGACTAGTCGTACATGCAAGCTGTTGTTTTATTGTATAGTTTTCGATTATTATTTTTTTAAACAAATTTTCAATATATTTTATATGTATAACTATAAAACGATGATGCCCAATTCTTTATAACTTATGCCATTTTTTACACGTGATTTCGACCATGTTTACGAATGTAAATGTTTGCACGAAAAACCAGATGTGGATTGCAAATATATTGTTTGAATTGAATTGAAATTGAAATATGTTGGATATATAAACCACACAAGCAGAAATACACAAAGACACTCACCCCAGTGATGTCCGAGGAAATCTCCTTTTCTTCGGCATAGTCGGTGACTTTCTCCAGATCTGCAGCACCGCTGTCGTATTTCACTGATTTTTTGGAATTCTTGGCGTCTCCAGCGTCCTTACTGTCTTCCATGGTCGGGAATAGCAGAAAACACGTCGCTGCTTCAGAAAGCACACAAAAGCCGCCTCTATTGGTTATTGTGTCTGTGCACCATTGAAAAAACCGCGCAAGCATAAGATAAAATAATTATGATAAATATGACTGCAATGCGCATAAAAGACAAGTTGGAGTTTAATTATGAAAGCAGAAATAAAATCCTGTTCTTGGTATCTGTGCGTGTACATTGGTTAGTGAGCTATATTTTGTTGATGAACTTGCCTCGAATAAGAACCTGAATTAAACTTGCGGACGCGTGTCACCGCCCTGAACATTCAACATTTATTTGATTTATTGTCCAAGTTCAAATTGTTCACGGGCGAAAAAAAAGGCTCAACACATGGACAAAAGTAGTAACATCAAGCATACAATTGAGAAAACACATGGCTAGATGGCGTCCGGATTAAAAAGGTTCTTAGTCCTGCAGGGTCTCCAAAAGCCCCCTTTTCTCAAGGATGGACCATGTTAATGATTGTACTGGACTGTGTGGTCACCGCAAGACTAGGCCTATCGGATAAACGCATTAAATATATCACCGAGACTGCAGACAGTAATATTGACATAACTAAAGTACAAACTAAAAACGTCAGAAACTAAACCACCAAAGCTGAGAACCACTCAATCAATCAATCAACGATGTATTTGTTATAGCGCCCGTGGTCACAAGCGCGAAAATGACAAAAACAAGACTACTACATACACAAGTACAAAGTGAGAATCAGAAAGAGAATATTCACATAGAGTAGAATAAGAAACCCATAACAAACAAACATACTTAAACAAGAGAAAAATTAATAAAAGAGTGGATATGCACAAGCGACTTCACATGACAAAATCAATAGAAAATAAGAACAATATAAGCATGAGTACAACAATACAATGGAACAACAATAGACACAAAACAGCACCACAGACATGTAGAGTCAGACCGAGGCATAAGGAGTGAGAGAGTGGGAAACAGTGTCAAAAGAAATAGAGAATAGATATTTGCGGAGGGAAGAAGAAAATTGGCGAAAAGAAGGGGATGAAGTAATAGAGACAGGAAGTGAGTTGTATAGTCGAGGAGCATAGAACGAGAAAGATTTAGCTGACCAAGGAGATTCATTCAAGGCGCGAGGACAGAACAAAGGAAGTGGAATACGGGACGATTGATTGATGGAAGGATCAAGAAGATCAGCTAAGTAAGCTGGAGATTTATAGACACGTAGTAGTTTGTATACAAGACAGCATAGGCGAAAGTGGATACGTGGAATGATGGGGAGCCAGTGAAATTGGAACAGGAAGGAGGAAGTGTGGCGACAGCGAGTGGGGTGGAGTACGAAACGACAGGATTGATTGATGATGCGCTGAAGGATTTTCAAAGAAGACCGAGGTAAGTTGAGGTGGAGTGAGCTGCAGTAGTCAAGACGGGAAAAAATAAGAGAGTGAACAAATTTGATAGCTGAAGGTTGGTCCAAACAAGAGCGGATAGGGTAAAGAGAACGCAGAATAAGGTAGCAGGTTCGAGCAGTGGAAATGACGTTATTGGTAAAAGAAAGATTGGAATCAAAAATAGTGCCGAGGTTACGTACAGTAGTGGAGAGAGGCAGAGGAAGTAAAGGAGGAGTGATACGAGGAGGGTGAAGAATTAAGAACTCAGATTTAGAAGTATTGAGAAGGAGGCGTCGAGATGAGGTCCATAAGGTAATATCACGTAGGATATTGGAAAGAAGAGAAGGACGAGAGAAAGAACAGGGGATACATAGTTGGATGTCGTCGGCATAGATATGGTAAGCAACACTGTGGCTCCGTAGAACTGGACAGAGAGAGGACATATAGAGGTTAAAAAGTAAAGGACCTAAGATGGAGCCCTGAGGAACTCCAGACAATAGAGAAGCAGAACTAGAAGTTGAGGAATTGAAATTTATGGCAAAGGTCCGGTTGGATAAGTAAGAGCAGAGAAGTGATAGGGCAGATGAAGATAAGCCAATGTGGGAAAGATCATGAGTAAGAATAGTGTGGTCAACTAGGTCAAATGCAGAAGACAAATCAAGGAGTACAAGAAGAACAGACTGTTTAAAAGAGAAATGCGATAAGATGTTTTGAGAGAGGGATATGAGGACAGTTTCAGTTGAGTGAAAAGGACGGAAACCAGATTGGAAAGGATCAAGAGCACGACAAATAAAAGGAGATAGTTGAGAAAAGATGGCAGATTCCAGAAGCTTGGAAGAGAAACTCAAGAGTGATATAGGGCGGTAGCTTTTACAATCAGAGGGATCAAGAGAGGTTTTTTTAGGACAGGATAGATAATGACATGCTTGTCAGAGAGAAATTTACCGTGGAGAAATGAAGAATTAATTAGATGAAGAAAATACGGGACCAGTGACATAATAGAAGAGGAAATGGCAAGGAAATTTATTGGATCGGCCGGTGAGAAAGAGATTTTTAACTTGGAGATTAGAAAAAGAACACCAGGGAGGTCAATCTGAGAGAAAGAGGGGAAATCATCAACAGAGGAAGTATGAGTCAGAAGAATATTGGAGTGGTTAATTTTAGCTTGTGCAGATATAACCTTATCAGTAAAGTAGGATGATAGATCGGAGGCTGATAGTGAAGAAACAGGATGAGAACGGTTGCCAGTGAGTTTGTTGAGAGTCACCCAGAGGGCCTTCGGAGAACGGGAAAGGGAGGAAAGACGAGAAGTGTAAAAAGATCGCTTAGCTGAAGAAAGAGCAGTAATGTACAGAGAGCGAGAAGTGGAAAAAGCCAACAAATCAGTGGACAGGAGAGAGCGTTTCCAGGTTCGTTCTATAGTGAGTGGCAACAATTTGTGACCCAGATTGGTCTCAATTGGCATCCCTCATCGAGAGTGTGTGAGCTGCGGTTGTTTGTTGTTTCTTTTTATGAATTGATTTGTGATCATTTAATTTAATTACGTTTGAATATTATGTTTTTATGAATCATCGCCTTAATTAATGTTTGTAAATTAATGTAATGTTACGCGCTTTGTGTATTGACGGATTTATCCTGTATGTGTGACCGTGTTACTGCTGACGTGGACCAATCAACTGATGACACGACATGACCTGACCGACCCTATATAAGCCCGCAGGAAATGCAATACATTCTTATTCTGTTCCACGCCGTGGCCGGTGTTTGTATACTTGTGGAGTCTAAGCGTTACAAGTGGTGACCCTACGACGTTCTATCATTTTATTTTCATATTATTGGTTCATATTCAATTCCGTTCCATGTATTTTCGCTGCTTACTTATCCTCTGGTCATTTTCTCCGTTATTTAATTTTCATTGCCCTCATTTTGCGTCTCATTCTCGTGCTATCACATTCATCCACATCATTTCACCCTCATCATGGAGACGGAATATCCCAAGCCCGCACCGCATCGTGCCGACGCCGAGGACGCCGCCACTGAGGACGCCGGTATCCACCACGTCTCAGTCAAACCACCGCAGTTTGTCGAAACGGACGCTGAGGCGTGGTTCAGGGTGCTGGCGTCTCAATTCAAGCTGAGCCGCGTGACGGTCGAGTCAACCAAATTTCATCACGCCATGTCAGCGCTGCCGACCAACGTCATCAGACGGCTCGCCGCCAGTGTGCTGGACTCGGAGAATTTCACGCTGCTCCGAGCTGAGGTCCTCAGGATCTTCGAGCGCACCAAGACGGAACTCTTCGAGGAGCTGATGGCGAAGGCGACGTTATCCGGCAAACCTTCGGCGCTGATGTGCGAGCTGCAGACCCTGGCGCGCAGAGTGGGAGCCTCGGACGACCTCATTCGTCACAAATTCACCCAAACTCTGCCGCCATCCATCGGTCCTGTCCTGGCAGCAAAGACGACCCTGTCTCTCGACCAATTGGCGGAGTTAGCGGACGACCTGATGCCTCTCGCCAGGTCCTACCAGTCAGCACAACCGTTCGCAGTCCTCAACACCTCCAACTACCAACAACCGGCCAACTACCAGCGTGGACCGAGTGGACGTGGACCGAGGCCGTTCCGCAGAGGCCAGCGACCCAAAGTTTGTCTTAGCCACTACTTCTACGGCCCCGAGGCTAGAACGTGTAAGCCGTGGTGTACGTGGCCGGACAAACGCACTGTCGTCACGTTGGAGCCGTCGTCGCGCCCTGCGTCTCGTTCCACGTCTCCGCAGCGCCAGCCGGAAAACTAGAGCGGCAGGCTATGGTGGCTGCACCATCAGGCCTGCCGCTTCTAACAGTTGCAGCCCGTGTTGGTGGACGCTGGGTACAGTTCGTGGTGGACACCGGCGCCGGAATCTCCATCGTCCCGCCGAGCATGGTGAACAGGTCCTCTCTGTGTCCTACTTCGGTCCGTATTTCTGCAGCCAACGGCCAGCCCATGACGGTTCATGGCGAGGCCCGACCGCAGATCGCCGTGCCGAAGCTGCGACGCACCTTCACCTGGACGTTCGTCGTGTCGGACTCTGTTTACCCTCTGCTCGGCCACGATTTCCTTCGACACTTTGAACTCATCGTCGACTGTCGCAACAGCTGCATCCGCGACGCCACGACAACGTTGAGAGCGCCTGCCACCGCCAGCCGTGAGCAACACGTGGGCCTGGTGGTGAATGATTTGGGTCACCTGCCGGCGTATGTCCGTTCGCTGCTGACTCAACATTCGCCGCTGCTCTCACCGCGTGAGGTCAACTGCCGGACTGTGATGCCCGTCCATCACAACATTGATACCGGCAGTGTGGCCCCTGTTTTCGCTCGCCCGCGTCGACTCACACCCGACAAAGAGGCCGCCGCAAAAGCCGCCTTCGACCACCTCATCGAGGCCGGTATCGTCCGTCGATCTAACTCGCCGTGGTCTTCTCCGCTCCACATGGTCGCCAAGAAGACCCCCGGTGAGTGGCGCATCACGGGCGACTATCGTGCGCTTAACGCCCGCACGGTACCAGACAGGTACCCTCTCCCGCACGTGCAGGACTTGTCGGCGCGGCTGGCGGGCATGGCGGTGTTCTCCAAGCTGGACCTGCTGCAGGCGTACTACCAGGTGCCTATGAACGAGGACGACATTCCGAAGACCGCCGTCGTCACTCCGTTCGGGCTCTTCGAGTACATGTTCATGCCGCTGGGGCTGCGCAACGCCGGCGCCACCTTCCAGCGGCTGATCAACAGCGTTCTTGGGCACCTGGACTGTACGTTTGCTTACCTGGACGATGTGCTGGTTTTCTCGCGGGATCAGGAGCAGCACAAGCGCGACCTGTCAGCTGTGTTTGAGGTCTTCGAACAGTATGGCCTTCGCCTGTCCCTAGAGAAGTGCTCGTTCTTCCAGACGAGCATCGACTTCCTGGGCCACAATATCACAGCTGACGGAGTTCGCCCTCCGGACGCCAAGATCGCCGCCATCAGCGATTTCCCAGCACCTTCGGATTCTGCCTCTCTCCGACGTTTTCTCGGCATGGTGCGTTTTTACAGGCGAATGATTCCGAGTTTCGCCAAGATAGTCCATCCACTCTCGGAACGGACCAAGATGCAGCCCAACGCCAAGTCCCTCACGTTAGATGACGAAGAGAGAGCGGCATTCGTCGCTGTCAAGGAGGCGCTGGAGAACGCGTGCACTCTTCCACATCCGCTGCCCAAGTGCTCACACCTGCAGCTCGTCACCGACTGTTCGTCCACGGCCGCCGGCGCGGCCCTGCATCAAATGGTCGACGGCAGCCCACAACCGGTATCTTTCTTCTCAAAGAAGCTGTCCGTGGCGCAAAGGAAGTACTCAGTGTACGACCGCGAGCTGCTGGCCGCCTACTACGCCGTGCTGCATTTCCGGCACCACCTGGAGGGTCGATCGGTGACGCTGCTGACCGACCACAAGCCGCTGGTGTCAGCGTTCAGCAGTCCCAACGTGGCCAAGTCTGACCGTCAGCAGCGCCACTGGTCGTACATCACCGAGTACGTGTCGGATGTGCAGCACATCAAGGGCGCTGACAACATGGTCGCGGACTGTCTTTCACGCAGCGTGAACGCTGTCGAAATCGATGTCTGCGACCTGCCGGCCATCGCACGTACACAAGCAGATGACGCTGAGACCCAGACTGCTGCTGCTTCGCTAACGCCGGTGAAGACGTCAGGAGATCTTCCGTTGTTGTGTGACCTGTCGACTCCACACCCCAGACCGTTCCTGCCCGAGAAGTGCCGCTTACCTGTGTTCAATCAAATGCACAGTCTGTGCCACCCAGGTATTGCGGCCAGTGTCAAGATGATAAAATCTCGGTATGTCTGGCCGAAGATGGAGTCAGATATCAAGTCGTGGGTCCGCGCCTGCACCGCGTGCCAACAGGCCAAGATAACCAGGCACACCAAGTCGCCACGGACAGAATTCGACGTTCCAAGTACACGCTTCGAGTGCGTCCACTTGGACATAGTGGGACCGCTGCCGCCGGCCACGTCGCGCTACCACCTGCAGTCGACACCCTACCGCTACTTGTTGACCTGTATCGACAGAGCCAGCCGTTGGTCCGAGGCCGTGCCGCTGACGGAAATCTCTGCCGCGTCCGTCGCTGAGGCCTTCATGTACCACTGGGTATCCCGGTTTGGTGTGCCACTTCGTGTGGTGACTGACCGCGGTACCCAGTTCGAGTCGGAGCTGTTCCGTGAACTTTCCGCCCTGGTCGGTTTCCACCGTGTGAGGACTACGGCGTACCACCCGCAGTCAAACGGCCTCGTGGAAAGACTCCATCGGGTGATAAAAACAGCTTTAACAGCTCGGCGACAGGACTGGCTCTCGTCACTGCCGGTGGTGATGCTGGGTGTGCGACTGCTGCCGACTGAGTCAGGCATTTCTCCTTTCACAGCTGTCACTGGCGGATACCTGCTGTGTCCCAGAGTCCCGACGGGCGACACCGTCTCGACCAGGACGCAGCACCAGTTTGTGATGGAGTTGGCCCGGAGGATGCAGGAGGTGGATTTCCACAGCATGTCGGCCGGTACTGTGCACGGTACGTCTCCGTCTTATGTGCCGGCTAAGCTGATGTCCTGTGAGCAGGTGTGGGTTCGTGTGGACCGAGTGCGAAGACCGCTAGAGGCGCCTTACCGCGGTCCGTTCCGCGTCGTTTCGAGGTCTCCGAAGGTGTTCAAGATCGCCCTACCAACTGGCGGGTCGGAGACTGTGTCAATCGACCGCCTCAAACCGGCCGTCGTTCCAGCCGCAGTGTCTGCCGCCAAACTGGCGCCGTCCGCACCTCCCACACCAGCTCCGAGGACTGCAACCGCCCCGCCTCCTACCCCTGTACCGGCGCCTCGTGCCTCTCCGCCACCACAGCTGCCACCGCTGCCGCCACCACAGAAGACCACCCGGGCAGGTCGGAAAGTCCGGTTTAAGGTAGACCCAGACTTTGACTATTCTTGACCATACCCTTGATTTCGAGACTGACGTTTTGATTTGACTTATCTCTATAGTTTTTTCGTGTTCCGTCCATTGCTGATTTTGTTGCATTTGTCGCATTGTCTCCATTTATATTTCTAGGTTTATTCGTGTATACCTTTAACACCCACGTCTCACGTTTCTGCACGGGCTACTCCGTATATCTGCTGTATGCCAGAGTAGGCCTGTGTAGTACAGTGGGGCGCACGTCGTTCACTGCTGCTTCCTGCGTGCTGATGTTATTGTGCAATAATTCATATAGTGTTTATTGTTATATATTTGTTATACATATGTCCTCATCATCATTTTTTCATCATCATGATCATCATCACCGTCATTAGTTTGTATGTGTAATCAGCTGGTGCAGTGTGTGAACGTACGCCGTGCGTATTCTCTCGTGTGTCTTATGTATCATGTACCTTGTCCGTGTATCGCCCAGCTCCGCTCTGGTAGGGGGAGTCCTATAGTGAGTGGCAACAATTTGTGACCCAGATTGGTCTCAATTGGCATCCCTCATCGAGAGTGTGTGAGCTGCGGTTGTTTGTTGTTTCTTTTTATGAATTGATTTGTGATCATTTAATTTAATTACGTTTGAATATTATGTTTTTATGAATCATCGCCTTGATTAATGTTTGTAAATTAATGTAATGTTACGCGCTTTGTGTATTGACGGATTTATCCTGTATGTGTGACCGTGTTACTGCTGACGTGGACCAATCAACTGATGACACGACATGACCTGACCGACCCTATATAAGCCCGCAGGAAATGCAATACATTCATATTCTGTTCCACGCCGTGGCCGGTGTTTGTATACTTGTGGAGTCTAAGCGTTACAGTTCTAAGGAGCGTAGATTTTTTTTTAGCTCCAGAAGATGAGAGTTTACCACGGAGGAGCTGACCTGTGTTTATGAGGACGAGCAACTAAAGGAAAAATATTATCATTGATGGAACATAGAACCGAAGACAGAAAAGTATGAAAACTCACATGTTATTTGAAATTGCACACCACTTCTCGTGAATGGTGCGCACAAATAGTATTATTGAGTCAACTTAGTAAAGCTTCTAGATGTAAATGTTCTTCAAAACTGAAGATTCCAGGGATTTTCTTCAGCCTAGAAGCTTTACCAAGTTGAAAAATATACACCAGCTGTGCGCACCAAGCACGAGAAGTGGTGGACATTCCATTACTACAGGCTGAATTCCATTCTTGCTATCAAAAGGACAAGGTAGTTTCATACGGCGTTATTGCAAATAGTTTTCCTCGCTCATAATGAAATTTGCATTTTATTCATTGTGTTTCTCGTTCTTCAGTATTTTCATTCATCATCATCTGGGGCCGTTGTTTTATCCTGTGAGGATTTTTAGCGACATTTGAAATATACTTTGGTTCAAGTGGTAACATACTTGCTTTCAACAAGCATTTTCTGTATTTTGTTTAGTCTCGGATTTAATTACCAGCGGGATATATATAGTTTGCAACAATATGTTTCATATTTCAGCGTTATTCATTTTGTGGAAAACGTTTTGACTAGTATGTGTTATAACTAGTCCCTTATTGTAATATTATGTATTAATCGTTCGAGTGTGGCTCTTCATGCTTCGCCAAGCCCAACTGTTTCCGGTTGACTTGTCTTAGAGCAGTGTTTCTCAACCTTTTTCTTGCCGTGGCGCCCTTGAATACAATGTGAGTTCTTGTGGCCCCCCAGAAACCGTCAGTGGCCCCCCAGAAACCGTCAGTGGCCCCCTTAGAAGTCCTTGTGGCTCCATACACATGGATGATCGCGACGCGATTTCTCCCTAGGATTAGCTCATGTACGCTGGTGACTCTTTCCACCGGCAACCGAAACAACAACAACAATGCTCGGCCAGACAACCTGAGGAACAACAACAACAACAACCGGAACACAATTGAACTTTACAACATCGATAATATTAATATATAATTTTAAATTGTATAATGCCGCCTTGTGTTCGACTGACAGTGATAGTCTGTTTATGTTCCTCTTGATGTTGTGCTGCGATGACCCACATTTCCGGTTCAAGATGAATGTATTGTTGACACAGGCAATCCAAACAGCTAATTGAAATGGTATCAAATGCTCACAAGCCACTATACTTGTGTCGCAAAAAGTCCCAGTCAGACATTAACAGCCAAACAGCTCCTATATGTACAATTCTACTATCAACGTCCTAATCCCATCCTAGTCTCCCCTAACACCCCACTACGTTCCTATGTTTACATCTCGAATGCCTCTGTTCCAATCCTATAATGCTCTACTGCCTAGTCGACACCGTCTTTTATCCGGACCCCCGGACATTTGCACTGTTTTGCAACAATGAAATCAGTGTGAGTTAGCTCTACAGACACACATACAACAATGTCAGCCACCTGGGTCCAAGGCTACCTCAATCAGTAATTTACGATAGACTCTAGTGGTGTTTTCACTTCTGAGGATACGCAGGTCTACGCCCTGCTTCAACACATACTCAGTAGAAAGCGTTCAGAGCATGTTTACATATATACACCTATTCCTACGTGAGCTCGACACAAGTCGATTAATGATACTACTTTAAATAAACACAACCATCAGTCTCGCTTTAAAACAATGTATGTTTTGTGCAATGCAACACACACGCACATACGCACCTGCACTCCCACATCTAAGTACGAACTACGCATGTAGTTAGTTTACACATTTGGATGCAGCACGCGTGTGACAATATTTATCATCGCTGCTAAGCTAGCCTAATAGACTCACAACACAAAGCAAAAAACAAAGAGAAAATCTGGTCCGACTGAAACTTTGTTACAAATTGTTTCAACAAATGTTTCGTGGCCCGTGAGAAAATATGTTGGCCCCCCATTTTTTTATTTCTTCCTATGCCCCCTCAGAAAATTCCCGTGGCCCCCAAGGGGGCCTTATGGCCGACGTTGAGAAACACTTTTTCAGGGTGTTTTTAGTGACATCTGGTGGTAAAAAAATTGAACTACAAGCTGGCGACCTTTTCCGCCTATAATTTGGCGGATTTTGTCGTTTTTCGCTCCGTTTGTCCGTTTTCGATTGCTGTTTTCGTTTATGTGTTTTTTCAGTCTACGAGTGCTAAAAACTCCGTGTCTGTGCACTTGTGTTTGTTTCTTGCTTGTTGGGAGTTATTTGGTTGGTTATTTGCACCTTTTTCTGTTTTGGGTTTGATTGTATTTGTTTGATTGGCTATTTGCACCAGGTTAGGTTAGTTCATTGCGATGACAAGACCAACTACATTAAACACTTCTTCGATTTGTGTATCGCTCATAATTTCTGTGGTAGGTACAATAAATCTGGAGGCTGATGGACGTCCACTAGGTGTCATTTCACAATAACTGCCTGATACCACCACCACGTGACCCGATAAAACAGAAAATATCCACCACCAGAAACACAGGCAACAAACACCATGCATTTAGTGAAGCACACGAAAATACAAAAAGGAAATTATGAACAACTGATGGAAGGTCACAAATACAAAACAAACTTGAAAAACATGAAAAGTGCAAATAACTAACCAATAACTCCCAACAAGCGAAAGACAAATACGCGTGCACAGAAACTGGCGTATATTGGAAGTTTTACGAAAAACGGACAAACGGAGCGAAAAACGACAAAATCCGCCAAATTATAGGAGGAAAGGGTTGTCCGCTTGTAGTTTAATTTCTTACCACCAGATGTCACTGATAAAACACCCTAAAATAAATTAATTGTACACTAATTGTCAACCATTTTTCCTTAACACCCTCAGCCCGCCCCCCATCGGAAAAATATTCGGGCCGTCACTGTGTATATGTGTTTGTAAGTCTTTTAATTCGATGTATTGCCACCCAGACAAACAACAAATTATAGAGCAAAACAGACTAATAAAACAACGGTTCGTCGAGCCATGACTCTTGCACGAACGGATAGTATATAATATAACCAAGTTCCGCATAAACAAGTTGCACTCACGCACCCGGTAATGTTATATGATGAAAAAAGTATACATCATCGGGCACAATTATTTCTGTATTAGTACGACGTTTCGCCTCAACAAGGCTTTATCAAGTACTGTTTTTTTAAATACATAAAAAGACGAGCCAAGAACACAAGAAGGGTGTTCTATGGGTGTGCGAATACAGCAATTATTGTGCTCGATGAAGTATACTTTTGTTCCTCGTAGAACCAAGTTGTACAATTATGTGGCTGTGGTTGTGTTAGTGTATGAGACAATGAGCGCCGCTGATGACTCGGGCTGGCGGCGGGCCTGTGTCGTGTGGCAGTGGCTGAACGGAGAGCTCAGCTGGCGACCGTACAGCGCGGCCGTCGTTCAACTGCTAGAACGAGCCAGCACTCGCCGGCTCAACTGCGTGCTGCTGGGCGACGCTGACCCACTGCTGGCCGATGTCTCAGTGAATATCACCACTGCACGACAACTGTACAAACACTCCGGTCTGTCTGTCTGTCTGTCTGTCTATCTGTCTGTCTGTCTGTATGTCTATCACTGTATCTGTCTGTATCTATTACTTTGTGTCTGTGTGTGTGTTTGTTCACCTGTCTGTGTCCGTGTATCTATCTGATGTGCATTTGTGTGTAAATTAAAGTAATGTCAATTGCTTTATTGTACTCCGATAAGTTGGCTTTTCCGTACAATACCAATACAATTGTGTGTGTGTGTGTGTGTGTGTGTCAGAGTGTGAGATAGAAGTTGGTCGTTGTTTGTACGGCGCTGACTCGGCGCCTGCTCGTGGAGTTACCTGGCAATGGCAGCCGGTCAGTGGTTCATCAGCAGATCACTTGTGGCACGGCTACAACATGCAGGTACTAATAGACTGGCTCAGTGGTTCTCAACCTTTTTCCAGTGCTTACACCCCGGCATTTTTGATAGTTATGATGAGTACGGTAAATATACCAACGACGTATTAACCCAACCTTTTTCATTCAATATTCGCTCATACAACTTGAAATTCCTTTAGGAAAGAATGTGTATGTACAAGCAAACATGTTTGGTTTAAAATGACAAGTGCATTATTTTGTGTGCGTATCACAGGAGTTCTCGCAGTGCTCAGGTACCAAACTCGCACCGGTTTAGTGGTGCCAGCAACTCCGGTTAACAAACACTGATATAACTGGCGCAAATAATGCCCACAACTTTAATCAGCGTGTTTTATTATATACTTAATTAATTTTGAAACATCAATCATTGCGTGGACATTTGTTATTATGCTAGAAATTAGCACTGGGCGAGTGTGAATGGCTAGTGTATTCACTGGTGTTTGTTTGTTAAATGTCCACATATTATTATAAATTGCAGGCAGATCCAGTAGCATGGGGGAAGAGTGTGCAAGTGCGCTATTACCACCCTGCGGTGACCTCATCTGTACGTTAAACACACAACAGAGCTAGAGAAAGAGAGTTTGAGAAGTGAAAGTTTAGTCAGGAAGATGGAGAAGTAAATAAATTAAGATGTGGCCAGTGACCCCGCTCGTCGTATATTTATATGGATATATGGCAGCGGCCAGTGTGTTGGCTATCCACACTGACGTCACTACGTGTATGAGTGTGTGTGTGATATTGTTTGTATGCCTGTGTGCATGTGTGTGTGTGTGAGTGTCACTGGACACAAGTTGCGTTGTACGCTCGTTCACCCTTCACTGTGTAATACATTCATTCGCTCATCAACCACGCCAGTGTTTGCATACGCCGGGCTGCTACAAGTGGTGACCCCGACTTTCTTCGAACGAATTTTTCAGTGATCCAAACGAGATTAACTTCTTGTCAACAGCCAACATGCCGGATGAAAAAGCCGATGTTTTTTGCGCTCCAGTTCGCGTTGAATTGCCAGCTTTTGATGAGATCGACATTGACACATGGCTGTTAATGTGCGACAATCTGCTGGAGGCATTGCTACGCAGACAACAAAGTTCCGCAAATTGCTCGCGAAACTGCCACCGTCTCAATTCCGACTTGTAAAAGACATTGTGTCTCAGTCGCCTCTTGCTTCAGACTGCTACGATCTTCTGCGGCGCAGATTGAGGAGCAGACTACAGCTCACCTCTGCGGAGCGCTTCAGACAATTCGAGAGCCTTCCAAGACAGCTCGTCTCAAGAAAACCATCACAGTTGTTTGCTTGGCATTCTTTATCCAGACGACACGGACCATCAAATTATTCGTGAGGCTTTCCTGTGGAGAACACCAGACTATCTGCAGTTGCTCTGCCGCGATTGGCTCAACAGTGATTGCCTCCGCGATGTCGTCCTACGCGCTGATACTTACCATCAACCAGCTCTGCCGACCCTCCCTGTGGTAGCGCATGTGACTCCGAATGACAGCGAGATCGACATGGATCACACAGCTAATGCGGTGAGATTTCGTAGCAGCGGACGTAAGGCAACTGTACAATCACCAGGGCCACAACGGAGGCAAAGTCCTTCACGCCACAAGTCATCGCAGCCGACCGCCTTCACTGACCGGTGGTGCCGCCTGCATCGTAAGTTCGGCCCCGCAGCCCGCAAGTGTCTCGGGTCCTGTACGTTCACAAGTGACTTCAAAACTTTTCCGGGAAACGAGCCGAGCAGCCGACGGTAATGGCGACGTCTGGCTGCAGCGATCGTGAGTGCCATCTCTTGTATGTCACTGATCTCACGGGTCGAAGATATCTCGTTGACAGCGGCTCTGAAGACTCCGCGCTGCCAACGGTTCCATAATACCTGTGTACGAGGTCGGACGCGACCTGAACGTGGATCTCGGTCAGGGTCGGTCATACTCGTTTAAATTTATTGTAGCAGCAGTGCCCACACCGATTCTCGGCGCAGATTTCCTACGTGAGTTCGGACTGCTGGTAGATATGCGCAGTCACCGGCTAACCGATAGCGCGACGTTTCTGTCAGTTACATACACAAACATGACAGTCATCCTCTGCTTGCACATGTTCGATCTGATGATCAGAAGGAAGGCGACGGCAAGTTATTCTGTGACATACGCTTTTCGAGTGTGTTCAAGCAGCTGTCGACTCTCCCGTCCGGATTCCCCGCCGTCACAATTCCAGGAGTTGAGCACCGAATAATAACTCGCGGAAATCCGGTACACGCCCGACCATGTCGCCTCATGCCGGCAAAATTGACAGCATCGAAGGATGAGCTGGAATATCTGGTCAGTCAGGGTATTGTCGTGCCATCTTCATCTCCGTGGTCCAGCCCGATCCACCTAGTTGACAAAGGCGGAGGAAGGTCCTACCGAACGGTGGGGTGCTATGAGCGTCTCAACGCACTCACTGTTCTTGACCGGTACCCGGTACCTCACCTACAGAGCTTTGCAGATCGGCTGTGTGGAGCAACAATCTTCAGCACTGTCGACCTCGCACGGGCGTTCTATCGAATTCCTGTGTACGGACCGGACCAGAAGAAGACAGCGATCACAACCCCGTTCGGTCTGTTTGAATACCGACGCATGCCATTTGGCTTGTCCAACGCTGCGCAGACGTTTCAGCGACTGATGGATTCAGTGCTTCGCGGTATGTCCAATGTTTACGTGTACATTGACGACATCCTGATCTACTCACCGGATGCTGAGCAGCACCGTCGCGACCTTTACGAGCTGTTCCGCCGCCTCCAAAAAGTTGGTCTGGTCATCAACCCAGAAAAATGTGTTTTTGGTAGGTCTGAGGTGCGCTTTCTCGGCCTGAAAGTTTCCGCCGACGGCATCGAGCCCCTGCCGGACAAAGTGGCCGATCTTGTCGCTGTACATCCACCAGGAAACGTTCATGAGTGTAAACGCTATTTGGGTATGATCAATCATTTTCATCGATTTATCCCAGGCCTTGTAGCGTTAGGTACAGCCACTCCATGACGTGTGCAGTTCCGGTCAGCGCACCTTTCACTGGACGGAGGCTCAAAACTCTGCTTTTAAGGCGAGCAAATGGGCGCTAGCCCACGCATCTCGTCTAGTGTTTCCTTGGAACGATGCCCCGACCAGAGTGGTGGCCGATGCGTCTGATACAGCTGTGGGAGCGGTGATATTGCAGAAGCAACGTGGAGTGTGGATTCCTCTAGCATACCACTCACGGAAGCTTCAGGGTGCCCAGCTTCGCTGGTGTACAGGCGACAAAGAACTCCATGCGTTCTTTAGTGCCATAAAACGTTTTCGCCACTTGCTAGAAGGCCGCCCAGGACTCCAACTGTGGACTGACCACAAGCCGCTCACATACGCCTTGACCAGTTCATCCGAACGTTCGCCGCGCGTACAGAGACAGCTTGCGTTCATTAGTGAATTTTCGACCGACATACGTCACATCAACGGACTCGACAATGTGGTTTCCGACTGTCTGAGTCGGCCACCGACGCCCGTCTCCAGAGAATCTACGCACCATTCGTCCGTCGTGTATACGGAAGCGCAGCAGAATATGGATTCGTCGCGTTTGGCGAAAGCACAGCAGACCTGTGAAGAAGTGGCGTCTCTGGCAGCATCTCCGTCGCTCAACATCGTGCGGCGTAGCGTTGACGGTGATTCGACGGGCCTCATCGTCGACATTTCGACCGGCGTAGATCGTCCTTTAGTACCAGTGTCCCTGCAACGTGAGGTGTACGAGCGGTTCCACAACATGCACCATCCCAGCGCCAGAGTGACACGCCGCTTGATCTCAGAAAGATTTGTGTTTTCTCGGCTCTCCTCGAAAGTTGCCACATGGGCCAAAAGCTGTTTGCATTGTCAGCAGTGCAAAGTCGCGCGGCACCAGCGTACTCTTCTTCGTCGCCCACCTCTGCCTTCCTGTCGATTTGAAAGTCTACATGTGGACATTGTAGGCCCTCTACCCGAGGTCAGCGGATACCGGTACATATTCACCGTGATTGATCGGTTCACTCGCTACCCGGAGGCGGTTCCGATGGTAACAGCGACAGCACCGGAATGCGCTAAAGCTTTGTTGGACGGGGTGGCCAGGTTCGGCATGTGTCTCTCTATCACGTCAGACCGAGGGCGTCAGTTTGTCTCTGACCTCTGGAAAGAGTTGTGGGCGTTACTTGGAGCACAATTAACCACATCCTGCGCCTACATGCCCCAACAGAACGGTCTGGTTGAGCGCATGCACCGGCAACTGAAGGCATCATTGACAGCTGCACTGCAAAATAATATCAATTGGCCATCAGCTCTCCCCGTCGTACTACTGGCAATGCGCTCGTCGTACAAGCCCGACATAGGAACGTCGTCTGCAGAACTCGTTCTGGGGGAGAAATTCCGGCTTCCAGGTCAATTTTTCACTGCGACTCATCCAGTTCCAGCGAGTGAGATGGCGCGCCAGTTGGTGAAGTCATTTGCTGACTTACAGCCTGTCCCGACAGCTCGGCATCGCCGCTATGACGCCCACCGGCCTTTCATCTCACCGTCACTGTCAACGGCTTTGCACGTGTTCGTAAGAGTGGACAGCGTTAGAGCCCCGCTATCTCCTCCATACCAAGGACCATATGCGGTGATTCATTGAGGGGATAAGGCGTTTGCGATAAACAATAACGGCAAGGAAGATACGGTTGCAGTGAACCGACTGAAGCACGCACATTTGGAGCGGAGTGACCAGACTTCACAGATGCCACTAGCGGCCTCGTCTCCAGCGCCAGTTCATGCTGATTCACCACAGACGCCAGCTCAAACTCCATCGCCAGCGTCAACATCTCCGCCGACTGTCAGAATCTGGTCCCGGCGCTCCAGACCAGTGCGGCCTCCATATCACTTCAGGTAGTCGGTGCAGGCACCTGTGGGGGGGCGGGGGGGGGGGGCTGTGGCCAGTGACCCCGCTCGTCGTATATTTATATGGATATATGGCAGCGGCCAGTGTGTTGGCTATCCATACTGACGTCACTGCGTGTATGAGTGTGTGTGTGATATTGTTTGTATGCCTGTGTGCATGTGCGTGTGTGTGAGTGTCACTGGACACAAGTTGCGTTGTACGTTTGTTCACCCTTCACTGTGTAATACATTCATTCGCTCATCAACCACGACAGTGTTTGCATACGCCGTGCTGCTACAAAGAAATAAACTAATGTCATGATAAAGAAATGTCAAATTCACACGTTAAATAAAAGTGCATATACATAAATATATTCAAATTTGAAGTGCGTTGTTGAAATTTTGCAATGTTTTTGTCGAAATTTGGAAGTACATATAGTATTATACATATAATATTGAAGCAATACACAGGTCAAAGCGGATTTTTCCAGTCGTTTTATTGCACTCACATTGGCATCTGATGTCTACGTACTAATTGTGAGCGCAGATGCTGGGGAGTATATATAGATGCCGACAAATTAGCTAGACTATTAATATGCAATTATACCCCTCCTGCCGATAGTTCTGCTGATGTCAGCTCATTGGTATATGGGGCCATCAACATCAGCATAGGAAATAGTAGCAATACATGACAAATGTGTGTTTGTATGCGATTATATGCAAATATTTGTTAGACTCCGTGGTGTAGTGGTAGCACACCCGCCTCACAAGCGGGAGGTCCGTGGTTCAAAACCCGGCGGACCAGCCTTTCTTGGGTGAATTGTATAATCTCACAGCCCCTGTCCACCCAGCAGTAAATGATGGTACCAGATATCAGTCATGTGTTGTGTCATGCATTCTGGGGAGGTGATCCTCTCTAATACGTCTTCCGTCCTTGTGGCGTCATAGCGTGGAGAGGGTCGGTTCTGCGGTGAGAGCAAGCTGTACGGGACACACCTGTGTGTGTTCATAAGCTTCGGCTTCTTCCCGTGTAGCAGTTGTCTCTTAGACCTTTAACGATATGATTTTCATTGAAGTGTTTGTGTCGTAATTGAATATACCGAACATGGCTTGTAGTCTCATGTAATTGACGAACTGAGTTAACTTTGAACAATAATGCAGTAAGTTTGTCATGTCCCCGAGTCTCTACACAAATTCACGCGCTTGATGTCATTGTGCGCTCGGTTAATGCAGGTCCAGTGTGCACTGGAACAAGTTCACACACACATGCTGGCCTCCGCTGACAACGGCGTGGTCGGCGCTGAAGGTGAAGGTGCAGGTGTTTGGCGTGTTCACCTGGCAGTTCTGGATTCTCGACTCAACGGCGTGGTGGATTTGTCGACAATGAGCGAGACTTGTGACGGACAGGTGCGCGTTGTTAGAAGACAGCAACAGACGCCTTATCCGCTGGTCAAAGTGTCGCGGCACCAGTTTGTCTATACACCGCCATCTGTCGGTGAGTGTGGCAACTACACCGTGGTGCCAGTCATGGATCATGCTAGCTCTTGTAATACCCCTCCTTACGACTCTGGCAAAATGCAGTTGCTAGCAGCTTCTCGGTCTCCCGGGGACTTGAACTGTTCACTACTGTCTACTACATAAACTACTGTTTTGCGCTAGTTTATGATGTGTGAGGCAGGGGGCCGGCCCTGTTATGGCTCTGATTTCAGCCGTTTCCTGGCCGCTCTTTCTGTCGTCCAGCAGACAAGCTCTTATCACTGCTATTATCATTGTCATTATTACCATTAACATCAATAAATTACACGACTGAAATTTCCATATTTACTGCAATAAATCGTGGTAGACATTATATCCTCTACTACAATATACACTTATATATTTGTTCTCTGTTTATTCATATTTATTGTTAGTGGTTTTATGTCTACAACGAGTTATTGGAGTAAATATGGGAATTTCAGTCGTTTAATTTATAACGTTCACGCTGTTCACATTTCATAGCTTGTTTATTGATGTTAATAATAATAATATAATAATAATATTGAAGTTAATATATTTGACTGCACATTTTCTGTTCGTTTCAATTCGGGGGGCTGAGTTGCGTATGAGTGACTGGATAACATGTGAAGGTCATGACTTGGCATATTTTTCAATGATATATTACACATGCATTAATGAGCGAATGTGTTTTGCGATAATGGTTATATCAATAAATCACAGAAAGGTATTTTTCTTAACCGAAAGATATGTTTGTTGATGGAAACGTTTGACTCATCTCCCGGAGCCAAGCCTGTCGGTCAGCCAGTGATAATGTATTGTTCACACACGCGTGTCGCGCTGTCGTGGATCATTGGCAGACGAGATCATGCGTGCCAGTGTACTGGCTGCACGGCGAGATAAGAAAGTGCGTGACAAGCAACAACAACAGTCCTGCACATCTGTCAGACGACGCACGCTGATCAAACGACTGTGTCGGCTATCCAGTCGCTTGACACTGTCTTCAAATACTGGTCGCAGCTCATCTGACAGTGCATCCAGAGACAACACCTCTCCTGCAAACTCTCCTGCAAACTCTCCTGCAGTCTCCTCTTCACCAGCGCACTTGTCATCATCAACATGCTCGATGCTGGACCGGCGTCGTCTCAGCGTGGCCACCGTGTCGACTTATGTCAGTCACGGCTCGGATGTCGACGGTGTGAGTGGTGGTGTGAATGGTGGTGTGAGTGGTGGTGTGAGTGGTGGTGTGAGTGGTGGTGTGATGAGTGGTGATGTGAGTGGTGGCGGTGTGAATGGTGGTGTGGTGAGGTGTTTACTCGACACTTCACTGAATGAACACTGTCAAGCCTCATACAGCAACACTCACATCCAGCAGAATGCACGCTTTTCTCGCGACCGCCGATGTTGTAGCGGCTTCACTGCACATAATAACCCGGCTGCTACTGTCCAATCTGTCGGTATGTGCGATCCACTGTCTGTTTGTCTGTCTGTGTGTGTGTGTGTGCTGGTTCTCATATCTCTCTTTTCCTCCAAAGATTAGTATTTCTTCCTATTAAGGCACTTATTGACTGTCGCGTATGCTTAATTATTCATTCTACCCCTATTCTTCGTAAGCCCTGGTATATATTTGAGCTTGTCTTTTAAAAAATCTACTCGTACACTTAGGTCAACTGTTGATTCTCGTCTCTTACTGGAACCTGCTTTTCCTTCTAAACATACTCACTATAATCGTTGTGTTTCTATTTCAGGACCCCGTATTTACAATAAGCTCGCCCCAACACTGCGTTCTATCACTTCTATCCTTTTTTTAAAACAACACTAAGATATATTTATTAGCGAAATCTTGATATACTTTAGATAACATTGTTTATACTAGCCATGAATATAAGGTGAATATAAGATGCCATTTTTTCTCTCTCTCCACCTTTCGCTGTTCCTATGTGTGTATATTTGTGTGTTTTTGTGTGTATGCGTGTGTATATATATATACTTATACATATATATGTGTGTGCGTGTGTGCATGTGTGTATGTGTGCATGTTTGTATGTTTGTATGTGTGTGTGTGTGTGTGATGTGTGTGTGTGTGTTTGTGTGTGTGTGTGTGTGACAGAGGCGACATTCGAGCAGTTATTGTTACTACACACTGTGGTGGTGGCGGTGGCGCCACCTGGCGGTGTTGCTGTTAACTATTGTTGTGTGTGTGCTAGCGAGACGCAGCCACCGGCCACAATACTGCAGCTCTGCTCGTGCAAACATCAAGTGCATCTCAACTGTGCTCGCGCGCTATTCTCCGCCAATAACCAGGTGGCCGCGTGTGTCTGTGTACTTATATATGTGCGTTTGCCTATATGTTTGTGTATATATGTGTGTTTGCGTGTTGACGTAAGACTTATTCCCGTGTAGCAGCTGTCACTTGAGACCTTTCACCTCTAATGTCATTTACGAACACAATAAGTGAGAGTGTGTGTATGTGTAGTTGTACGTGAGTGTGTGAGTGTGCCTGTATGTGTGTGTGCTTGTATGTGTGGACATGTATGTGTATGTGAGTGTGTGTATGCTCCGCTGTTGCAAGTGTGAAAGAACAGTTGGCAGAAATGATACAGTGCATTATGGCAGGGAAGTTTCTAGCAATCGCTCAACTGAATGACAAAAGTGTATAGAATAAAGGTGAACAACAAACACCAATAGGAAAATACATGATAATTACAAATCCAATATTGTTAAGCTACACATTCACGCTCGAAGAAGGCATCTGAAACACGCACATGCACGACGATGTACTTAATTAAACACTCAATTTTGCAACGCATTCTGCACGCCACTGTATGTTCAGCACACACACACACACACACATACACACCAATATACACCAAGGTATGGTTGTGTACGCACACACACATGAGCTTTATTATATTATAGAAATTTTCGATATGTGTTTATGTCATATTTGCAGGATAATTTCACAAAACATAATGTATATACACAATAATTTTATACATTTTCAATTAACAGAACATAACAGCATTCAACAGTTTTTGGATATTTCTATACTAAATTTGGCTGAATTATAATTGTGTGTGTGTGTTTGTGTGTGTGTGTTTGTGTGTGTGTGTGTGTGTGTGTGTGTGTGTGTGTGTGTGTGTCAGTCTGGCTACTTGCAATGTGCATGTTGTGGTGCAGTGCACGGTTGCATGATAGGCACTCAACCTGCATCCTGCAAGATGAGCACGAGAATATTACCGCTGTCTCTGCCCGGCTTCAACTGCAACACCATTGAAATCTGCTTCACGTCAGTGGAAATCACACCGCACTTTCTCATTGTGTCTGTGTGTTTTATGGGTGTATGTGTATATTGTTGTGGGTGTGTGTGTGTGTGTGTGTCTGTCTGTCCCTCCTTTCATTGATCAAATATATATTAACGGTAACTTATTTCAATCTATTATGGCGCTATATGGATAACTATATTATTTTTCATATAACTATCTTATTATGTTTTGAAATAGTTTCTTGTCATGCCTCCTGGTAGATTTTCATATTTCTTATTCACATCTCTTTTTCTTCTTTCTTCTAGCGTTTAAAAGTCAATTTTTTGGTGTATCGGCTTATAATTCAGTGTTTTCAGTTCGGCAATACATTTTCTATTCTCTCAATCGCCGGCATGTGCTTTTGAACATGTGTGTACAGTGTGTGTGTGTGTGTGTGTGTGTGTGTGTGTGTGTGTGTGTGTGTGTGTGTGTGTGTGTGTGTGTGTCAGTGTGTGTGCTGGTGGTAGTCGGGCTCTTAGAGACGAGAATTCTGGTCGTTTTTTTACACCACCAACTTCTCCTCATGTCACATATCTGCCTCATACTGCACAAGGTCTACAGGTACCGTACACTGACACATATTGACACATATTGACACAAATTGGCTCAATGATTCATTGAGATATTCGGATACATTGACGCGCTAATACACATCTCTACGTGGATACACATTGACACAATGACGCACTGATTCTCATTCATACATTGACACATATTTATAATTTGACACAAATTGACACATTGATCAAATGACACACATTCACATTCATACACTATTACACTGGTTAACTGATACAATTAACGCACACACACACACTGCTACATTGATATATTGACCGAGTGGAAAGTGTCAGAAATGTTGAGCAACTGAAACACATACACACTGTTTGTGCGTGTGTGTGTGTGTGTGTGTGTGTCAGGTGTTAGCCTTATTACAGAAGGCCTGGCGTCGCAGGCTGATATTGTCAGTGAAACCATGCACCAACACTGACACCAACACTGACACCAACACTGACACCAACACTGACACCATCACTGACACCATCACTGACACCATTACTGACACCGTGGTGTGGAACCCAGCCATCCACCACACCACCTGCCTGCACGCCGCACACAATGGTGTAACTGGTGGTGTAACTGGTGGTGTAAATGGTGGTGTAGTGGATTTGGAGCTAATGCAACATCAACTGGCTCATCTGGGCATTACATAACTCAACTGGCATGTGTATGCGTGTGTGTGTGTGTATTTGTGTATGCGTGTGTGTGTGTGTGTGTCTGTGTGTATTTTACTCCATACTGTCTGTTAAATTACGGTGAATTAATATTAAGAGGAAGTAATAATTGAACTCGAGATTCTTGCATCGGCTCTGTTTTTATTTTTTTATTTATTGTTTTTTATTTTTGCCTATGCTCGGCCCAAATGATGTGTCTATGATTTGTGCATTCCTGTGTGTTTTAATGTTTTTGTAAACATTTTTTCGTTTTCACACAATCATTGTGAACATGTTTTTACATTTTCATTGTATTTTTCCCCAATGATATTTTACTGCTTTTTTGGGTGTATATTTTATTATGAGCTTTGGCATATTTTTGTGTCATTGCATATAATTTTACCAGCGTGTCTGTATGTGTGTCTGTATGCCACATACCGTGAAATGCATGTGTACAATATATGTATTTTTACAAATATTGTTTTGACCTATATAATGCATCGTTTGAAAATAAAAATAAAAATTACAGAGGAGTAATGAAAGCATGGCAAAAATTGAAGAATAGTTGACACTTTGTCCGCGAGGGGGCAGCAGGGTCTGTGTGCGGTTTGCATTGTTGTGTTGGTTCAGTTGCGTTGCGAACGTCGTTTCGTCAGGTTGTGTGTCACTGCAAGTGAGGGGTTATTTCAGATTTATCTGCTCTGTTGAACAGAGAGAAGGATGGTGACAGTGAAACTTGTGCTTTTCTAAGCAAACAACTCCTTCGTTAATTTTTTCTTCAAATATAGCGGCTAAATTCGAGTCTGTTTGGTATTTAATTTACCATCGGCATCGCAGTTTACATCGAATCATTTTTGGTGAGTTTTATTTTGCCGTAGATATTTGTTTGTATCAGTTATTCTAACATTTTAAATCTGCGACAAATATTTTATGACACAGTGATATATTTTTTATTTGCGTGTGTGTGCTTTTACCCTCGCATAAAACTGTAACCTCCAAACTGTCTGTGTTCTTTGCTTTAATAAAAGAATACATGAAGGACATTTTAATCTGATAGAAATAAACTTGCTTTTAATTTGCTATATGAAGTATATAAGAGATTGTGTCGTCCTCTGTGATCTTTCTGTGAATTTTCTACTTCTTTTCTCACATCTTGATATCGTGTACTGTTGTTTCTAATTGTTGTCTCCTTCGCGCTTGTTTCTGTGTGAGCGCTATACAAATACATTGTTAAAAAAAATGATTGCTTTCATTTCTTGTGCAGTGCATACACATTTCAACATGTTCATTTTCATCAAATTCATATCTTTCAGCTAGAACCACCAACATGCATAGTACAAATTATCCGTAACAACATTTATTTGCTATAGCGCATATATAAAACATGCGCGACAAAACAGTGTAAAATCACGAAAGACAGAAGTGAACACAGGTCACAAAGCTATTCAAACACTAGGATAACAAAATGCAGAATAACCCCAACATTAAACAATATATAAGGTGATAAGGCAACGAATTAAACAGGCGGGGCGCGAAGAAAGAAAAAGACTCGAAAAAGACTTGGCTGACCATGAAGACTGGCATATGGCCCGCGGACAGAATAGCAGTCCCGAGTGGAGCGAAAAGCACGATGTAGAAGATCAGTCAGATATTTAGGCTGATAGCTATCACGAACGAGCTTTAAAATAATGCAACATAGGCGGAAATGGATACGAGGAAAAATGGGAAGCCAGCGAAATTCATAGAGAAACGACGAAATATAATCAAAACGACAATCATTATGTATAACACGTTGAAGTATACGAAGATAGTATCGAGGGGTATGAAAATAAAGCGAGCAGCAATAGTCAATATGAGGGAAAATAAGAGATAGTTTAATAGCAGAAGGACGGTCGAGAAAAGGACGAACCGGATAGAGAGATTTGAGAATTAATCTACAAATACAAGCGACAGAATGGATGTTGCATAAGAAAGACAAAGAGGATTCGAAGATAATGCCGATATTACGAGTAGATTGAAAATATTGGAAATGGTAGGAGGCTGTCCACGAGGAGATGTCAGATGGAATATCAGACAGGAAATAAGGTTGAGGAAAAGGTAAGGGAACGAAGAACTGTACATCATCTGTGTAGGTGTGATAGGTTAGGAAATGCCGCTCCAGAACCGAACACAACGACCTCATATACATGTTGAACAAAACAGGACTAAGAATGGATCTCTGAGGTACGCCAGATGTAAGGGAAGCAGCGTTTGACTTCGCAAAGCCGACGCAAACAGAAAACGACCGATCAGAGAGATAGGATTCAAGTAGAAAAAGAGTCGAAGCAGAAAATCCCAGTGAGGAAAGACCAGCTAACAGAATAATATGGTCAACAAGGTCGAAGGCAGATGACAGATCTAAAAAAAACGAGAAGAACCGATTGATCATGAGAATAGTGAGAAAATGTAGGATCCAAGACGGAAAGAAGGACAGATTCAGTCGAGTGAGAACAGCGAAACCCTGATTGAAACGAGCCAAGAGATGAATTCACAAATGGAGAGAGCTGCGAAAACGTAGATGCTTCGAGAAGTTTGGAAGGAAAACTAATAAGTAGGGTGACCTTTTGTTGCAAATGCAACTTTTTTATCATAGACTCTACTCATCCTGAAAAGCCCAAAAATACGTTTATTTTTTATATGAGGTAAGTATTGAGTGAGTTATGAATGCATTTTTTGCAACTTTTGGTTTTTAGCGCAACTTTTGCAACTTTTCGTTTTTAGCGCAACTTTTGCAATTTATTCGTTTTTGAGGGCAAGTTGTTTGGCTTGAGAACAAGTTTTTGAACTTTATGATAAGTTTTTACACTTCCAATACAGTTTTTAGTTCTTGAAGCTGTTTAATACAAATAAAATTGACGCATTGTCAATGAAAGCTAAATACATGTGTTTGAAAGCCGGATGACGTACCCGTGTGAGTTGGTAGGCATTATGTGTGCGCGTTTGTGCGCCCACATCGACAAAGAGGAGCGCTCTGATTGACATAGGCACGTGCATTTGTCCATCTAAAATTCACATTGGGTTGATAGGGCAACGGTTGAATGCTGGTTAGTGCGCTGGTGATAGTTTGTGGGTGTGTCTGTTGATTGTTCATAATGCCTAAGTGTGCTTCATCCAAGAAGGCTAAATACCAAGCCATTGTGCAAAGGTATCCCGAGGAATTCCAGCTTACGCCCAAAGGGGATTTGTTTTGCAAATACTGTGTATGTTCGGTAGACGGAGAGAGGAAATCTTCAGTGGACAAGCACAGAGGATCATCTAAGCATCAAGCGAAAATGAGCTAAAAATCATCGCAGAATGAACAGTTATTCATTCCGAAGCACAGATATGATATTATTGATCGACTTACACGAGCCTTTCTCTCGGCCGATATACCACTGAAAAAACTCCGCGATCAAAAGGTGCGCGAACTGTTTGAGTCCATGGGGCAGTGTCCACCATCTGAATCAGCATGTCGTTCTCGTGTGATGGAGATGACTGACAAGGAACTGCAGGACATGATCGACAGACTGTCGAACTTGGAGTTGTTTTTCGTGGCCGATGAATCAGAAGTAAACGGAACCAAGTTTTTCAGTGTCCTGGTTGGCAACGTCTCTGAACCTACAAAAACATATTTGGCTCACTGTAAACCCGTCTCCAGTGTGAACAGCCAAGTGGTCATTGAGCACATAGATGACGCTGTCAAAAGAGTCGACGTTCAACGAAGCAAGGTTCTCCTGCTCATTTCAGATGCTGCCATTTACATGGTGCAGGCAACACACTGAGGAAGCTTTACCCGCGCCTTTCTCATGTCATCTGTGTTGCACACCTTTTACACAACTGTGCTGAGAAGGTCCGAGCCAAGTTTCCCAGTGTAGACACACTCATCGCTCTAGTGAAGGCTGCTACTACGAAAAATCGGAGTCGCCAAGACGCGTTCAATGCCATAGGATGTCCACCGCAACCTGTTGTCACACGATGGGCAAGTTGGTTGAACGCGGCGTTTTATTACGCAGAAAATTTGCCAGAGGTTAAAGAGATTGTTTCTGGCTTCGAAGGAGGTCTTTTGGTGTCTCGAGCCAAGGAGGCACTTGGGAATGCAACAATCATCGAAGACCTGGCTGCGATCAAGCGGAACTACGTTGAGCTCGCTCAATTGTTTCCGAGAGTCGAAAGCCCCTATTACACATTGAAGACAGCGTTCAGTGATTTGATCAAGCTGAAATTCGGTGAAGATGCTGATCTCAAACAATATCTCACCAAAAGGATCGAGAAAAACACAGACCTGAAGGCCATTCTGAAGTACGAGCGCATTGACATCTCACCAGCGCTGTATGTGAGTCTGCAGCATTGTCAGGCAACATCTGTTAGAGTTGAAAGGTGCTTCAGCATGCTGAACAAGCTGCTTGCAGACGACCGGAACTTTGATAAAAAAATGTTGAGGCCTATTTGAGGATGTATTACAATTCTTCTGACTAATTATGTATTCGCATACAAATATATTTTGTGTTTTGAGTTATTCTTACTCTTTATACAGTTGTATCTGGTTTTGATTAATCTGGAGCCAACTAGATTGCATTCTGAATATCAACTTTAGAGCAACAACGCTAGCATATGGTTCTTGCATCAATTTGGGATATTCGTTAGTGGCTTGATTAACTTAAACATTGATTCTAGACGCTAAATGTATTGATATTTAAAAAAACAATGACATTGAAATTCAACAACGGAATAATACTTCGTCACGATCAATATACATATATTTTAGGGTCCGCGCTCAAAGAAAAACAAATTTCATGACAAAATACTTGATAATGCTAAAGTTAACAGGAACTTATCCCAAAATGTTCATACTCAAAATCTTAGAACATTTGTGAAACAATTCGTTATTCGAACATTCACAACCATTTTTAGTGGTGTTTTCGAAAACAAATTAGTGCAACTTTTTAGCGCAACTTTTTGAATTTTTTAGCGCAACAAAAGGTCACCCTACTAATAAGAGAAACAGGACGGGAATTATTGGGGATAGCAGGGTGGATAGATGGTTTTTTAAGTATAGGACGGACTGAAGCATGTTTGTCAGGAAGAAAGACACCATGAAGAAAATATGACTTAATTATATGTAGAAAGTAGAGAGCAAGGAAGATAATAGAATCAGATACAGCCTTGAAATTTATATGATCAGACGGAGAAAAAGAAACTGACAGAAGCCATCAGTTCACAGACATCAGATATATTGAGATGAGAAAAATGAGAAAATTCACCAATAGGACCGATGTGAGACAGTGGCGTGGAAGAGACAGGCAAGTTCGAAATACCAGTACTGATCTTGCCGGTGAAAAGACATTGCTGGATTTCTACACTAAATTTAATATAATTAGGCATTATTTCACTGTTTTTGTTCGTTCTGAAGGGAGGGACTTCGTTCCATCTAACTGTCCTTCCATACACTTGAAATTAGTCTCCTATAAACATGATTTGGTATTGAAATTTCGGGCAAGAAAGATTAACATTATACATTGTGTGACATTTGTTTGATATCTGTGTGTGTGTGTGTGTGTGTGTGTGTGTGTGTGTGTGTGTGTGTGTGTGTGTGTGTGTGTGTGTGTGTGTGTGTGTGTGTGTGTGTGTGTGTGTGTGTGTGTGTGTGTGTGTGTGTGTGTGTGTGTGTGTGTGTGTGTGTGTGTGTGTGTGTGTGTGTGTGTGTGTGTGTGTGTGTGTGTGTGTGTGTGTGTGTGTGTGTGTGTGTGTGTGTGTGTGTGTGTGTGTGTGTGTGTGTGTGTGTGTGTGTGTGTGTGTGTGTGTGTGTGTGTGTGTGTGTGTGTGTGTGTGTGTGTGTGTGTGTGTGTGTGTGTGTGTGTGTGTGTGTGTGTGTGTGTGTGTGTGTGTGTGTGTGTGTGTGTGTGTGTGTGTGTGTGTGTGTGTGTGTGTGTGTGTGTGTGTGTGTGTGTGTGTGTGTGTGTGTGTGTGTGTGTGTGTGTGTGTGTGTGTGTGTGTGTGTGTGTGTGTGTGTGTGTGTGTGTGTGTGTGTGTGTGTGTGTGTGTGTGTGTGTGTGTGTGTGTGTGTGTGTGTGTGTGTGTGTGTGTGTGTGTGTGTGTGTGTGTGTGTGTGTGTGTGTGTGTGTGTGTGTGTGTGTGTGTGTGTGTGTGTGTGTGTGTGTGTGTGTGTGTGTGTGTGTGTGTGTGTGTGTGTGTGTGTGTGTGTGTGTGTGTGTGTGTGTGTGTGTGTGTGTGTGTGTGTGTGTGTGTGTGTGTGTGTGTGTGTGTGTGTGTGTGTGTGTGTGTGTGTGTGTGTGTGTGTGTGTGTGTGTGTGTGTGTGTGTGTGTGTGTGTGTGTGTGTGTGTGTGTGTGTGTGTGTGTGTGTGTGTGTGTGTGTGTGTGTGTGTGTGTGTGTGTGTGTGTGTGTGTGTGTGTGTGTGTGTGTGTGTGTGTGTGTGTGTGTGTGTGTGTGTGTGTGTGTGTGTGTGTGTGTGTGTGTGTGTGTGTGTGTGTGTGTGTGTGTGTGTGTGTGTGTGTGTGTGTGTGTGTGTGTGTGTGTGTGTGTGTGTGTGTGTGTGTGTGTGTGTGTGTGTGTGTGTGTGTGTGTGTGTGTGTGTGTGTGTGTGTGTGTGTGTGTGTGTGTGTGTGTGTGTGTGTGTGTGTGTGTGTGTGTGTGTGTGTGTGTGTGTGTGTGTGTGTGTGTGTGTGTGTGTGTGTGTGTGTGTGTGTGTGTGTGTGTGTGTGTGTGTGTGTGTGTGTGTGTGTGTGTGTGTGTGTGTGTGTGTGTGTGTGTGTGTGTGTGTGTGTGTGTGTGTGTGTGTGTGTGTGTGTGTGTGTGTGTGTGTGTGTGTGTGTGTGTGTGTGTGTGTGTGTGTGTGTGTGTGTGTGTGTGTGTGTGTGTGTGTGTGTGTGTGTGTGTGTGTGTGTGTGTGTGTGTGTGTGTGTGTGTGTGTGTGTGTGTGTGTGTGTGTGTGTGTGTGTGTGTGTGTGTGTGTGTGTGTGTGTGTGTGTGTGTGTGTGTGTGTGTGTGTGTGTGTGTGTGTGTGTGTGTGTGTGTGTGTGTGTGTGTGTGTGTGTGTGTGTGTGTGTGTGTGTGTGTGTGTGTGTGTGTGTGTGTGTGTGTGTGTGTGTGTGTGTGTGTGTGTGTGTGTGTGTGTGTGTGTGTGTGTGTGTGTGTGTGTGTGTGTGTGTGTGTGTGTGTGTGTGTGTGTGTGTGTGTGTGTGTGTGTGTGTGTGTGTGTGTGTGTGTGTGTGTGTGTGTGTGTGTGTGTGTGTGTGTGTGTGTGTGTGTGTGTGTGTGTGTGTGAGTAGTCAATATATAAGTCGTGATAAGCCGGAGATAAGTCGTGAGTTGTACCGTTTTTTAGCGTCAGCGAGATGAGCTGTTATATGTTGGTGCTGTATTTTTGCATGTTCTTACTATACTCAATGAGCCGTATTAGCAATGGGATTTAATTACGTTCAGCTGGGTGAAGGAAGTTGACGAGATCGTCTATGAAGCGCACTCACCGACAATGCACCCTGCAATTGCCACTGCAATCACTCACAACCTCTTTCTATCATAACTCTCACTCTGTCTTTTGTGAATTCTTTCGCGGCGAATTTCAAGCTCGTGCATTTGCATGACATTCAGTGCGACTTTGAATCATGCACATACACTCAGACACACACACACACACGCACACACACACACACACAATCATAACTTGTTGACGCAGGCGCTCAGACAATTATTAGCACGATTTTCACCTGGTCGTCCAGGTTAAAAAGCTTTCAACTGCGCGCTCGTGTGAAGGCACGCGCACAGGACTTTGCTTTATGTGTGTGTGTTCAGAGGTCATTGGCCGCTGAATGTGACGGTGCAGGCGGTGTTTTTGTGTGCCTGTGTGTATATGTGTGTGTGTATGTGTGTGTGTGTGCCTGTGTGTGTGGGATGTGTCAGTTTAGCGCTGGTCTTCAAAAGCCCGCGTTCATACCTGGCCTCTGTTTCAAATGTGCTGGTGTTTTTCTAGTCACTCTTTCATAATGTTAGTATGATCAGCAGTCGTTGGTCCAGAGGCGGGGCTCTAGAGGTAGGTCCAGAGGCAGGGTTCAAGGGACCCCTCCAAGTTGTTTCCATCAACTCCTCATAATCAAGAGGTCTACTAAGAGAGGTCAAGAAAAACATTTTTCTACAGAATTTGTTGATATAAGCATTATTGCAAAAAGGTTGCCTATTGATGCACGCATAGAAATGTTCGCCCCCCGAAATTCACCCCCCCCGGAAATTAGTTCAGTCCCTCCCAAAATTGCACTCTGGGTCCGCTACTGATAATAAGGGATTTAACTCTAAAAAAAATTATTATAAATATCCTAAATGCATCATATGTCATAGAAAATGTGTGTGAATCAAATGCACGTCAATTTAAAACGTTGTAGTTTTCGTGTCCATCAGATATAAACAGATAAACTGTGTCTGTTGTCCAACAGATACAGTTTACATCGAACTGAGACTAGTAGAATGGGGTAATTCCTCATTGTTGGAGCATGGAGGGTTGCCAAGTGTGAAATTCAAGGTCGGACAGAACAGGCAAATGTGTGTGTGTGTGTGTTTTATCAATCCACATTCGTTTATTTTTGTTTCTAGTGACTTCTTGACATTGAATTTCAACCGAATTTATTTAAATTATAAGCGCTGTTGTGAGGAAAATGAAGAGTTGGCTGATTTAGAAGTGGAAAATCAGAGAAAAAAGGCTGCGAGGCCCACTGATATAAATAAAATAATTGTAACATTTCCAATCATAAATTGTGCAGAGAATTATAATTCAAAATTGTTATTCGAGTTTATTGCATATTGCAAATTTGGCTCGGTCCGTTTCAAGAGCATTTTCTCATGAAAAATGGAGCGGCTTTTTACAAGTGAAGTATCATCTCCTGCTATACAAGTGCCCTCTCTATTTTATACACACACATACACACACACACTCGCTCGCACACATACATACACACACATGCATACATACACGCTGACACACATACATACATACACACACATGCACACACAGGCACACAGGCACATACACACACGCTGACAGGGAATGATAGTTACACGGAGCAATGCACTGTGCTAGCTTGCAGACTGACTCACAGACAAATAGACAGATAGACAGACAAACAGATAGACAGAGAGAGAGGTTCTACCCATTTCATTTTGCCATGACCTCTGGACCTCACTCTGCGGAAACTTTCAAGCAGTCTGTATGTCTGTCTACATGTCTGTGTGTGTCTGTGTGTGTGTATGTGTGTGTGTGTGTGTGTGTGTGGTCACACACACATACGCATACACACACACACACACACACACCTAGCCCATTATCGTGTGTGTAAGGCCGGATGTGTTTGTGTTTTTACTGTTTTCACTTGTTTGTGTGTTTGTGTGGTCATTCGTCAACTGTTGCCAACCTCTCTTGGCTTCCTTCATTTTCTGTTCGCTGTGTGTGTGTGTGTGTGTGTGTGTGTGTGTGTGTGTGTGTGTGTGTGTGTGTGTGTGTGTGTGTGTGTGTGTGTGTGTCACTGTGTGTGTGTGTGTGTGTTTTGTGCCAGTTCTGGAGTGTCATATACTTGGCTTTATGACGAAATGGGTTGTATTTACAGTCATCATTGTGAATGTGTATGTGCGTTCTGTTGTGTTCTGTATTGTGGGCCCCTGTAGAGGTCGCAAAATATTCTGGACTTCTCATATCCGCTGTGATAGTTCAGTGTTTATGAGATTAATACGCTGGGGTCTTGTTATACAGTGTAGACCGTATTTAAGCGAGTTGTCGGCAGTGGAGAAATAGTATCTTATATCCGCGCCAAATTACACATATAGAAGTATAGAAGACGAGCCTGAAGAAATAATATCTTATAACCGGTGTTCTCATATATCCGGGTCTCTTATATCCGGAGTTCACTGCATATTGCTGAATTTTCTTGTCGTGTTCATTTCCACCCAATAGTGAATTTCAGTATCGAAGGTGTTGTTCGATTTCTGGCATAGACTGTTGCGAGTAATTTTACTAGGGAGTATTTTGTGCGGTGTAGTCACGAGACATGGTGGATTACGAGGAAACGTCCAATGTGTGCATATTAAGCAGTTAAGCCGGGTGTAACCTGTTCTTAGTCGAAATAATGCTATATCCTCAAGCCTCTGTATTATATATGGTCATTGCGTGCAATCCTCCTTCCAAACGATTTATTGTAATTTAGCTTTATTTGTATAATTATATCTTACCCTGTAACGTTGGGTTAAAAGTTTCCTAAAAGTTTTAAAAGTGTCCCCTAAAACTTGTATTAATTTAATCTTGTTTGTATAATTATATTATTCAATATTTTCCCTCACTCATCACTATTTTCATTCAATACCTGAACGAGACAATAATCATGAGAATCGCGATTACAATCATCCTGAGATTTCGCACAATCATTGCAAGCCGGTTATTTGTGTATTGCCTAACAACAAGACTGCATTTCATTTACCTGGGTATACCCATGTATATTGTGTTTTCGTATTAATGTGTGCATGTGTGTGTGTGTTATTTGTATGTGTTAGTGGAAATTATTGAATGGTATTTTCTATAAGCCATAGTCATTTTGTTTTACCAGCAAAATGATACAAATAAACACAAACACAAATAAAGAGACCCACACAAAGATACATGCACACACACATACATATACACACACGCACATACATACATATTATAACACACCAACACACTTGAACACAGCATGCACACACACACCCATTTGCGGAAGCACATGCACAAACGCACACATACACACATGCACACGCACACACAAACACATACACTCACACATTTATTCGAGGACTATTAGGTTTGGCAAGGAGTTATTGAAGGCAGAGTGGCAGAGGGGAGGAGATGAGAGAGTTTGAGAGCAGCCCAGGGTGTTATTCTGATTGGCGGTTGAATTGCGCTAGTTATGTGAACTTTAAGACAACAACAATGCTATATTTGCTATGTCTGTGTGCTGATTGCCCTGCTTGATATTGAATTTTTCATATCTCACCATGTACTGATGAGTGGAAATATATTCATTTTGTCATCATTTAATGAGTACTGATATTTTTAATAAGTCATTTAATAATCCAGGTAAATAATTTAACTCGATAAGTTTAAGTTAAGTATACCAATTTACTTTACTAATTTAGTTTAATAATTTGATTTAAGTCTAATTATTGTTGAGTCTCAAGTTGCATACAGGCAAATTGTGACAGTTGTGTGACCGCACTATGGAGACTGCAATGCATCACATAAGACTAAATGGAAAATATCATCACTGATATATTCGTGTGTTTGCGGGGTTTAAATGAGCGTACAACGCAAGATGCGAACATGATAATAAATTGCTGCGGGTATAAATTGTAGCGTTATATTATGATTTTGCACACATTGTTGATAACGTGCTTGTTGTACTCCGTGGTGTAGTGGTAGCACACCCGCCTCACAAGCGGGAGGTCCGTGGTTCAAGAACCGACGGAGGAGAATTCCATTTGGCGAATCATATAATCCAACAGCCCCTTTCCACCCAGCAGTAAATGGTACCAGATATCAGTCATGTGTTGTGTCATACATTCTGGGGAGGTGGCCCTCTCTAATACGTTTTCCGTTCTTGTGGCACCATAGCGTGGAGAGGGTCTGCTGTGGCAGCGAGCTGCACGGGAGCTGTGTTCATAAGCTTCGACTTCTTCTCGTGTAGCAGCTGTCACTTGAGGCTTTTAACCTTTTAACCTTTGATTTTATATACAGATGATTATATCGAGCATAACCAATGTTAACTCGGCAAGAAAAGACGGAGTAATGGTTCGATGTCACAGAAAATGTTTGCTTGGAAGGACTGTGGTAAATCACACGTTTTTTGAGCCGTCAATATTAAATTTTAGATATAATCCTGGATGGTCCCGTCATGGGTAACAGCGTAAATATTAATCACGCTTATTTTCACGAAATTTATAATATACAAATTCAGTTGCTAAATATTCAAGTTTTTTCAGGTTCATGGAATTTCAACGAAAATTACATACTGTTTTCATGCACTTGCTTGTGGACAGAGCTGATCATTTTCGGGAGTACTAGTTTTATTGAAAGATAATTTAAAATACAATTGGCGAATTGGAGTTATGCTGGACTGCAGCTGAATATCTTTCCGTCATTGTTTTCAAGTCCGTGAACAATTTTCCTAAGGAACTTTCTATCAAATGTTTCAAACAAAATAGCTGAATTTCGCAAAAGTGAAACCATGGGTACATGCTTGATTCCTATCAACTTTCTGAATATACATCGCACGAAGGTTTTTATCAGCTGTCGCAGAATTATTCTTTAAACAGTGCCTTTGAAGCTTCAGGAAACACTCTTTCAAGCCAAAAGTTGTGTTTATTTTGAACTTCTGACATAATCGACCTGATACCAAACATGTACCGTATGTGTGTGTGTGTTTGAGAGGGAAGATGGACCGCGATCGTCGCATCAAGAGTGCATGGGATGTGTTTGCTACATCGGCCTCCGCTGCCACGCCATTCTCCCGCGCCGCCACCACAACTGCGACCGCTGGTGACGAGCGGTCGCGCGGCCAGATAATCTCTTCTTCCTCTTGCTCCACGACCGCCGCAAGCGCAGATGTTCTTGCCGGCAGCGACAGTGCCATATCAGCCGGCAGCAGTGATGAAGAACGAGAGATTTGCCGCATCTTCGACTATCTGGACGAACACGATGAGCCGGATAACACAGGCAGTCATCACTCGACTCAACACCATCATCACCGTCATCAGCATCATCACCCGACGAGGTTTCATCACCAGGAGGTGCTCGGTGGCGGAGGAGGCGCGCCAGCTTCCCGCCGCACGAGACATCAAACAGTGACTACATGTGGCCGGGCAGCAGGCAAGAGCGTTCGAGACAAACCGGCCGAACTGAAGCACATCGAACAGCACCTGTCCATGAAGAAGACGCTTCGCAAGAAGATGATGCGTGATTTGCGGCAGGCGTTCGTCGATGATCCCAGCGAGTTTTGCGGTGATCAGTCGCGACTCTCTGGAGAACAGCGACACTTGATAGACATCAATAAGCTACACATTGCCGGCGATCGAACAAGAGCAAGTGAAAGAGGTGGAGGTATCGGCGGCGAGCACAATTTCCTCAACATGCTGCGTCAGAACGACACGTCGCCCGATTCAGGACACGACTCTCCGGTGCTGGAAACAACGCCGTACACTTCCGTTCGTCACAAACAACAGCCGTCGCAGCCGCAAACCTCACCGCCCGCCGTCAAAGAGAAAATCAGCTTCTGGAAGCGTCTGACAGGAGCGACAGGCCACGGCGCCGGCAAAAAGAGCAAATAATTCAGGCAAGTGTGATGGTGGAATTTTCGTCAGACGTTTGCTGTTCTTTATCATCGTCGTTTTCCGAGGCTCGACCCGTCTCACCTAGTGTGTCTGAGCTCACCGATGCTTACTCATACACATTTAAGCACACATGAAGGTCATACTTGATGCATAAGCAGTTCATGATGTGTGTGAGATAGCAACGTGTGACGCTTTCATACCAAACACGCTTCATAGAAGTTTCTAGAGAACAACAAACAAAAACAACAACATATATTTAATATAGCGCACATATTTATATACAGGCGCGAGAAAAACAACTGACAGGAACATCACATCGAGCAGGAAGTAGGCAAAAATAGAAAAATGAATATACGTTTGCAAGACTGGAGCATGCTAGATGGCCGTTGGCTATCAGATAGCTCATCCGCTTATGGTCGCCTGAGAAATACCAAAAACTGCTACTGGTGAGCTTTTCAGTCCAGATATTCCTCTATAAGAATGACCTTTTCCAGAATCAATTCCATTCTAAAATTATTTCGACCTTTTTCGGAGCAAAAATCTGTATTATGATGTTTATGTGAAAACTTGTCTTTATAACCGATTTTATAATTTTCTAACTGTTCACATCTGTGTGTATATTTGTGGTTATTTTTGCATTTGTGCTAAATAATGTGAACATGTGTCTGTTTGAACGTGGAATCAATTCATGTGTGTTCCACAATGCTATTGCAAATGAGACAGTGGAATAAATATGCAGTAATAAAGTTGCGAGTGTTTGTCTTGAAACTTTGCACGAAATGAAAACTTTTCTCCAAGTTTCTTGCCACAATTTTATATCGTTCAAAATATATCAATGGTCGTAAATATATATATATATATATATATATATATATATATATATATATATATATATATATATATATACTTATTTTGTGTTTTTAAGTAAAACAATGCACAGATGTTTAAGATGATCATTTTTATCGAAGCTGTACCCAGAAACTTATATTGTGAACATATATTATATTATATTTTGTATTTTGTGAGCAACTTAAGTTGAAACGTCTTCGTGCAGTAAATAACTGTATATTTTCTTAATATTTCACTTATATGCTAGAAATTCGGTCAATGAATTATCCTGGAAATTCCCCGAAAAGCTCATTATAATTGAGACAGCTGTGTTTCTTAAATTCCAAAATCCCACCAGCGTTTCTACAATAACAATAATGTATGCTATGTGTTATCCACACTACACCATGCATTCCCGGAAAACGCTCATCTGAATGTGCGTATCGAGACACAACAAGTGTGTATGCTAACTACCTGCCCATGGTAACTATTTTCTATCATGCGAACACCTGCTGAGGTGCAAGTATGGTGACATACCTCTGCCTATACACACACACACACACACACATACACTTTCACACACACACGTACATCTACACGCTTACATACATATGAATTCACACAAACACACACACACACACACATAAACACTCACCCACCCACACATACACAAATACATACGCACATACACGCACAGACCCCCACATGTATATACACACATATACACACACATATGCACTCGTATGACACGTGTTAGAACAACAATGAAAGTAGGCGGTGTTGAAACTGACTGGTCTTCTTCGACAGGCAGCTTGCAACAATAACATATTGCATTATTGTTGCAATATGCACTAGTTGTTGATTTTGTTTCGTTGCAAAATGAACAGCGACAAGACATTTGTGCAAGGCAAATAGGCAGGTAATCATGCTAAATACTGGTTGTGATTCGAATGGCAATCATAAACATGGTGTGTTCATTGCATTGCATTGCAGAATGACGAAGGTGCAGTTAGGCTGGTGATTCAAGCTAGATGTATTGTCAGAAAATTATTGTGAAAAATTTCATAATTGTCCAAAGTTTAAATAAAATACAAAAATATTATTACTCATTGAATTACTACTAAAGTGAAATAATAATCTGCAAAATAAAAAAATATGATAAAATTATCATATTTATTACTAAATTACCAATTTACTACTAAATTTACTACTAAATTACACGTTTTTGAAAGACTAGACGTTACTTTGCGACTCGCCAAAATTAGAGCAGTCCAAAATTGGAATTGTCGAAGGTGTGAAAAATTCGCGACGTCAAGTACACATGACCTGAAGTCACGTGACCTGTGACGTCAGCACGCAGCTTGTGAGTGGTGATTGCTGCGTCTGAATTTTACATTCATAAAGGAAAGCTCAAGTGACAGCTGCTACACGGGAAGAAGTTGAAGCTTATGAACACACAGGTGTGCCCCGTGCAGCTCGCTGTCACCGCAGAACCTACCCTCTCCACGCTATGGACGGAAGACGTATTTGAGAGAGATAGCTGGATTTGATATTCAACGGTTCAACATCAACTCTTCTCAACTTCTCTTCACGTCAACTTCAACTTCATCAACTTTAGTTTTCAACTGATACAAGGACGGAGGACCGTCAAAAAGTCCACGTTGCTATTATTATTATTATTATTAATTACAGGCAAATCCAGAAGCATGGTAAGAGTGCAAGCACTTTTACCACCCTAAGGTGGCCCTATGTACCGGAAGCGCACAAAAAGATTCAGAGAGAAAGAGAGTTCGAAAAGAAAAAAGTCTAGAAAGAGAGTTGAAAAGAAAATAATAAATAAATAACAATAAATAATAAACCATCATCCGATAACAATCCATAATGTCACTCCGCCCATGTTCCTCAATAAGTAATAACAATCAACAATAAATATGTGATTCAGTACATAACATCCATCAATAAATGAGACTAAATATTAATAAATAAGTAATAAATAACAATCAAGAACAATAAATATGATTCAATAAGAAACAACCAACAATAAATATAAATATGATTCAATAAGTAAAAACAACACTAATAAATATGATTCAATAAACAACAACAATAAATATGATTCAATAAACAACAACAACAATAAATATGATTCAATAAACAGCAATAACAATAAATAGGATTCAATAAAGAACAACAACAATAAATATGTTTCAATAAACAACAACAACAATAAATATGATTCAATAAACAGCAACAACAATCAATATGATTCAATAAACAACAACAACAATAAATATGATTCAATAAACAGCAATAACAATAAATAGGATTCAATAAAGAACAACAACAATAAATATGTTTCAATAAACAGCAACAACAATAAATATGATTGTGTTAAATATGTTAAACAACGTTAAATATGATGTAATATGCTGTAGAGAAATAATTCTTACAAGTTGAGGTTGGTGTATTACCCTCCTGCAGAGCCGTTGCGAGGACTTATGGGCCCCCCCGCGAAGCATCACTTGGGGCCCCCATTATAAATATAGCACCAAATAATGAATTTATTTATTAGACATAATCACATAATACAAGCTCAGCTGGAAACATCTGAGCAAAAATGTAAAGGCTATACATAATAAATATGATAAATTTTAATATCGTACGTGAAGCAACGGGCCCCTCAACATTCGGGGCCCCACCGGCCGGGGGGTACGGGGGGCGATTGCTACGGCTCTGCTCTCCTGTATAGTCAATGTGATTTGGACTGCTTTACAAGTTACTTGTTCGGCTTTCTCTACAGTCAAATCAGTTTGATATCATACTCAAATTCGACTCCATCATTCAACTCCATCATTAAAAACTCGCTTAAAATGGTGTTGATTCAAACGTCATTCAATATAGCAAGCACAAAATTTCAATTTTCAATTACTGCTCACTACTATTTAATTTACTATTACTCATTTATGTTGTTATATCATCTACTGAGGTCGGTCGGCATGTTTTTTCATATTTAACCTTTCATATTTGCGGGCCATGGCAAGGATAGGCTAGACAAATCCCACTTGATTGTGAGGGCGAAATAAGTAGTTAAAGTGTAAGGAAATATACTATTTGGAGCAGAATGTACGGTTTTTAATTGCTATTTGTTGTGGTGTGACCCCAGTGACCTATCATTGTTCACTTGTGCGTGAAATGTCCACCGTTCATTCATCTCACACGAGCTGCTGATTAGGAGATGCAATTTGTCATTTAAACGGCATCTTATTTTGGCGACTACGAGTTCACCTCTCCTATAACTTGGGCACCAACACACACACACACACACACACACACACACACACACACACACACACACACACACACACACACACACACATACACACACACATACATACACGCTCCCGATGCACAGAAGATAGCTTTATATGAAATCAAAGCTTCAATCTGCTTAGAAGGTGTGGGTGTCTTTGAGACCATGCGTGTGTGTGTGTGTGTGTGTGTGTGTTGGTGTGTCGGTGTGTGTAACTTTCCCACGTACATAAATCACATCTTGTATCACAGATGTACACGCACACATACGCACACAAACACGCATACACACATATATACATACATACACACATACATACGCGTACATACATAGGCCCTCGTACATAAGTACACACACACACACACACACACACATACAAACACGCTCACACACCCCGTAGGTTTATTGACTCTCTCTTGCAAGCACACACACACACAGACATACAACATCATGAATACACATTCCTATCGTGTGAACACACACACACATACACACATACACACAGATATACACTCAAATATATACCACTAGATCCAAAGAGAAAAAGACTTCAGATGAAAGAGAATGAGAGAACACAAAAGCAGAGTTTGTGAGCAGTGTACGGAGAGCAGAGCATGCGAGCATGTGAGCATGTGATCTTGTTTCAACATATGCACATGTGTATATGTGTATGTGTATATGTGTGTGTGTGTGTGTGTATATGTGTATGTGTCTATGTGTGTGTGTATATGTGTATGTGTATAGGTATATGTGTGTGTGTATATGTGTATGTGTATATGTGTCACAGATGTATATGTATAGATGTATGATGTACATCACATCTATATATGTATGATAGATATTATGTGAACACAGAATACAGGTATACAGAATACAGAATACAGTGTATTTCATGTTTTAAGTATGATAGATATTATGTATTATGTGTATATCTATAGGTGTGTGTGATGTATAGGGCTGTCAAAAGTTAATAAAGTTACTTTTTCACCTAAAGGTCACTTTTTCATAAGCTACCTAAAACTGCATGAAAAAGTTGTGTACTATAATTATTAAAAAAGTTATTAGGTTACCAAAAGTTACTTTTTCATCGTTAGGTTGCTTTTTTTGCTTTTTAGGTTACTTTTTTATCATCAGGTTACCTTTTGATATTTTTCTTGTTATTAGGTAAGTTTACCACGAAGTTTGGTGACTTTTTGCAGATAAGAAGCACAACAACAATATACATTAGGATAAAACATGAAAAGAGATGGGATATTAGGTCTGAAGATCAAGAAATGTCAAAATTTCTGCTGTTAGGATTTAGCATTTGCTATTCACCTTTTTATCTGTGCTACTCGATATTTATACGTTTTTGGTTACACAGGACAGGGTCGTTCCATTTTAGGAAATGTCCACGAACCGGAGGGTGTCGTGAGATGTTTGGAGCGTGGTATAGCACGATGTGTGAGGTCTCTATACCAGATACTGCACTGTAGCACTTGACAGTACGCATTTACTTGAACAGGAATTAGCACGTGATTTTCATGGCGTGAGATAGCGCCATTTTCCCACATTTGATATTTATAAGACTGTGAGCACAGGGTGTTCACACATGCAGTGTTTAAGCTCACACTAATATACAAGCTGTAGTACGTGCTATTTGATAAAAAGTTCCATTGAAACAATATAAAGAACAATATTGCGACCATTACTAAAATATTTACATTTGTAATTAGTGTATTTCGCATTTGTATTAGCTTTCCACTTTTAATTACATTTTGATGGTTATGCTCTTTTTGCGAGCTTAGCCTAATCATATTAAGTCCCGTTTGTAGGTTTGTTGTAAAAATGGTACCAGATCGTAGAGAGGTTGGAAAAATAGTACCAACTCGGAAAGAGAATAGAAAAGAAGGACTGGTGTATTTTCTTCCTTCAGAACTGCAAACGGAATTTGACCTTTTTTGAAGGAGGTTATTTTTAGGTTACTTTTCATGTTCAAGAACAAACATCAAACAAACAGTGTATTTCATATAGCACACTGATCATCAAAGGCGTGATAAACATGTGATAAAGCGATACAAAAGTGATAATAACATTAAAACTCTAGGTTTTTAGGTTACTTTTTTAGGTTACTTTTTCTCGAAAATAAAGTTACTTTTTTCTGATTTTTAGGTTATTTTTTGACAGCCCTAGTGATGTATGATGTATATGTATGTGTGTGATGTATGTATGTACATATATAAAATATATGTATGGTATATATGTGTGTGTATATGTGTGTGTGTATATGTGTGTGTGTATATGTGTGTGTGCGCTCGGTTGTATATATAGCATGCGGCAGGGTTTGTTTGGTTTAAACCATTTGGTTTAAACCTAGTGTTTTTCTTATAAAAAAACATGTTTTTTTTAATTTGTTTTTTTGACAGAAATGATTTTTATCATATTGGAATGATCAAATATTTTCAGAATTAGTAAAAGAGTTCATCAATGCAGTTTTAAATCTTCATAAATATTACTTTTTGGTGTGATATTAAGGGTTTGCACGATATGGGAAACATTTTTATCAGGGTTTGTTTGGTTTAAACCAAGTGTTTTTTATATAAAAAACATGTTTTTTTAAGATTGTTTGTCTTGACAGAAATTATTTTTCTCATATAGGAATGATCAAATATTTTCAGAATTAGTAAATGAGTTCATTAATGCAGTTTTAAATCTTCAATGAATCTTTAAATCTTTGTGACATGATTTTAAGGGTTTGCACGATATGGGAAACATTTATATTAACATTTTTGGTTTCTGCTGGAGAAGCATTGTAGTTGGCATTTATGAGAAATCCTATATTTTTACGACAAAACATTTCAGTTTCTATGAGAAACACTATTTTTAGAAACCTCTGAGTTAAAAAATCTGTGTTTACTCTGAAAACAAACAACATGTTAATTCCCAAAGATTTTTAGTCACTAGGTTTTCATGAATAAGGCCACTGGGTATTTGGATTTGGACTTTGCAAACATATGTGGGTGTTTAAAATCGACTGATTTCGCAATTGGAAGCGGTTTAAAACTTCCGTTGCCTATAGATGTTACAAGGTGAAATTCAAGATCATGTGTGTACATTTTTATGATTTTACTTCTATCTTTTTTAAATATTTACAAAACTCTTGGTAAGTGGTACTAAAATATGTTTAACTATATACTAAATAGCATGGTAAAATCCTTTTTTCTATTTGTGTGTGCAAAGTGTAAAAAACCAAATAAACCAAAACCAAAAAAACCAAAAAAACCATTGGTTTTTTGTTTTTTCTGAAAAAGAGGTCTTTTTTATGAAGAAAAAAACCCGGTTTTTTCAAACCCTGCCATGCGGTATTGAGTGCGTGTGTGTGTGCGAGTGTGTGTATGTATGTGTGTGTGTGTGTGTGTGTGTGCTTGTGTCTTAGCTTGCGGTGTGTCGCATACCAAAATATTATGTTCGAATTTTCACTAGTTGCAATGTGCAAATGTTGCACGACAAATCTTGCAACAATATCTTATATACAATCTTGCAACAATAACTGATACACAATCTTCCAAAATAACTGATACACAAACTTGCAACAATAACTGATATACAATCTTGCAAGAATAGCTGACACACATTCTTGCAAACCTAACTGATATACAATCTTGCAACAATAACTGATACACAATCTTGCAACAATAACTGACACACAATCTTGCAACAATAACTGATACACAATCTTGCAACAATAACTGATACATAGTCTTGCAACAATAACTCATACACAATCTTGCAACAATAACTGATACATAATCTTGCAACAATAACTGACACACAATCTTGCAACAATAACTCATACATAATCTTGCAACAATAACTGATACACAATCTTGCAACAATAACTGACACACAATTTCACCTGATCTCCGTCGTTCAACTCACGACCACATTCATTGACGCCGTCTCATATCTTGTATGCGTGTGGGTGTGTTGATGTGTCTCTGCATTTTTCTCAGTTTCCTTTCGCAACAAAGGCACCTAAGAAAGAGCGAAAGAGAAGTGACTGGGGTCATCTCAACCACCACAATCTACCACTCAACCCCCACACTCTACCACTCAACCCCCACACTCTACCACTCAACCCCCACACTCTACCACTCAACCCCCACACTCTACCACTCAACCCCCACACTCTACCAATCAACCCCCACACTCTACCAGTCCCGAAATGACCAATTTATCTTCACAACACATGCCAGCACTCATATGCTGATATTTCTGATCAACAGAGCTCACACACACACACACTTGGTTTTTGAACTTGACTGTAAACGGTTGTGTCGCAATGCTGCGTTGTGTTATGGATTCGGAATGTTGTCAATGAGTGATTCGTCTAGTATTCTACTGAGAGCGCAGGAGCAGGCATTTCGCGCTGCGCTGGAAGCTTGCGTTAAAACTATTGACGCAAAAACGGAGAAATGCCTGGAAACTGTACAAGAGCTCAGAAAGAGTCTGGGTAAACCCAGGATGAAGTTGACGATCTCAAGCGCAAGCTACATGTCTACGAAGACGAGAAAAAAAAGAGACGAATAAAAGATCAACCTCCTCACTCAGGAACTGGCAGCTAACAAAACAGCAGTGCGTGAACTGGAAGACACAAGCCGAACGAACAACTTGAAAATTACTGGATTGGAGGAGCCCAAGGGGGAAACTATGGAACAAACTACTGTGCTTGTGACTAAAATGATTCAGGAAAAACTGCAACTGCCAAACATGGAGATTGATGTGACTGAAAGAGTTGGGCCACACCGGAACAATGGCAACAGGCCGATAATTGCACGCTTCAAGACGTACCGGGATCGCACCACTGTAATCGAAAATGGAGCGAAACTTAAAGGTACACATATTTATATGAATGATGATCTGTGTCAGACCTCTCAGCAAATCAAGAAAGAGAAAATTCTCCTGCTGAAAAAAGCTAGAGAAGAAGGGAAGATTGCATATTACTGCTAAACAAAATATAATCAGCCGCGTATGATTATCAAGGACCGAAATACGGAGGTTGGTCGGTATGGACGATCAGACCACCTGCATACCATCAAATCAGTCCAAGCCGAACACTCAGCGGAAACCGTTGCTGCTGGTTCTGAGGGAAATGGAGCGATTGCTGGCCATTCAAACAGCCCCACGCGTGAGCGTCAACCTCAGCAGGCAATAAAAGGTGGGGACTCAGTAGATTTTTAATGTTTGTTTATATGCATTCATACACTAATGTTGATAATTCCAATGATACCGAAAATTTTGTAGACTGCTACATCCAAGAAAAACACACCCAAATCAAGGGCTCAGAGTACGGATATATTGAAGATATAGATCACATTGAAGGAAATATATACACAATATTGAACATGAATATTAGATCACTCCCAAAGAATATGGGAACTTTCAAAGATTACTTTTGCGATGTTTGGCATAAGCTTGACGTGGTATGCTTCACTGGAGTGTGACTAAGCGAACATCTCATAAATTTGTACTCTATTGAGGGGTTTAGAACTCATCACAGTACGAGAAATACACATGGTGGTGGGTTTGTTCTATATGTATCCAATATATATGGTTCAAACACAGATATCACAATTACAATAGCTGAAAACTACTTTGAGTGGGTTGGTGTGGAAATTGTTGTATATAACCAAAAACATATATTCTTGGCAGTATATAGACCCCCTAGTGGCAATATTTGTAAATTCATAGAGAAGCTATCTGAAATTCTGTTCCAAATCCCGACAAAGAAAATCACCAGAATCCACATTATGGGATATCTAAATATTAGAAATCAATGAGAATTTCAGAGAGCTTAATGACCATATTCATTCATTTTCCATATTCTCGCTTATAACTGAACCCACAAGAAAAAAAGAAACAACTGCCAAACTAATAGATCATGTTTGGTCAACGGAAGTTGATAACAATATGCGAAATATATTATCCAAACTGATGTATCGGACCACTTCCCAGTCATATCGGAATTCGTGTTCGGTCACAGGAGACATTTAGACAAACAAAAATATAAGACAAGAGTGACAAATGAATCATCCCTTCAAAAGATGTATACTGAACTGATTCAAATTGACTGGACAGAAGTAGTAACGAGTCAATGTCCTGATGAAGCATACAAAATATTTTTCACTTAATTTTATGACTTGTATGAACAATGTTTCCCTGTGAAATAAATTACTAACAAAAGCAAAAACACTGTAAGCCCATACATCACTTCTGATCTTAAAAGACGTATAAGGGAACGGAATAGGTTGGAGAAGCTGGCACGTAAACAGTCGCTAACTTTCGTTGAAACATATCGCAAGTACAGAAACAACTTGACTAGTGTGTTGAGGAATGCTCGACCAAATTACTACAATAGCAAGCTAACCGAGTCACAGGGAAACACAAAGACACAATGGAAAATCATAAAAAACATATTGAATCCGAATAATTACAAGTCAACCGAAAACATAAATATAGCATCCCCAAATGGTAGGGTAAGTGACACATTCAACCAACATTTCCTCAATTCACAGGTAAGTCAATCAGCTGCGTACAACTCCGTTAAAAAGCATAGGAAATACTTTGATAAATCACCAGACTTCTCATTTTACATGTCACCAACCGATTGTATGGAGGTCAACATATATTCAAAGTCATTATCCACTGATGCCGAGGGCATAGATGGTGTATCACCAAAGGTAATGAGTAGGGTTGTCAAAAAAGTAACCTAAATATCAGAAAAAAGCAACTTGATTTTCGAGAAAAAGTAACCTAAAAGTAACCTAAAAAACCTATGAGTTTTAAAGTTATTATCACTTTTGTATTGCTTGTCACATGTTTATCACACCTTTCATGATTAGTGCGCTATATGAAATACACGGTTTGTTTGATGTTTGTTCTTGAACATAAAAAGTAACCTAATAAACAATAAAGTAACCTAAAAATAACCTCCTTCAAAAAAGGTTAAATTCTGTTTGCAGTTCTAAAGGAAGAAAATACACCAGTCCTTCTTTTCTATTCTCTATCCGAGTTGGTACTATTTTTCCACCCTTTCTCCGATCTGGTACCATTTTTACAAACCATTTTTACCAAACGTGACATAATATGATTTGGCTAAGCTGGCAAAAAGGAGCATAACCATCAAAATGTAATTAAAAGTGGAAAGCTGATACAAATGCGAAAAACAATATTTGCAAATGTAAATATTTTTAGTTATGGTCGCAATAATGTTCTTTACATTGTTTCAATGGAACGTTTTATCAAATAGAACGTGCTACAGCTTGTATATTAGTGTGAGCGTAAACGCTGCATGTGTGAATGCCCCCGTCCTCCCATATGTAGCACCCTGTGCTCACAGTCTTATGAATGTCAAACATGGGAAAATGGCGCTATCTCACGCACTGAAAATCACGTGCTAATTCCTGTTCAAGTAAATACGTACTGTCAAGTGCTAGAGTGCAGTGTCTGGTATAGAGAGCTCACACATCATACTATACCACGCTCCAAACATCTCACGACACCCTCCGGTGCGTGGACATTTCCTAAAATGGGAATACACTATCCTGCGTACCCAAAAACATATAAATATCGAGTAGCACAGATATTAAGTTAAATATCAATTGCTTTATCCTAACAGCATACATTTTGACATTTCTTCATCTTCAGACCTAATATTCCATCTCTTTTCCTATATTATCCTCATATATACCCTTTTTGTGCCTCTTATCTGCAAAAAGTCATCAAACTTCGTTGTAAACTTACCTAATAACAAGAAAAATAACAAAAGGTAACCTGACGATAAAAAAGTAACCAAAAAAGCAAAAAAGTAACCTAACGATGAAAAAGTAACTTTTGGTAACCTAATTACTTTTTAATGATTATCGTACACAACTGTTTCATGCAGTTTCAAGCTGTTTCATGCATGTCATGCTTCATGGAGACAAGAAGAGTACAAAGAAATGTCAGAGGAAACAAGATATTATTTGGACACAATGTTAAAATGGAATGGTGAGCTGATACTAATGGGAGATAGCTTATTGAAAAATAAATGCAGATAAATGCAGGTAGCTCATTAAAAAGTGACCTTTAGTTGAAAAAGTAACTTTGTTAACTTTTGACAGCCCTAGTAATGAGACACTGCTCCGAAGTAATTTCTGTCCCACTTTCATACATAATAAACATATCATTTAAAACAGGCATATTTCTGAAACTACTCAAGCATGCCAAAATAATTCCGGTGCATAAGAGAGGATCAAGGGATTACATAAATAACTACCGCCCATCTCAATTCTTCCAGCAATCAGCAAAGTATTTGAGATAATGATCACTAGTCGACTGAAAAACTATTTGGAAAAATACAATATGCTCTCCGACCATCAGCATGGATTTCGGTCTGATCATTCTACAGAAACTGCCATCCTAGAATTTGTTAATAATATATATAATTATTTGGAACAAAATTGCTTGTAGTTGGTATTGACTAATTGACTTATCAAAAGCGTTTGACGTACTCGATCACCGAATCCTCCTCGAAAAATTGGAAAATAAAGGTGTTAGAGGTGTTTCTTTAGGTTTATTCAAAAACTACCTGAAAGATCGCAGACAACAACAACAACAACAACAACAACATATATTTAATATAGCGCACATATTTATACACAGGCGCGAAAAAGACAACCGACAGGAACATCACAGCGAGCAGGGAGTATCATATCCGGTGTCCCACAGGGGTCTGTATTGGGACCACTTCTATTTTAATATATATAAATGATATAATGAATAATAGTTCCAAATTCAAGTTTTTTATATATGCTGATGACACAAATTTATTATTGGCTGCAGAAAACCTGCCTTCTCTGCGAAATGATGTTAAACTCCGAATTGGTGAAACTATCGCAGTGAATAAAAGCCAATAATTTGAAAATAAATATAAGTAAAACAAAATATATTATTTTTCAAAATAGATCTATGAGAAATTCACCATCAGGAATAGATTGTGAGAATTTGCCTGTCGAGAATGTCACTAGTACTAAATTTCTAGGAATTCAAATAGATGAGCATCTGAACTGGAAGAATCATATAGATAATGTTTGCTCCTTGTGAAATTTGTGCGGTGTGATATACAAAATCAGGAGTAAACTGACAAGTGAGGCCATGCTTAGTATATATTATGCTCTAGGTTACTCACGTTTAATATACTGCTTTTCAATATGGTCATGTATATGGCCATGATTTCTAACTAGACTAGAGAAAGTACAAAAACGAATTATAAGGTGTATTCATTTCAAGCTAAAATACCACTCTACTTCTTCATTGTTCAGTTCCTCAAATGTATTCAAAAAATCGTTTCTTATTCAATACGTTGTCTCGTTGTTGATAATATGAACTGTACGTGTCGGTCGCAACAAGCATTACTTTAAAACTTTGCAAAACCTATACAATACGCGTGACACAAATTTGCATCTAATTACACCCCAATTCAGAGCCAGTCTATTCAGAAACAGTATATTTCATTCAGGCATTCAAATATAGAATATTCTACCAGCAAAAATTGAAACCTTAGCACACACTGGCTCACTGAACACTGTTATAATAGAGATAAGAAAACACTTTCGCCAACAACAGCTTGAGCAGCAGCAATAGTGCCCGGTGGTTGTTGCGACTGACAGCTATCGGATTGATGAAGATGAATCATATGTGTATGCAAACTTGTATGTATGTATGCAAATTCAACTGTATAAGTGTTCGTGTATGTGTTGTGCGTGTATAATTGTTCATATATCTATATATTCACCCAAAATGTCCATCAGGAGCTTCAGCTTAATGGACAAGCGCCACATATATTGCTTTATTGTGTATATGTTATGATGAGTGGCAAATTTATTTACTTACTCACTTACTTACTTACACACAACTATGCACACTCGGTCACACACACTCTCTCTCACACAACAAAGTATTGAATCATGCACGATCACACAACAATACCTGAGAAATTCGACACGCTCCAATGATCGAACAATGTGTTCCTGAGTGCAGCTTAACCAGTTTCAGCGCTCCCACCCTCTTCTTAGATCACTCAGTTCTCGCACCCGCTGGATTATAGATAGAGCTATACATGAGAAAGATGAAAAATCCAAACGATGTAATAACAAGATTATTATATTCAATATTCATTCATAAAATACAAAACTTCTTTATGAGTGAGCAAAAAGTATTTTTGGAGAAATATAAAACATAGATAAGAATATATTACCCTTAATTTTTCACAAGAATTCACACACCCCTAAGGAAACAGGCTTGCACACTCTAGGGGTGCGAGAATCCCGGCTAAGTGGTGTTCTGTAGCATCAACTGCAACTCACACACACACACACACAGCTCAAATGTCTACTCATTTTTCCTGTTATGAATGTACACTTACATTAGACAAGCACCAGTGACCGGGTTTATAATGGTCCTCCACTTAATCACCTTGCTCATTGTTCTCGCTGTAAACTATGTGCCTGAGTGAGCGTAATTGCGGCCAATAATCGCACAGCGATAAGCAGTGGCGGCGCCAAGCAGGGGCCTAACCCCCCAAATGTACCAACACTACCGAGCCTTCCAATAACCATGACCATGAATATTTCCAGTGTAGTTCCTCATGTTTCGGCAAGCCCCCGATATCTTTTTCCTTAGCCCCTCAACTCAATCCCCGAACTGGAAAATCCCGGAGCCGCCACTGGCAACCCGACAAGTCTTTTAATCCGGAACTATCAGGTTTGAGCCGGGAATTAATCGGATTGCAGGAGTATTAGAAGAAAGCACTGTTATTTTGTCCAGTTGGTGACGGACACTTTTTAACCCTATCTCCTGTCAGCTAAAAGACACAAGATCTATATCACTGGGGAAAAAGTCCCGGCTAGGTTTTGCGATCAATTATGGATTATGAGTACCCTGTATTTTTTATTTCCTCTAGGTATACCTCTGTCCATTTCACACAGTGTTTGTGTTTGTGTTTGTGTAAATAGTCGGATTGCGTCGCAGTTTCTTCCCACTGTTGCCAGCGTATACGAGTACCGTTTGGCAGCCCTCGCTGTTGTTATTGGGCAACTGCACACCACGCTGCAACACGGGCGTTTGGTGTGTGTTTGTATGCTTGTGTGTGTGTGTGTGTGTGTGTGTGTGTGTGTGTGTGTGTGTGTGTGTGTGTGTGTGTGTGTGTGTGTGTGTGTGTGTGTGTGTGTGTGTTTATGGTGTAGTCTTACACAGACATTCACATACACACACGAACACGCTCAGATACGAGCTCACACACGCAACCAGACACTCATCATGATATCAATGTTTAAATGCGGATACCCTAACATGCTTGCGTGTATCTATATGTGTGTGTATGCATGTATGTGTTTGCGTTTTTGTATTTGTGTGTGGCGCAATAACACACACGAATCTACTCTAATAACACGCATCAACCTCACGTTAGCTCTACACACACACACA
>OU696597.1:5944984-5997484 GCA_916048095.2 Sacculina carcini | reverse complement strand
GGTGACCTCATGTGTACTGGAAGTGCCCAAATGTATAGAGAGAAAGCAAGTTTGAAAAGTAAAGGTTTTAGTCAGGAAGATGAAAGCTAATGAGGAAAGAAGCAAAATAAATAAACGATGAATCAAATGAAATTATCAAATCATACGACTAAATATAAGTATATTTTTATAAAATAGTGCTACAGACTGATTAACATAATATAAAACTCAAAAATCATCTAGATGCGCATAATGATAATGAGCAAAAAATACAAAAATAAAATAAATGAAATAAATAAAAGTAAATAGTAAAAGTAAATAAATGAAACTGGAAAATCAACCACTAGGTGAATGCGAGCATTATTGCATATTGCAAAAGTATAGTGTGTGATGGTGCGTGATGGTGTGTGTTGGTGTGTGTTGATTGATAATCAGCGAATATCATTAAAATGTCGGGACGGCAAATAAACTGATAGCAAACTGAATGAACACCACAAACTAACAAGCATACACACATTGTGTCGATCAATAATTATGTGGCTTCACTCATGTAAATATATATGCCTGACAATATCGCGCCGTGTCAATGTACCAATGCGTCTGTGTGTGTGTGAGTGTTTGTATGTATGTGTTTGTGTGAATGCGTGTGTGTGTGTGTTTGTGTGAATGCTTGTGTGTGTTTGTTGAATGTGTGTGTGTATGTGTGTGGTCAGACAAATGTCGGTGTGTGTTGTAAAGTGTCAGTGAGGCCATTATCACTCACACACACAAACACACACACACACACACACACACACACACACACACACACACATAAAAACACACAGGTGAAATACAAGTACAGCTACAGGTAAATGGATATACAAAGACCACACACACATACACAAGCATACACACACACACACACACAGGCGACGATGTTGCATTCGTGTGTTTTTTATGTGATGTAGTGTTTTGTGTGTAATAAATTTGTGTGCTGGTTAAAAACGAATATAAAAGGCTCACAATTAGTTGTACTCCGTGGTGTAGTGGTTTGTTTGGTTTAAACCAAACCATAGTTTAAACAATGCTTTAAACCAAGTGTTTTTTTTTATAAAAAAACATGTTTTTTGAAAAAAATTGGAAAATTGAAAATTGAAATTTGTGAAAATTGTTTTTTTGACAGAAATGATTTTTCTCATAAAAATGATCAAATATTTTCATAATTAATAAATGAATTCCTTAATGCAGTTTTAAATCTTCATAAATATTACTTTTTGATATGATTTTAAGGGTTTGCTCGATATGGGAAACATTTTTATTAACATTTTTGGTTTTGCTGGGGAAGTATTGTAGGTGGTATTTATGAGAAATCCAAAAATTTTACGAAAAGACATTTGAGTTTCTAAGAAAAACACTATTTTTAGAAACCTCTGATTGTAACAAAACTGTGTTTACTCTGAAAACAAACATGAATCAACTTCTATGGACAAAACGATTTTTAGTCACTAGATTTTCATAAATATGGCCACTGGGTATTTGGATTTGGACTTTGCAAACATATGTGGGTGTTTAAAATCGACTGTTTTCGCAATTGGAAGCGGTTTAAAACTTACGTTGCCTATAGATGTTACAAGGTGAAATTCAAGATCCTGTGTGTACATTTGTATGATTTTATTTGTTTTCTTATTTAAATATTAAAAAAATTATTGGTAAGTGGTACTAACATATGTTTAACTATATACTAAATAGCATGGTACAATCCATTTTTTGATTTGTGTGCGCAAAGTGTAAAAAAACCAAATGGTAGAAAAACCACTGTTTTTTTGTTTAAAAAAAAACCCGGATTTTTTCAAACCCTGTTCGAAACCCAGCGGAGGAGAATTTATTTGGGTGAATTCTATAATCCAACAGCCCCTGTCCACCCAGCAGTAAATGATAGTACCAGATATCAGTCATGTGTTGTGTCATGCATTCTGGGCAGGAGGCCCTCTCTAATACGTTTTCCGTTATTGTGGTGTCATAGCGTGGAGAGGGTCTGCGGTGGCAGCGAGCTGCACGGGAGCTGTGTTCATAAGCTTCGACTTCTTCTCGTGTAGCAGCTGTCACTTGAGGCATTTAACCTTTTTTTAATTTGTGTGGGATATAATGCGATGATTTCCAACCTTTTCAGCTTCTCTTATCCTGTCTTATTTCGTATCGTATGTGGCCAATATTGATATAGCTAAACTAAGACGCATTTTTGTCATTTCTCCAATACCCTGAATATTGATAATTACACCAGATTGGGAAGCAACAATAGTGTTGAGCACTGCGTTGTGTAGTTGTATGTGCCTGTCAAAATCAACCCGCTGAATAAATTGTGATTTTCCTGTTCAATTTCTACGACACACGCAGAGTGTAAATGCTGTTTAAAAAATGTTTTGCATCTCTTTCCAGTGTGAATAATTATAATTATAATTGGACCAGCATGGGTTAGAGTGGTGAAGGTAGATATAAAATATCCTGCTATTGAAACAAATCGTCATTGCTGATTTTGTGTCTGGCCCGTTGAGAAGCGATGTCTGATTACACCCTGTCGAAATATTGGTCTATATAAATCAAGCTGTGTGTGTGTATGAATGTGTTTAAATGTGTGTGTGTGTCAGTGAGAGGGTCGAGAAAAGACAGAGGGAGAAGTGAATTACAGTGAAGACGTGACAACAGGAATGACCATGACCAGAGAAATGGTGAGAAGCATCCGAAATAACTTATTCATATTGTTATTGACAAATTAATGAACGAAGGTGAAAAGTTCCGTATTGTTCCGTACTGCAGTATTGGACGCACACACACACACACACACACATCCACATGTGGTCTCGAGCCGACATTGAAAACACCAACAATTACAAATCTATTAAATTATGTGTAATATTGTGAAGTGCACCGATACGATGACTGCATGCACACAGACACACACATTTATGCCTGCATAAATTCTATGATAGCCAGAAACCGTATGAATTTAATGTGTAACCATAATAAAACATTGGATACGCATTTGAACACAGCGGTGGAGAAGGCTAAATGTTGGCGTGTATTAATATTAAAACATTAATGAATACAACACATGTGGACACGTTATTTGGAAATATACATACACATACATACACACACACACACACAAACATACATACACATGGTGCACACTGACATAATTTTGAGAAATAATTGAAATCACAGCCGTACACACAAATATCCGGAAAAATGCAGTAGAAACGTCTCTTATCACTTGTTTCGTTTTGAAATCATATATTTGATTTCAGATACCGAATCTACGACATAAACACACATACATATACATATTACATTACATTAAGATATTTCTACCGCGCTTTTCAACCGAGGGTCTTAAAAGCGCTCATACGCGCTCACACACACACACTCAAGCACAAGAGTCATACACATACACAATCACGAACACACACACTCACATACACCTACACACACACACACAGATAGACATAGCGCTCACACACACACATACGCAAGCACAAGAGTCATACACATACACAATCACGAACACACACATTCACACACACACACACAAAACAGACAGGTACATATACGCACAAACACAAACATACACTCACGTTTACATACTCAAAAACACAAAAATACACACGCACATACACATACATACATATTGAATAAGATAGTACAGCAGACATATAACACATTAAGACAACACAGCAGGCATACAACGACATACACTCAGATTGACAAATCACAACACAATAGACACAAAAATACAAACCAGAAAACACAACATAACAGACACACAAAGACATACACTCAAACAAATAGACAGAGACACCACACAACAGACACACAAACACAGATAACAGAGCTCAACACACGCATGAAGCACATACACATAGAAGACAGAATTAGGAAGCAATCAGACCTTATACTCTGTACTAATATATACAATATTATTAAGACAGTAATAAGGCTTGGTGAGAAAGATATTTTTAGTATGTTTTTTGAAAAGAGATAGGGATTTGATTGACACACACACACACACACGCACACAAACATACACATACATTATCTGGCCTTTCAACAGCAGCCTCAAGAACAGGAACTTGAACAAATAAAAAACAAGAACAAGAACTTGAAAAAAATAACGCAACACATCACACATCCTAATGCCGAAACAAGCACGCGATGAGCACGCGACAAGCACGTGGGTGGCACGTGGCGGCTAGAAGACACGGTCCTGGTAGCTGGAGATGTTATCGACGGGTCGTGTGTGAGGTTGAGGTTGAACGACGGGCCGGACGGGAATGCCTCGCCGCGGCGGAGCGAGAAACTCAAACATGCTCAGCTTGTGTTGTTCGAGCATGCGTGCCAGATCGACTGGCATCGGGTCGGTCCAGAAGAAGTCGTGGTTGAGCGCTGTGTCCGAGTCGATACGCACGGCCGGGTCGAGAGTGAGCATTTTGTCGAGCAAGTCACAGGCGTAGGCATCACGCACGTACGGCTTCAAGCGCTCCTTGACGCGTCGCTTGAGATTACGCGGCAGATGCATGCGACTGAACAGCTCCAGCTGCTCGACGCCCGGCCATACCTCGGCACTGATCGATCCGCACAACTGCGAGATCATGGTCAGCTGGTTCTGTTCCGAGCTGCCCTGCATGATGGGCGAGCGGGTCCACATCTCGGCCATGATGCAGCCGGCACCCCACACGTCCACTGACGGACCGTAGTTGCGCTCGCCCAGCAGCAGCTCGGGGGGCCGGTACCACAGTGTGACGACGCGGTTCGTGTAGCGATTGCGTACGCCCGAGATCTTGCTGAAGGCGCGCGCCAAGCCAAAGTCGGCCAGTTTGAGAACTCCGTTCTTGGTGATGAGAACGTTGGCGGCCTTCATGTCGCGATGCAGGATGTTGTTGAGGTGGATGTAGTAGAGGCCGTTGAGCAGTTGCTGCATCACCTTCTTGATCTCGCCCAGACTGAACTTGACGTTGATGTTGGACAACAGGCCTGCCAGGTCGTGCTCGCAAAACTCAAACACCAAATAGAAGGTGGAGCGGTACTTGTTGCCAGCGTTGGCGGCACCGCGGCAAATCTCCAGCAGCGACACAATGTTCTCGTTGTCCAGCAGTTGGAGGATCCGAATCTCGCGCAGTGCGGTGATCGGGAAGCCCTCCTTCTCGTTCTCCATCAACACCTGTCGGAACGTTAAAAGTCAGAGGCCTCAAGTGACAGCTGCTACACGTAAATAAACCGAAGCTGATGAAGCTTAACACACAGGTGTGTCCCGTGCAGCTCGCTGCCACCGCAGAACCGACCCTCTCCACGCTATGGCGCCACAAGGACGGAAGACGTATTAGAAAGGGCCACCTCCCCAGAATGCATGACACAATACATGAGTGATATCTGGTACAATCATTTTCTGCTGGGTGGACAGGGACTGTTAGATTATAGAATTCGACCAAAGAAATTCTCCTTCGCCGGGTTTTGAACAACGGACCGTTTGTGAGGCGGGTGTGCTATCACCACACCACGGATTCTAACAAAACGCTAACAACAATCGACAAAGTGGATACAAAATAACATGATAACATTGCAAAATAATAGCAAAATTGCAAATTAATAGCAAAATTGCAAATTAATAGCAAAATTGCATAAGCAAAATAACATAACTTGTCATATTGTTCAAGTGTGATAAAAAAAATCACATACACTATACACACTGAGATAAGCAAGTGAAAGAATATATATTACACATTAATCCACACGCTTCTCAACATGAGATACACAAACAAAACTGATTAACTGAGAAAAAACAAGCGAATTAATTCAAAATAATTTTTACCACCATTTTGAAAACTAAATAACAACTTCATAGGAATTACACAAATTTACAGCCGATAGCCAAAACTCCTATTCCTATGAATATTCCACAAAACGTTCCAAATATAGTACGGCATCAATATACAAATTCAACCGACCTTTTTCAGCGCAACAATTTTATTCTTGTTGGTTTTCGAGCGAGCTTTAAACACCTCCCCGAACGTTCCCTGGCCAATCTTGGCCATCAAATCGTACTGAGATACGTCTTTGCAGAAGGGATACTGCAGCGACTCGATGTATCCATTCAGCTCACGACCTGACACTGGCAAAAGTGTGGCGACAGAAGGGACCGCGCCACTATTACCCGACGTCGGCACAGGCTGAGCCATGTTGATGAGCGAAATTCAACGTCAATAACAGTGTTTGGTTAAACCATGGCTGGACAATCAGCGATGAATCACAAAAGAACGTCGTCACAAGACGCGACGTGAAATGGTGATATACTCAATATATTAGGAAGTGAAATTTCACGACAAACATGAACGAAACTGCAAAACGCAACCATAAATTTGCAAGCAAGACTATGTACGCCGGAAACGCCAGTCGCGCTGTACATTTGACATTTTTGATTAATTTTGTTTTACTTGACTTTTATTTCAATATATGATACGGCCCTGATCTTGTGACTTATACGCTAGTTATAGTATATAGTTTTCTAATTCTGCGATAGAAAGTAAAGTGTTCATATATTAGAGCTGGGCTGTGTTAGGGCTTAGGGCTGTGTTAACTTTACGCAGCAAATACATAACATTGCTGTTTTTGGGACGCTGGTTGTATCACAGCGGTATCTGGTAATTTTATTATAAACCATTTAATGGCACATTGTATGAACAATTCTTTCTGTTTCCTTAAGGTAGAATTTTCTCTCTCGTTAGACATCTCTGGTGTAATCTGGCGTAGGTTTTGTCGTTTTGTTCTCTCGCCTTCTCCCTGTCGTCATACGTCTCAATTTTTGTTTCAGTTTCGTTCAGTTCAGTTCAGTGTATTTGCTATAGCGCCTGTCATACACGGGCGCGCAGAAGCTAAACAGTCTGTACAAGCGGACAAAGCTAAAACAGTTATTACGGAAACAATAAAAAGAACACATGAATGAATAAAAATGGCAGTTCACGTGGAACACTTGATTGCAAAGGCTTTAAAAATGGTAAACGTACTAAGATCCATACAGGGCCAGTACATTGGCGCCGACACCTCGACGATGGTGCAATTTTACAAAAGTATTTTACGACCCATCCTGGAATACGGAGCAGAAGTCTACGCGGCAGCATCGCCCCAAGTGCTACAAAGACTGCATGGGGTGCAGAACGGCTGCCTACGACTGGCTAAAGGGGTGTTCAGGACGAGCCCGATCAAACTCCTCGAATGATATACGGGTGTTGATAAGGAAGGAAACGAAGAGTTACGAAGGAAGGATATCACTATCAGGTATTACGCTAAAGCGATATCCAGAACAAACCACCTGCTCAACAATATGGTGAAACGAAAATCCACTTGTCATCCAGCTCTACAGGATGTGGCCACGAGAGTCCTGCGCGCCATGGCGATTCTCGGCATGACCGAAGAGCCGCGATATATCTTGCCGCCTACGTCACCGCCATGGTCCATTATACGCCCACCGATCAAATACATCTGCAAAAATAAGAATATAAGTGCAAATGAGGTCCAGCAAGCGTTTTCACAAAGGAAAGCGGAAAACCCAGACGCAGTGTATATATACACAGACGGGTCAAAGTCAGACGGCAGGGCCGCCTGTGCGGTGGTGACCAGCGGCCGAACGGCGAACCAGCCTGCCAATGGACGAACAATTGTCAGACATTATCGCCTGCCAGACTGGGCCTCCGTCTATGAAGCCGAAAGTTATTCAATATACAAAGCGACTATTCTTTGCAAGGAGATGAATCTCAGGAAAGCCGTCATTGTGACAGATTCCAGATCGGCACTTTTAAACCTTTATCAATCCATAGATTTTATTGCGTACCAAACCACACAAGTCTACAGGTTCATAAACAACAATGGTATGAAGTGCGGGTGTCTATGGGTTCCCGGACACAAAAATATTCCCGGGAATCAGGCAGCGGACAGGGCGGCAAAGAGAACCCTGGAGAACACCACAGTAGTACTATTGGGCCGATCAAAGAACAATTTTTACGAGAGCTATACCTAATCTATATACCACTACGTGTTGTGAAAACGTTTGAAACCGACTGGCGAAGACTCTCCGCAAAATATCTACTGCCAAAAATACTAAAGGAGCCGGGCCTGTGGTGTTCACCAGTCTCCCTGTCGAGACAGGTGGAACGGACGCTGGCTCGCCTCAGACTGGGCCACACGGCACTCACTCACCGCCACCTCCTGCGTCGGCAGGAGCCACCGGTGTGTAACAGATGTCAGTGCCGGGTTACATTACACCATATTTTAATAGATTGCCCTGTATACATATATCATCGCTCCAATCTCGTGAATATCTTCACAACGCACCAAATACTTTTCACTATGGATAATATTGTCAAAAATCACCAGCCACAAATCATCAGAGCTCTAATCACTTTTTATCGACCTCAGGACTCAACAACTTGCTTTAAATACCAGCAAGTGTGCAATACTACGCGACAACATGAACTGCACCTGCACTAACGTCAACTCGTCGAGATTGTCGTTTTCACCCTTATTTTTCATGGAATCATTTTTTGTTCAAATAATTCATTCAACCATCTTCCTCCTTCCATACATGTATCGAATGTAACCATTCTATCCCTATGCTCTATTCATGTTTCTTTTTATTTATTAACAAGACGGCGTGAAATGGTCGGTTCGGCCGAAATTCCTAAACGACAACAACATTTGTTGGTTCCCCTTTAGTCTTCGTATTCACTTTGCTGTATTATTTTTTAACTCATTTTTTAATCCATGATCCTAGGCAACCCTCTGATATTTCTGGTCTCCTCATTGTTTCCACTGCTGCTCGTCATCCCCATCCTCTTGTCTGCCCCCGGGCCTTGAACGGCTCATCTTGATCTTGTCTTCTTCTTTCTTTGATCCCCGATTGTTCAATTTGCTTCCTCGTACTGTTCTATCAGCCACTTCCTATTCCTCATTTCGCTCGGTTCTTTTCATATATTTATTCGAGATATCCTTTGATTCTGCTTCTCACGCCCTTATTTCGTATGCTTCTGTCTGTTTTTTTGCTCTTATACTGACCTTATCACCCTTCCTCGTAGTTGCTATTTCATCCAATTGGTTTTACCTGCTTGTATGTCTGAATGTATGTGTGAATGTGTAGTTCTATGTATATTCACATATTTGTTCACGAGTGTTTTTGTACTTATATATGTGTGTGTCTCTTTGTTTATCTATTGATATATTTTCACTCATTTACACTTGTTATCGGTTGTAATTTGTATTTAATTTTCGTTTATGTTTTTTGTACGCTTTACCACACGCGTGTGTCTTAACAGGCGCTATAGCAAATACACATTGATTGATTGATAGGTTTGCTTATGTTTGTTTGTAACAGTTTGTTTATCAGTGATGATAATTCTAGTGGAGCAGGCCTCTTAATGTTGTGCGCCGCGATAACGCTTGTTGTGCCGATTCCAAACACAGTTGTTGAAGAAACAATGTATTTCGTCGTGATATTGAAAGTTCAGTTCTTAGCTCTATCGTCCTAACGTTATATTCAATGTTCTATCCTATCTGTTCTGCCTGTATCTGCTAGTCTGTCTCTCCTGTCTGTCTTCCTATCTGTTCTCTTGTTCTCCATACTGCCGCTGCTCTTCTATTTCTATCTCCATACTGCCGCTGCTCTTCTATCTCTATATCCGTCCTCTCTATCCCCTATCTCCATACTGCCTATCCCCTTCTATTCCTATCTCCATACCTCTACTGCCCCGAATGGTGAAAACACTGTGCCTATATAGTGCTAGCTAGCGCCGCCTACAACATTCTGCAGCTCCAAGTTGTGCACGGCCTCATTAATTACTGACCGCAAGGTCACCACAATGCAGCACGTCCATAGTCTTACACACTGGTGTGTGTAATATATGCGTGTGCACGTGCTGCCCTGCTGTCTCTTAATGTCTTGCAGTTGTGTGTGTGTGTGTACCTACGTGTGTGCAACCAATGCTGTGTTCTGTATTCTAACCTACTGTGTTGACAGTGATGCATGTGTTTACGCTTCACTTCCTGTCCTAACTTCTATCCTATGTCACTTTCAATGCACAACATACAATACACAATGCACAAAACAATCAACGATTACTAAATAAAGATATAAGAATACAAGTTATATACAACACCGCATGAAATATAAACATTGTTACAGCGATATATCAAGAAATACATCAATGAATGAATGAAGGTTAAAAAAAAACAATTCAATTCAAAACCAATTCAGATCATGTCAAGAAGCGGAGGGAATTGTGCTTATATTATTATATGAATATTATTATATGTACACGTGTATCTATTGTATTGTATTAGCGATTGGATTAAACCCGGGAAGCACAAACTATTCAGCTTCAATTGTCTTTCCAATTTTTGTTTAATCACACTTTCTGATTCTGTTGAATTGAACGCTGGAAAAATATATGAATATGCGTCGCCTCAAATATTGTTTTTGCTTGTTTGTTTATTGGTGTTTTAAGCGCACAACAGCTTGCTGAGACTATATGGCGCATCCACTGTGCGCTCATATACAGTAGTCATTCCCGTGTGTATTCAAATGTTTTGTTTTCTATTTGATAACGACTGACCTAACCTAATTGGTTTTTCATGATATTCACAGTGCGATATTTGTGCGGCACAAGGCGTAGGCGAGCAGACAGTCAATTGATGACGTAGCGATCACGGATCAAAATGCTGCTTGATCTCAGCCATCTGCATGATGGCTGGATGGAACTGGAAAGTGATCCAGGTATTAATTCAATAACGAAATATTCAGACATTGATTCAATAACGAAATATTCAGGCATTGATTCAATAACGAAATATTCAGGCATTGATTCAATAACGAAATATTCAGGCATTAATTCAATAACGAAATATTCAGGCATTGATTCAATAACGAAATATTCAGGCATTGATTCAAGTTATTCTATGTTGTACAGTACGTGCTCGTCGGGGGTCAATATTTGAACCGGCGTTCTTCGGAATTGGCGTATTAACAATACATTAGCTCATGTGACATTTATTTCGTCCGAACTGCTTCCAATCGCGACATATTCTTGCTTATTTATTTACCAAAAAATTGCTGGAGCCATAATAGAGAAATTGGTTGGCCTCGGTGGTGTAGTTGTTAGCACACCCGCCTCACAAGCGGGAGGTTCATGGTTCGTAACCCGGCTGAGGATAACGTTTTTGGGCGAATTGTATAATCCAACAGCCCCTGTCCACCCAGCAGTGAATGGTACCAGATATCAGTCATGTGTTGTGTCATGTATTCTGGGGAGGTGGCCCTCTCTAATACGTCTTCCGTTCTTGTGGCGTCATAGCGTGGAGAGGGTCGGTTCTGCGGTGGCAGCGAGCTGCACGGGGCACACCTGTGTGTTCATAAGCTTCGACTTCTTCCCGTGTAGCAGCTGTCACTTAGGCATTTAACTTTTAACCTTCATGTGATAACGTGGCATTGTTTAACACGTCATATACACTGTTACAGCACCGCACAGCACGTCTGTTACAGCACCACAGTTCACCACTTGTATAACACGTGAGACGTATATTTTGGCTACAATAATTTCTCATTTTGCATAATCATTTCATACTTCTTGACTATGCCTTTTAAGTCAAAGGTATCTTTCAGGCTTTTTTGTTTAATATTTTTAATGTGTATATACAGTGTGTCTTAGAAGTGTAGACACACTTTGGCAGCAGATAACTCAATTATTTATTTTCCGTGGCAAACTTAATCCGCTGAACCGAGTGATTGCAGCCAGACTAAACCTTGAAGAAAAAAATATGATTTTCAAATGCTACTGGAAGTATGAAAACGCAGTTGAAGTTCAAAGACAATTTGGGAGCGTGATTCAGAAGCAACCACCAACACGAATTACCATCACTCCAATTAAAAATGAGTTATTTTCTACTTAAACTTGAACATTCTGCAACTAGACAATGAAAGGATATTTCCAAATTCTTACGCATTTTGAAAATTATTGCAATTATAACTAACGCTTTGTTTACAATTACATAAAATGTGTGTACATTTTTGTAACAGCCTGTATGTAATATATTAGTTGACCTACACAACCATATTTATTATGCACTATAAGTTTAAACATTTTCAAATAACAAACATACAGTTCTGTACAAGCAGCAGTGATCAGTTTTTTCCTATGTGTGTGTGTATGTGTTTATGTGTGTGTGTGTGTGTGTGTGTGTGTGTGTGTGTGTGTAGGTTTGTTCACGCTGTTGTTGGAGGATTTTGGCGTGCGCGGCCTGCAAGTGGACGAAATCTACGACATCAACAAGACAATTGACGAGAAGACGCACGGATTCATTCTGCTGTTTCGATGGGTGGAGGAGCGACGCTCGCGACGCCAACAAATCTCCGAGAAAGATCTGATCGTGCTCGATGAAGAACAAGTGAACAACATCTTTTTTGCACAACAGGTATTGTCGACTGTGTGTCAGTGCGTGTGTGAGTTTTTTTACACAAACAAATATATTCACAAACGCGTACACATATTCACAATACTACAATACAATGGAGGCGGTGTTGTTGTCACGAATTACGGCCAGGCTTATTCGCTGCCGAAGCCAGGCCGTCTCTCGCGGCTCCCATGAACACTGATTCTTTCGCCCAGGGGCTTGACGAAGTCGTCCAGGGATGTCCCCATCACGCCGGTGGTCTCGATAGCCAGCGGCACGAAATCGTACCGCTGACACAGTTCTGAGTAGCGCCGCTGCTTTCGATCCTCTGCTGCCTGCGCTGCTGCTCCGGGAGTGACCGCGCCGTCCAGCAGATGTGTGCTGCAGAACGTGTTGACACAGGTCACATCCCAGAGCAGCGACTTTTCGTGCCGAACCGGTAACACGATAATTCCGTCCTGTCGGCGGCCGTCGCCGCTGTGTCTCGAGCACCGCGGCGATTCCTGCCGACGCCAAACTGCGGCGAATGATGCTGTTCAGCGCCGTGTGGCGTGTCAGGCGGCCGGCATTGCGACTGCAGGAAAGGATATGGTGGCCCCACCTGTCAGTTTCGGCACCGCAGCGACACCTGTGCGGCTCTTGCAATGCGGCACCAAGTCGCAACGCCACGCCGACTCGGACGTTGTGTGTATGTGTGTGTGTGTCAGTGTGTGCATGTGCTGCAGATTTGCATTCATGCTGTTATAAAATACTGTAAAGTGTCTATTTGAGCGGTATATCGTTCTGTTTTCCAAACCTTCCCTCGTAATGTCGTTCAATTAGAGGGTGTCGCTCTATTTTTCAACCAGCTGGTCAGAATTATGAGAAGACACGGTAAATGTTATTAATTATAAAAGAGCCAGGTAATATATGCACATTTATTGTACAAAAATCGTTTATAAATACAAATACTCTCAAATACTAATAACAAATATATACTCTCAGTTATAGATATTGTCAAAAGATAACAATTAATCAACTTGCCGTTCAAATAGAGGTCGGTCAAATAGAGGTTTTACAGTAAATTTAATTGCATTTGACAGCAGTGGAGAGGGTTATGTTGGCGTGTAATTTTGAGGGGCAAAGCCTCTCACGGTCCCGGCTGGCACACCGCAGGTCCGGCCGCCACACACACGGGTTATCCCGCAGTCACAAAAACTGCACGACTGTGAGCGCATAAGAAACCCGTCCTGCGTCAATTGGGCTATACCTCTCGAGAAATGAACTCAAAACCGTTTCATCTCACCAGGGAATAGAACCCTGGCCCATCATGCACAGACCGTGCGTCTTAGCCACTCGGCTACGAGGCGGATGAATTTGTCTGCTTCGTAGCCGAGTTGCTTGAATTTACACTGTATGCGTGAATAGTCTGTGGTTCTATTATTTATTTATAATTAGATGTGTGTGTGTCTGTGTATACATGTGTGTATGTATGTATGTGCGTGTATGTATGTTTGTTTGTTTGTTTGTGTGCTTGTGTGTGTAGATTGTCCCCAACAGCTGCGCCACACACGCTCTCGTGTCGATTCTGTTGAACTGTTGCGATATTGATCTAGGTCCGACACTGACCAATCTCAAACAACACACCAAGGGAATGAGTCCCGAGAACAAGGTTCACTGCTCTCTCACTTCCTCTCTCTATATCTAACTCTCTGTCTCTCTCTGGCGCATTGAGTTTGTTTGCCTATCACATCTTAACACATCTAGACACATCTTAACACATCTTGATGCATCTGAACACATCTAGACTCATCTGAACACATCTTGATACATCTGAACTGATCTTGCCAGATCTGAGCATATCTAGACACATCTTGCCACATATTGCCACATCTGAACACATCTAGACACATTTTGACACATCTTGATACATCTGAACACATCTAGACACATTTTGACACATCTTGATACATCTGAACACATCTAGACACATTTTGACGCATCTTGCCACATTTTGACACATATTGCCACATCTGAACACATTGCCACATCTGAACACATCTAGACACATCTGAACACATCTAGACACATTTTGACGCATCTTGCCACATTTTGACACATATTGCCACATCTGAACACATTGCCACATCTGAACACATCTAGACACATCTGAACACATCTAGACACATTTTGACGCATCTTGCCACATTTTGACACATATTGCCACATCTGAACACATTGCCACATCTGAACACATCTAGACACATCTGAACACATCTAGACACATTTTGACACAGCTAGAGGCATATTGACGTATCTAGACGCTTTGACACATATTGGCGCATCTAGACGTATAGTGACGTATTTTTTCTAATCTAGACTGAATGAATTCAGACGATCTTGACACATATTGATGAACGGTGACGCATCGTGCCGTGTCGCAGGGTCTGGCCATCGGCAACACAGCCGAGCTGGCGTGGGCGCACAACTCGCACGCCGCCTCTCACGCGCACCGCTGCAGCGTCGAGCAGCAGCAACAACAACAACGTCTCTCTCCCGGCCTCGTGCAGGTGACACGCGCCGCCGAGACTTATCACTTTGTCAGTTATGTGCCCATCAACGGCCGACTGTTCGAGCTGGACGGTCTCAAGCCGGGACCCATCGATCACGGTCAGTGTGTCAGTCAGTGTGTGTGTGTGAGTGTGTGTGTGTGTGTGTGTGTGTGTGTGTGTGTGTGTGTGTGTGTGTGTGTGTGTGTGAGTGTGTGTGTGTGTGTGTGTTAGTGTGTCAGTCAGTGTGTGCGTCAGTCAGTGTGTATGTGTGTATGTCTGTGTGTGTCAGTGTGTGTATATGTGTGGGTGTATATACGTTCAGTGTGTTTGTGTGTGTGTCAATGTTTGTGTGCATGTTTGTACGTGTAAACTCCTGGCTTCCAACTATTTTATATTTGAATTTAATTATTCTTCAAGTTTTTGTTTGCTTATGTTTGCTGGTAATTCATTCCATTATATTGTAGCGACTGAAAATGTTAACACCTTTTGGCGCGGAGTATAATTGTTCAGCCGCACACATGAGCACAGACATACGAATGACAATAAAGTGAACGAAACCTCACAAGCATCGATGAGCGAAATACACACTACATCACACAGAACACGCACGCATCAACACACATTTACGTACACCTCATTGCTGTGCGCAAATGTTCTGATGAACAAGCAGGCATTCACATTACACTGTACACACACACACACATACGCGCGCGCATGAAACCTAAACCAAACACACAGGCGCACACAATAACTCTCGCACCAGCTAAAGCTACAGCTCCCCCCAGGTGCCAAGGTTGACACCGATCCAAGACGTTCAGGAGGACGAACCGACCGGCCACAGCGAGTCTGGTAACCGCAGTTGGAATGAGCAGTTGAGTCGGACCTCTCAATAAAAGCCGGCTTGAGGCGGTAGATCGACACTGTCTCACGACGGTTGCCGAAGTCCAGCACTTAAGCTTTGCCGCCGCGGCGTATGATCCGATAAGGACCTGCGTACGGCGGCGTCAGCGGTGCGCGATGCCCATCAACTCGGACGAAGACGTGGCTGGCAGTGGGCAGCTCCTGCGACACGAATGGGGCTGCACTTCGTAACGATTGTGCCAGGCTGTTGACACTGGACGAATGCGTGACATGACTTGTGTCAGAATGCGCGCGGTGTCCGACACCGGAATGGGAGAAGACTCCGAGAAGAATTGGCCGGGAAGTCGGAATTTCTCGCCGATGACTAGCTCAGCTGAAGAAGAATTGATGTCGGGCTTATAAGACGCCCTCATGCCCATCAAGACGATGGGCAATGCAACGTCCCAGCTTGCGCCATCCGACAATGCAGCACAGAGAGCGGCCTTGAGCTGTCGGTGCATCCGTTCCACGAGCCCATTCTGTTGGGGCATGTAAGCACATGTCGTCGCGTGATGAACACCGAGAAGGCGCCACAGCTCTCCACAGGTCGCTGATAAATCGCCGGCCGCGATCGGAAGTCGCCATGAGACACATGCCAAATCTAGATACCCAATCAAGCAATGCCCGAGCGCAGGAATTTGCAGTGGCATCGACCATGGGGATGGCATCAGGATAGCGGGTGTAACGATCTACGATGGTAAAAAGGTATCTAAACCCGTTCGAGACAGGAAGAGGCCCCACGATATCTACGTTCAGAGACTCAAAACGACCTCAAGGATGTGCAGGGCGTTTCAAAGCTGTCCGCTGGTGCCGAGATATTTTACAAACCTGACAGTTAACCTGACAGTTCTTCACAATCTTCACTTGCAACCGGAGCCACAGTGGTGCTGCAATTATCTGCGCTGGCGCTCTGCAGGCGTTAGTTGAATCCGTGATTGGAGTCTTGCTTTCAATTCGTCGTAACAACGATCTGGAAGCGGCTGCGCATTTGCTAGATCCTTCACAAGGCGAAACTGCGCTGGTGGCAGTTTGGCGAGTAGCTTCCTAAACATAGTCGTCTGCTGTGACAGGCCTGCATCAGCCATCAAGTTGTCGCACATGGCGAGCCATGTGTCGATGTCGCAGGGATCGAACACCGGTAGTTCAACTCGCACCGCAGACACTGCGACTAGACTAGAAGCCTGTGCTGACGGCACAACGTGCCCATCTGATTTCACATCAGTCATTTCGCTGCGTCGGGGTCACCAATATGTAGCTACTGAAAATGTTAACACCTTTTGGCGCGGAGTATAATTGTTCAGCCGCACACACGAGCACAGACACACGAATGACAATCAAGTGAACGAAACCTCACAAGCATCGATGAGCGAAATACACACTACAGCACACAAAACACGCACACATCAACACGCATTTACGTACAACTCATTGCTGAGCGCAAATATTCTGATGAACAAGCAGGCATACACATTACACTGTACACACACACACACATACGCGCGCGCATGAAACCTAAACCAAACAAACAGACGCACACGATAACACGCGCACCAGCTAAAGCTACAATATATAATTTTATTTGGCAGGCTGAGTTTCTCCAAATCTCTATAATTTCTGTGTTGTGAACATTTTTTTCCGTGTTCTTGTGTTTTTCACGCTGATAATTTGAGTAAATTCTTTTTCAGGATGTCTTCCTTGCCGATCAAGCTGTAACGACACTAATATGTTGAGATGTTGAATGTTGGTCTTCGTCGTTCGGCTGATCGTGATTTCTTAACAGTTCCTCTTGATGTTGTATTCCGCGATAACAAGCAATATTCACCCAGTCGTAGTTTAATCGTGTATTTGTAACAACCAGTCAACTCTACTACCTTAAAGCTACTCATAAAACTTAATCTCTAGTTTCTCCAGTATCTCTAGTCTCTATTCTCCATAGTCTCCCCAGTATTCAATATCCACGCTCTCAGTATATAGTATCTAGTCCCCAGTATCCAGTATCCCCCTCCTGCTGTAGTACAACACAGGTATATATACCCACGACCACAGGTCGTCGGCTCAATGCGCCTCGCTGAATCTAACCGGCAAACAGTTCGGCTGCCGACAGCTGCACAAGCAGGCCGCGAAAAAACGCGAGGGTAAGCAGAGAGATAGAAAACTGAGTAAATTGACAGATAGAGCGCTGGTTTGGTTATAACTTTGTTATACAAGCATTTGAATGCCATTATTAAATCTGCTCGTTCTCATCTTTTGGTGAATGTAGCGGCAGACTCAGCTTCCTCAGGTTATCCATGTATTGTACACTCTAGAATCCTGGGATCTCTGCAACAGTCAGTGATTTTCTCATTGATCTTGGCTTCCAGTCGTCCAGACGAGTCCCTTCTTCAAGCCACTGACACACCCGTTTGACACGTGATTTCATTTCATTCGGTAATGCACTCCACTGCTCAATCCTTATGTATGTATGTGTGTGTATGTATGTGTGTGTGTGTGTGTGTGTTTGTGTAGGTCACTGGGGCGAGAATGAATCGTGGACAGGCAAATTTCGTCGCGTTATCGCCGATCGGCTGGGTATAGCCAGCAGCGGTCAGTCGTGTCATGATATTCGCTTCAACCTGATGAGTGTCGTGCCTGACCGTCGTGTCACGCTCACCCGCCGTCTGACACTGCTCAAAGGCGACGTGTCTGTCCCACACACTAGCAAACAAACACTAACACACACTACCACACACTAGCACACACTAGCACACACTAGAACACACTAACACAAACTAGCATACACTAGCACACACTAACACACACATACACACACATTACACCAGTAAGGCGCCGTGTTCGGCGATGAACGAGCGAGCGCGAAGTTGTCATATGTAATCAAACTTTGTCGTAAATGCATTTGTCTGCGTGCATGGGCAAAGTTTTCTGCTAAATTATAAGAGGGCATATGGCACGTGCCAAGTGCCACGCTGGGCATTGACATGATTCCGCATAGTCTCATTCGCGGCAGGAAGGATTGGGCTACCCAACAAACAAAAACGCATGTTAATCGGACCTATGGTTCCAGAGATATAAGCCTCTGAAAAACGGGTAAATTTTTTTTTAGCAAAAAGTAGGAGGGCATTCGGGACGTGCCACGTGCCACAGTGAGCACTGACATGATTGGGTTTAGTCTCATCCCCGGCAGAAAGCATGAGGCTACCCAACACAAAAAACGCATGTTAATCGGACTTATGGTTCCAGAGATATAAGCCTCTGGAAAACGGGTAAAAAGTGTTTTTCGAAAAAGTAGGAGGGTACTTGGGACGTGCCACGTGCCACACTGGGCACTGACATAATTCGGCATAGTCTCATTCGCGGCAGGAAGGATGAGGCTACCCAACAAAAAAAACGCATGTTAATCAAACTTATGGTTCCAGAGATATAAGCCTCTGAAAAACGGGTAAAAAGTGTTTTTCGAAAAAGTAGGAGGGTATTTGGGACGTGCCACGTGCCACAGTGGGCACTGACTTAATTCGGCTTGGTCTCATCCGCGGCAGGAAGGATGAGACTACCCAACAAAAAAAATGCATGTTAATCGGACTTATGGTTCCAGAGATATAAGCCTCTGAAAAGCGTGACCACGGCCGGCGGGCCGCTCATACTCATTTTTCTAGTAACACCAAGTATGAACTCGCTCGCTATCGCTCGCTCGTAATTACATTAAGACATTTATATCTTACACACACACACACACACACACACACACACACACACACACACACACACACACACACACACACACACACACACACACACACACACACACACATACACACACACACACACACATTACATTACATTACATTATGGAAAAATTTATATAGCGTATTCATCGCTAGTGTACACAATGTTATCTAAGATATAATAGGACTTCAACAGAAAAAATTTCTTAGAGTGTTTTTTGAAAAGAGGAATAGAAGTGATAGAACGCAGTGTTGGGGAGAGCTTATTGTAAATACGGGGTCCTAAGATAGAGAAACAACGATTATAGTGAGTATGTCTAGAAGGAAAAGCAGGTTCCAATAAGAGACGAGAATCATCAGTTGACCTAAGTGTACGAGTAGATTTTTTGAAGGATATAAGTTCAAATAAGTACGAGGGCTTACGGAGAATAAGAGTGGAATGGATGATCAAACAGATGCGGTAGTCAATAAGCGCCTTAATAGGAAGAAGTCCCAATTTTTGTAGATAGGGAGAGACATGAGAGCCAGCAGGGAGATTGTAGATTAGACGACAAGCTTTACTAATAACAGATTGAAGTTTGCGAAGCTGGCGGTGGTTCAGAGAAAGAAAGAGCGAGCAACAATATTGAATCCTACTGAGAATGAAAGAATTAGTCAGTTTGAAAGCAGCAGAGACAGTTAAATATCTACGGATAGAATAGATTCGCCTAATGTGAAAGTTACATACCCTAATGATATCAGAGATGTATGGTTCAAAAGAAAGAGAATCATCTAGCAAGACACCTAAGCTACGAACAGATTTAGTGAGAGGAACAGATAGACAAGTAAAACTTCTAGAAGATTGAAAAAGGATAAATTTTGTCTTATCCGGATTGAGCTTGAGATGGTGGGACAAAGACCAGGTTTCAATGTCATCCAAGAGAGAAGAAACAGAAGATTGCGAAATAGTATCAGACGAGAGAATAATTTGGATGTCATCCGCAAAGATTTGGAAAGTGACATCATGACGATGAAGGATTTCACCAATGGAGGTTAAGTAAATATTAAAAAGGAGAGGGCCTAGGACGGACCCCTGTGGGACACCGTATGAGAGTGGGAAAGACTCACTACAAGAATCACTGGTACAAACAAGCTGAGATCGTGAAAGAAGATAAGAGCGGAAGAATGATAGTGCAGCGCCACAAATACCTAGGTTGGATAGAGTATTGAGTAGAATTAGATGATCAACAGTGTCAAAAGCCGCAGAGAAGTCCAGTTGAATGAGAAGAACATCCTTAAAAGCAAGAGTAGATTTAAGAATAGAGTCATAGAGGAAGAGAAGCGAGGTTTCTGTTGAGTGAAAACTACGGAAGCCTGATTGTTCAGGGAGAAATAGATCATGGCGCTCAAGGTAGTCCGAAATCTGGACATAAGCGGCCATTTCAAGCGATTTGGATAGCCAAGGAATTCTAGAGATAGGACGATAGTTAGACAAACAATTGGGATCAAGGTTAGGTTTTTTCAGGATAGGGAGAATACTTGCGCTTTTAGACGCAAGGAATTCACCGAGAGAGAAAGACGAATTGATAAAATAGGTGATGAAAGGAAGACACACACACACACACACACACACACACACACACACACACACACACACACACACACACACACACACACACACACACACACACACACACACACACACACACACACACACACACACACACACACACACACACACACACACACACACACACACACACACACACACACACACACACACACACACACACACACACACACACACACACACACACACACACACACACACACACACACACACACACACACACACACACACACACACACACACACACACACACACACACACACACACACACACACACACACACACACACACACACACACACACACACACACACACACACACACACACACACACACACACACACACACACACACACACACACACACACACACACACACACACACACACACACACACACACACACACACACACACACACACACACACACACACACACACACACACACACACACACACACACACACACACACACACACACACACACACACACACACACACACACACACACACACACACACACACACACACACACACACACACACACACACACACACACACACACACACACACACACACACACACACACACACACACACACACACACACACACACACACACACACACACACACACACACACACACACACACACACACACACACACACACACACACACACACACACACACACACACACACACACACACACACACACACACACACACACACACACACACACACACACACACACACACACACACACACACACACACACACACACACACACACACACACACACACACACACACACACACACACACACACACACACACACACACACACACACACACACACACACACACACACACACACACACACACACACACACACACACACACACACACACACACACACACACACACACACACACACACACACACACACACACACACACACACACACACACACACACACACACACACACACACACACACACACACACACACACACACACACACACACACACACACACACACACACACACACACACACACACACACACACACACACACACACACACACACACACACACACACACACACACACACACACACACACACACACACACACACACACACACACACACACACACACACACACACACACACACACACACACACACACACACACACACACACATACACACACACACACACACACACACACACACACACACACACACACACACACACACACACACACACACACACACACACACACACACACACACACACACACACACACACACACACACACACACACACACACACACACACACACACACACACACACACACACACACACACACACACACACACACACACACACACACACACACACACACACACACACACACACACACACACACACACACACACACACACACACACACACACACACACACACACACACACACACACACACACACACACACACACACACACACACACACACACACACACACACACACACACACACACACACACACACACACACACACACACACACACACACACACACACACACACACACACACACACACACACACACACACACACACACACACACACACACACACACACACACACACACACACACACACACACACACACACACACACACACACACACACACACACACACACACACACACACACACACACACACACACACACACACACACACACACACACACACACACACACACACACACACACACACACACACACACACACACACACACACACACACACACACACACACACACACACACACACACACACACACACACACACACACACACACACACACACACACACACACACACACACACACACACACACACACACACACACACACACACACACACACACACACACACACACACACACACACACACACACACACACACACACACACACACACACACACACACACACACACACACACACACACACACACACACACACACACACACACACACACACACACACACACACACACACACACACACACACACACACACACACACACACACACACACACACACACAGTACAGTACAGTACAGTATTACATTTATATGGCGCTTTACACCAGAGGTCTCTAAAGCGCACGCACACACACACACAGAGACAAACACAACACACAGACATACACACACAGACAAACAAAGACACACACACACACACACATATATATAGACACGCGGACATTAAAGCATCACAAGGCAGCATACACATATACACACACATAGACACGTAGACTTACATAAGCATAGACACTCACATACGTATAGATACGTTAAAGAGCAAAGACAATAAGGCTAAATACGATATTTTTCTGAGATGGTGACAGAACTATTGTGGCCTGATGAAGAGTAAACACACACACACACACACACACACACACACACACACACACACACACACACACACACACACACACACACACACACACACACACACACACACACACACACACACACACACACACACACACACACACACACACACACACACACACACACACACACACACACACACACACACACACACACACACACACACACACACACACACACACACACACACACACACACACACACACACACACACACACACACACACACACACACACACACACACACACACACATTACATTACATTACATTAAGATATTTATATAGCGCCCTACACCTAGAGGGTCTCTAAGGCGCTGCACACACATACACACACACACACACACACACATACACACACACACTCAAGCATAGTACATACACATTCACAATCACACACACCAACACACACACATACACACAGACAGAAAGAAAACAGTGGGAAAAAAACAAAAAAAACACACAACAATACACAGACAGGACATAGAATGGGACAACAAACATACACAAGAACAGGAAACACATACGCGCGCACAAAGAGAAAAAAAAGAGAGAGGGGGACAAGGACACTCACACACACGCACATAAACAATAGATAAGTACATAAACGCACAAAATAAACAATACATTCACGTTTACAGATAGCATAATAAAACTACACAGCAGATAACACATTTAGACAACACATCAGTCATACAAGGACATAAGCTCAGATTGACAACACACAAAACAATAGACACATTAATGCAAGCAAAACTGAACGCAACACACACACAGACAGAACATACAATGGGAAGACATACATAAAAAAGATAGAGAGACACATAGATGCACACACAAACAATTTATATTAGACCTAGTAGACAAGAAGAGGAAACTATCAGACCTTGTAATCACTACTAATATACGTATTATTATTAAGACAGTAAAAAGACTTACTTAGGAAAAAAATTTTAGTGTGTTTTTTGAAAAGAGAAAGAGATTTGATTGAGCGTATGGAGGGAGATAGCCTATTGTAGATGCGAGGTCCTAAGATAGAGAAACAGCGATTGTAGTGAGAATGCCTAGAAGGAAAGGGAGGTTCAACTAGTAGAAAATGATCCTTAGAAGACCTAAGAGAAAGAGATGAGGTTTTATAAGACAGAAGGTCAAAAAGATACGTAGGCTTACGAAGATGAAGAGTTGAATGAATAATTAAACAAATACGATACTCAATAAGAGCCTTAATGGGAAGTAACTTGAGTTTGTGTAGAGAAGAAGAAACATGAGAACCCGAAGGAAGATTAAATATCATACGACAAGCTTTATTAATAATAGATTGAAGTTTCCTAAGCTGGCGGTGGTTGAGAGATAGTAGAAGAGAACAGCAATACTGAACTTTGCTAAAGATGAATGAGTTAGCTAATTGGAAAGCAGCAGAAATAGTTATATATCTACGAATGGAATAGATACGCCTGAGCTGAAAGTTACAGCACCTAATAATGCCAGAGATGTGTGGATCAAAAGAAAGAGAGCTATCAAAAATGATACCAAGACTACGTACAGAGCAGGATAGCGGTATACTAAGAGGAGTAGTACTATTAGAAGATGGAAAGAGAATATACTTAGTCTTATCAGGATTAAGTTTGAGATGACGAGTGAACGCCCAACTTTCAATATCAGATAGAATAGAACTGACTGAAGAGCGAGAAATAGACACGGACGAGAGAAGGATTTGAATGTCATCAGCGAATATTTGAAATGACACATCGTGACGTCGAAGTACTTTCCCTACAGAGGTTAGATAGATATTGAAGAGGAGAGGGCCTAAGACAGAGCCTTGAGGGACACCGCAAGTTAGTGGGCAAGCCTCACTACAAGAATCAGCAGAGGTAGATACGTATTGAGATCTATCAGAAAGATAAGAGCGAAAGAAAGAAAGAGCTGTGTCGCTAATGCCTAAGTCTAGCAGAGTATCAATAAGAAGCAGATGATTAACAGTGTCAAAAGCAGCAGAAAAGTCTAGTTGTATAAGTAGAACATCCTTGCCAGAGAGAGTAGATTTGAGAATAGAATCATAGAGAAAAATTAGAGAAGTTTCTGTAGAGTGATAGTGACGGAAGCCAGACTGCTCAGGAAGAAACAAATTGTTAGATTCAAGATATTCAGATATCTGTATGTAGGCAGCCATTTCAAGAACCTTAGACAGCCAAGGAATTCTAGAGATTGGTCGATAGTTAGAAAGCGTGTTAGCATCCAGATCAGATTTCTTAAGTATAGGGAGAATACTGGCAGTTTTAGATGCCAGAAATTGCCCATGAGTGAAAGAAGCATTGATGAAGTTAGATAAGAAAGGAAGAAGTAGCTCAATAGAGTGAGGAATCCTGGAAAGATCAATGGGGTCGAGAGATGAAGAATGAATTTTAACATGCCTTAAAATAGCTCTACAGTCAGAGATGGTTACTAAAGCAAAAGAGTGAAAAACAGATGAGGTTGAGCACGGAGAGGATAATGGTAGAACAGAAGGGAACAAGCAACGGATCTTATCAATTTTGGATTGAAAAAAGTTCATGGATAAAGAAGGTAATTGGTTAGATGCCACACACACACACACACACACACACACACACACACACACACACACACACACACACACACACACACACACACACACACACACACACACACACACACACACACACACACACACACACACACACACACACACACACACACACACACACACACACACACACACACACACACACACACACACACACACACACACACACACACACACACACACACACACACACACACACACACACACACACACACACACACACACACACACACACACACACACACACACACACACACACACACACACACACACACACACACACACACACACACACACACACACACACACACACACACACACACACACACACACACACACACACACACACACACACACACACACACACACACACACACACACACACACACACACACACACACACACACACACACACACACACACACACACACACACACACACACACACACACACACACACACACACACACACACACACACACACACACACACACACACACACACACACACACACACACACACACACACACACACACACACACACACACACACACACACACACACACACACACACACACACACACACACACACACACACACACACACACACACACACACACACACACACACACACACACACACACACACACACACACACACACACACACACACACACACACACACACACACACACACACACACACACACACACACACACACACACACACACACACACACACACACACACACACACACACACACACACACACACACACACACACACACACACACACACACACACACACACACACACACACACACACACACACACACACACACACACACACACACACACACACACACACACACACACACACACACACACACACACACACACACACACACACACACACACACACACACACACACACACACACACACACACACACACACACACACACACACACACACACACACACACACACACACACACACACCTGTAGTTCCTGTAGTTTGGGTTTTGGGCTGGCAGTCCCGCCCGTGGCCATGCTGATGCACCACCACTAAAAATGTCCGTCCGCTCGTCTCAGCGCCAGCTGGTCTACGATTGAGTTGCTGGATGCTCGGATGTTATAATGCGGCAGTTTCGGCTGGTCCGGTAATGTACTCAAGAACTCGTCTAATTTATGTTTGTACTGTTCCGGACTGTAACCATCCGTAACACGCAGATGTCTGGGCAGCGCGTTGAACAAGCGTGCGGCTCCAACTGAGAAGGCATTGTCCTTGAGTGTTCTTATTCTGGCAGCCGCTCTGGGATTCGATTTTTCGATATGACACATGGGACCCAAGCGCGCGTGAGTGTAGAGACGGATACCAACACTGTTTGTCACCCTACCTGTCAGTATTTTGAACAGATAGATGATCAGATACCTCTCACGGCGCCGCTCCAACGAGTACAGCTTCAAAGCCACAAGCCTGTCCCAGTATCCCAGATGCCTGACATTAACCACTTTTGCGGTGAAAGACCGCTGAACTCCTTCAAGTAGCTGCTTTTCTCCGACTTTCCAGGGACTCCAGAGTTGGCAGCAATACTCCAGCAGCGGCAGCACAAGCGACCTGTATAAAGTCAGCATTAGTGTTTCGTCTCGAGTTCGAAATGTACGAAGGATCCACCCGGTTTGGCATCGGGCTCTCTTCACCACGTTCTGTATGTGCACAGTAAATTTTCCATCGCTACTCATGGTGATACCCAAATCTCTAACGTGCTGTTTGATAGCGATGGGAGAATTATCGTGGGCAATGTAGCAGTGCGAGTATCCGCAGCCTGCATTGTGTCTGTAGCTAACATGTTCAAACTTATGGTCGTTAAACGCCATATTGTTCAGCTCAGCCCACTGATACAGGGATCCGAGATCCGCCTGCAACAAATTAGTGTCTGCCGACGAGGCAATCGGCCGCATGACGCGAGTGTCATCCGCGAACGACGCAACTGACGAGTGCTGCACATTCAGATCAATATCAGAAATATGGATGATAAACAGCAGTGGGCCCAGTACAGTTCCCTGTGGCACTCCGCTATCCACTTTCGACTGCCTGGATTCAGCACCGTTCACTGCCACAGTCTGTGTTCTGTCCGTTAGAAAACAGTGCAGCCAACGTCCGAGGTTTCCCGATACTCCGCTTTGGCGAATTTTGCGTAGGAGTATGCCGTGGTCCACCTTATCGAAAGCCTTTGAAAAGTCAAGGTAGACCACGTCAACGTTCTGGCCGTTATCCAAATACTTCAACACAGTGTTGTAGTGTGCGAGCAACTGCGACAAACAGGATCGACCTGAACGAAATCCGTGCTGGTTCTCGTTTAGCTTACCCTTGTCCTCCAGATATGTTGCCATCTCCTTCACCAGAATCTTTTCAAATACCTTAACGATGTGGGAAGTGAGAGACACTGGTCGGTAGTTTTTTGGTTCGGTTCTACTGCCGCCTTTATATATCGGTGTAATTTTCGCGTTTTTCAAACCAGCTGGAACAATTCCAGTCCTTAAAGAGTTTTGATAAAGCAGCAACAGAGGAATGCAGAGTTCGTCGGCACACGCCTTCAGCAATGCTGCAGGAAACTGATCTGGACCAGCGGCTGTGTTGACGCTTAACTCGTTGATTGCTTGCACAATACCACCTGGAGTGAGTTCAACGTCCGTCAGACACTCTGCAGTATCCGAGAACAGATCTGTGGGAGTTGTAACGATTTGATATTTGTCTGGAGTACTGAAGACACTCTCGTATTGCTGTCGAAGGACATCAGCAACATCTCCTGGGTCATCCACGGACCGACCGTCGGCATCTACCAGGCTACCAACGCCCGTTCTTGTACGCAATCTGTTGGCCGCATACTTATAAAAGTACTTAGGGTTGCTCTTAATGCAGGACACAGCATGCTCCTCCTTTCTGTTGTTTTCAGTTTCCACAGACTCTTTCAATTTATCTTCTATGGATCCAATTTGTCCCTCTAATTGTGCTCTGCGCCGAAAATCAATAGTAGTTTCAAGTCTTTTACGCAACTTTGATCTCCTTCTCATCAAGACTTTTCTGTCTCGCGGTATGTGCGTTGTAGGGAGTGGCTTCTTGTGAGGCACGTGTCTCAATGAAACTTCCAGGCACTTAGAGATCAGGACATTGTACTGAGCTCCAGGATCACGCTCGAGCATCTGTTGATGCCAATCCACTCTCCTCAGGTCGTTCTTCAAGTCGTTCCAGCAGATCGATTGGCTATGAAAGTTCAAACAACTAAACGTGATTGAGTTCATATTGACGTAATCTGTCACCACTGGGGCCTGAAGAAAGTTGGTGGTCAGTGTAATCACATTGTGATCTGATAGGTGGGTCTTATTTACAGTGTATTCTTCAAAAATGTCGTTGTTGTTTGTCAAGACAACGTCCAACACGTTATCGCCTCTCGTGGGAGAACGAATTAACTGGCTCAGATAGTGGTCCCGGATCAACATAAGGAACATTTCTGCCTGGTCCCTCATATCTAAGGACCCACCGTACACAGTTTCTGATTCCCAGTTTATATGCGGAAAATTTAAGTCCCCAGTGAATATGATGGTGGGGGTCGGAGCAGGCACAGACTCGACTACTTTCCTCACTTCTACCAACTGGTCAATGAAATTGTTTTTTGGGCAATCTGGAGGTCTGTACACGTTAATATACAGTGTATTAATCTTTTTAAGAAACAGTACTTGTACCTCCGTGAAGCCATTGGAGGACGAGAGCAACACCTCTGCATTTGACGCAAATTTGTGCCCCAGGAAGGTGATAACACCTCCCTTCTTTCGTTGGCCACTCCTATCGGTTCTGAATGACACGAAATTTGGCATTTGAACTTCAGCGTCCATAACGTATTCTTTAAGATGGGATTCGGTAATAGAAATCAAAAAAGCATTTTCGTTTTTTGCATATTCTTCTAGCAGTTTTATTTTGCCTCTGAATCGGTACGGTAAGAGGCCAGCTATATTGAGGTATATTATCTTGTACACGCCATTGGTGCTGCGTTTTGCTGCGGCGGTTGTTGCGGCTGTTGATTGTGGCGATAGAAGCTCTGGTTGTCGGTGTGTTGGGGGCTCCACTGCCAGGAATTCATTTTCAACAGCTGCAGTATCTGGTGCTGCACTGATTGCATTTGCTGCATCTGGTGCACTAAAAAAGGCACCGCGGTTTGCGAGTATTCAGGCTGTGTGTACGAATGGTAGGCGGGTTGCGCCGCTGGCTGTACGCGTTCGTGTCGGTGCTTCGGTGGTACAGTAGTTCTCGCAGCAATTCGATCACGCTCATTGTTTGAGAGATCCGGGGCATTTTCCAGACGTGGAGCTTCCCAGTGCTTACTTTCCGCGGAGGCTCGTCGACGTGTGCCCCTTAGGTGCAAACGAGTGCACTTTTCGTTTAAACACTCGCTTCTTTTTTCTGAGCTCGAACAGATAGGTGGGTGGAAATATTGACACTCTTTTCCTTTCTTGCATCCATTGACTGGATCCAAACCACACCGTTTATACCTGTAGCACAGTTTTGGGTGAGCATAAGGGCAGTCACGACCCTTCAGTCCGTATTTACATTTATTTTGTTTGTAGAAATGACACACTTTTGTTTTTCGTGCATCCGTTTTTGTCGATACGACGTTTTGTACACGTTCTGATTGTTTACCGTCATCAGAAACAACACCCTGGTGTGTGCAGTCATCCACAATTGCATCATCGGAGTTCAGCACACTTTGTTTCGATCCGTTTTCGCCATTCATCAAAGCATGAGCTTTCGCAAACAGCATTTCGGCTTGCTCACCGAGTTGCTTGACAACACACGGTTCACATGTATACTGACTCCTCGTATTAAGAAAGGTCACAATGGCGTACGCAGGCAGACCAGAACACTTCGGGTGTACAAAACGTTTACAGTTTCTACACTTCACACACTCAGACATGCATTTTTTGCTGCATACTATACACCGATCATCCGTAGTTGGAACAGTCTCAGAGTGTTTGCGTTCACTACCACCGGGCTTGTCTAGCGTGGTGGGCTCAGTCAGCGGACTGTTAGTGCCACTCTCGGTTGTTTTCACTGTCGTACCAGCCATTTGGCTCACGTTATTACACCAAGTTAAATTCTTTGTTAACGAAACCAGAATTGCTGATATCTTCAAGTAGAATTGAATATATAGTGTGCCTCACCTGTACTAACTTGGACACTAGTGCAAAATCCGTGCGCCTGCACTCAAGTTTACAAGTTTGCAGTTCCGAGATCTCTGGCAGTGTCGCTCACTACTTGCTATTTCCAGTCTGCATGATGTTTCTCTCCTTCTCTTCAGTTGTAAATTTTTTTAGACACAATACCAAGTCTAAACTAATCCGCTAATTGCAAAATATAAATATAAATACCGGGCGCGCCACAATCAATGTGGCACATGGTTTTGATTCAAATTTTTCTTGACGTGTTTTGCGTTCAAATTGGCCGAAACAATGATCAAATATCAAATTCAATTTGCAAATTAATCAATGTGCGAAAGCGCAGAACGCGCACAATAGTGCACACAGGCACGCGAGGCCCCGTACACTGCTGCAGCACGCTCTCAACACTGCACCTATATGATCCCTAGCATAAAAAACTCAAATACGCAGATATAAACTAAGCTAAACCAGGACCGATTCTAAACACGACCGCACAGCACGACTCCTCACAAGCGACTGCACACACACACACACACACACACACACACACACACACACACACACACACACACACACACACACACACACACACACACACACACACACACACACACACACACACACACACACACACACACACACACACACACACACACACACACACACACACACACACACACACACACACACACACACACACACACACACACACACACACACACACACACACACACACACACACACACACACACACACACACACACACACACACACACACACACACACACACACACACACACACACACACACACACACACACACACACACACACACACACACACACACACACACACACACACACACACACACACACACACACACACACACACACACACACACACACACACACACACACACACACACACACACACACACACACACACACACACACACACACACACACACACACACACACACACACACACACACACACACACACACACACACACACACACACACACACACACACACACACACACACACACACACACACACACACACACACACACACACACACACACACACACACACACACACACACACACACACACACACACACACACACACACACACACACACACACACATTTACATTACATTAGGTAGATATTTATATAGCGCCCTACACCTAGAGGGTCTCTAGGGCGCTGCACACGCACACACACACACACACACACACACACACAAACGCACACACACAGACACACCTACACACACACACACACACATAGCCACACACACACACACAGAAAGTGAAAGGTGAAGAAAGAAGAGAGATAACTTACACCTTATAATCATCACAAATATAGACAATGTTCTCTAGAGTATAATACGATTTCACCATGAAAAATTTATTTGAGTGTTTTTTGAAAACAGGGATAGAATTGATAGAACGTAGTGTTGGGGAGAGCTTATTGTAAATACGGGGTCCTAAGATAGAGAAGCAACGATTATAGTGAGTATGTCTAGAAGGAAAAGCAGGTTCCAATAAGAGACGAGAATCATCAGTTGACCTAAGTGTACGAGTAGATTTCTTGAAGGATAGAAGTTCAAATAAGTACGATGGCTTACGGAGAATAAGAGTGGAATGGATGATCAAACAGATGCGGTAGTCAATAAGCGCCTTAATAGGAAGAAGTCCCAATTTTTGTAGATAGGGAGAGACATGAGAGCCAACAGGGAGATTGTAGATTAGACGACAAGCTTTACTAATAACAGATTGAAGTTTGCGAAGCTGGCGGTGGTTCAGAGAAAGAAAGAGCGAGCAACAATATTGAATCCTACTGAGAATGAAAGAATTAGCCAGTTTGAAAGCAGCAGAGACAGTTAAATATCTACGGATAGAATAGATTCGCCTAATGTGAAAGTTACATACCCTAATGATATCAGAGATGTATGGTTCAAAAGAAAGAGAATCATCTAGCAAGACACCTAAGCTACGAACAGATTTAGTGAGAGGAACAGATAGACAAGTGAAACTTCTAGAAGATTGAAAAAGGATAAATTTTGTCTTATCCGGATTGAGCTTGAGATGGTTGGACAAAGACCAGGTTTCAATGTCATCCAAGAGAGAAGAAACAGAAGATTGCGAAATAGTATCAGACGAGAGAATAATTTGGATGTCATCCGCAAAGATTTGGAAAGTGACATCATGACGATGAAGGATTTCACCTATGGAGGTTAAGTAAATATTAAAAAGGAGAGGGCCTAGGACGGACCCCTGTGGGACACCGTATGAGAGTGGGAAAGACTCACTACAAGAATCACTGGTACAAACAAGCTGAGATCGTGAAAGAAGATAAGAGCGGAAGAATGATAGTGCAGCGCCACAAATACCTAGGTTGGATAGAGTATTGAGTAGAATTAGATGATCAACAGTGTCAAAAGCCGCAGAGAAGTCCAGTTGAATGAGAAGAACATCCTTAAAAGCAAGAGTAGATTTAAGAATAGAGTCATAGAGGAAAAGAAGCGAGGTTTCTGTTGAGTGAAAACTACGGAAGCCTGATTGTTCAGGGAGAAATAGATCATGGCGCTCAAGGTAGTCCGAAATCTGGACATAAGCGGCCATTTCAAGCGATTTGGATAGCCAAGGAATTCTAGAGATAGGACGATAGTTAGACAAACAATTGGGATCAAGGTTAGGTTTTTTCAGGATAGGGAGAATACTTGCGCTTTTAGACGCAAGGAATTCACCGAGAGAGAAAGACGAATTGATAAAATAGGTGATGAAAGGAAGAAGTAACTCAATACAGTTGGGAATTCGAGCAAGGTTAATAGGGTCCAGGGAAGAAGAACGAGTGTGCACACGTCTCAGTAGTAGCCTGCAATCAGAGATGGAAATCGGAAGGAAAGAATGAAAAATGGCGGAGGTGGTGGGAGAATAAGACAATGTAGCAGGAGGGAAACGACAGCATATATTCGAAATTTTATTCTCAAAGAAATGAGCGAATAGGGAAGGTAGGCGAGTTGGGTCACTATCAGGAAACACAAGGGTATTAGATTTACCTAGGAGTTTATTGAGAATATTCCAGAGGGATTTACTGTTGAGACAGGACGAGATTTTATTATTATAATAGGATTTTTTGGCGTCCTCACACAAGATATGATGGTGACGCCGTGCAACACAATAAGATTGCCATGATGCATCATTTTTCAGACGCAACCAATGGCGCTCAAGTCGTCTAAGAGAAGTTTTGGAGCTACGAATTTCACTATTGAACCAGGGACTATGAAGAGATGAAGAGGAACGGAACTCCTTAACAGGAACAAACTGATCTCTAAGAAATTCAAGACAGGAGTTGAAATATTTACAGAGATCATAAGGGGGTAAGAAACAAAACGAATCATAATTGAAAGAAGAAAATATCTGGTTACATAGAGAGTCGTAGTCAACAGTAAAATAATCTAGAAACGTGACAGTTTTATGCGATCTTAGGCTGAGAGGAATAAGCGCGGAAAATTCAATTAAGGAGTGATCTGAAACAGAGGAATCAATAGGGAAGACAGTCAAATCCTTGATAGAAATAGGGGAGTCACTGAATGAGAGCACTATGTCGAGGGTGTGACCATGTTCATGAGTAGAACCGCATACATGATTTGCTAAACCATAGGAAGATATTAATTCAAGAAACGAAGAAGAACACGATTTGAGATGAGGGGCATCTAGCCAAAGATTAAAATCGCCGCAAAAGAGAATCCTAGAAGAAAACATAGAAATAAGCGTATCAATGAGAACGGTAAACTCATCTAAGAAAACAGAACTAGATACATAGTTACCACGATAGATTGAAACAATACAGACGGGGAGAGAGTAACGGCTAGTGATCTTACAGCAAACATATTCGAAGGAATTTATACACACATCTAGCTTACATTGAATAAGACGAATACAATCAGAATTAAAAATAATAGCAACACCACCACCAATAGACTTAGAGGAATTAGAACTATTGATGGAGCGAGACTGGTGATAGGCGGAGTAGTTAGAAGGAAGACAGCTATTAAAAGAAGAGATTTCAGAGAGAGAAAGCCAAGATTCATTCACAAAGAATATGTCGTAATTAACTAAAACAGAAACAAAAAGAGAAATTTTGGACCTAATAGAACGTAAATTCCAAAGACCACATCTTACATATTTACAATTAGCAGAAACAGAAAGTGACAAATTATTGGAATTAGAATTAGGTGAAGAACACTTAGCGGTACGACGAGATTGAGGATGAGAAGTATACTCTTTGACGCTAGAGGTGGACGAGGCTGGAAGATCTGGCTGGTCATTGTTCACGTCTAGTTTCCCGGACGGCAGTCATCGCTGGTCTTGGTGCGGTGTATAACTCGAGTTCTCGCCAAGATTAAGCAGGGACACGAGGGGTCAAACGAAGAGTGGCTGGCGCTGCTACGACCAGCTCGCGAACAGTTGGCGCATTTGCTGGCAACTTTCAAGGAACACGATTTTGTGGCGTGCTTGCCTGCACACCAGCCACAGGTGTTCTCTCGGGCCGGACACTTGACAGCCATGTGACCGTGACGCTGGCACTTGGCACAGCGAGTGACCCAGTAACGGTCGTGCACCACACACCGTCGGTCACCCAGGTACAGGTACCCTGACTTCATCACCGTGTCACGGATGGCAGGAGACACGGCGGCAACAACTGTCTTTGAGTGACCCGCAGACTTCTTTGAAAAAATCACCTTGAAGTCTGAAGAGTGCTTGATTGTCGCTTTGACTTCATTATTTTTGCTGCACACACAGTCGAGAATGTCCTCATCAGAGATGTCAGAACTGACCGATGTAATGGTCAGTTTTGGCATGATCTTGCCACGACAGGAGGCATTGAGCTGTGTGTCGCTCTTCATCGCCAACATTGCAGAGTTTGCAGATTTTGTGTCAGGAAGACTGACTTTGACGGCACCACGCTTGGTTTTCGTCATCTTGACGACTGGCACAGATTTCAGTGCCTCTGACACACGCTTCTTGTCAACTGGAGCTTGATCATGTGAGTGCACGATGATCTCCCGTGACATTGCCTGCGCGTACGAACGCGGATGTTGAACAGGCGTTGGCGGAGTCGGCATGAGTGACGGAGTCGGCATGAGTGGCGGAGTCGGCATGAGTGGCCGAGTCGGCATCAGTGGCCGAGTCGGCATCAGTGGGCGAGTCGGCATCAGTGGTGGAGTTGACATCGACGGAGGCTTCGGGCTGGTCATCCGTTGAAGCTGGGCCTTGATTTCGCTGACGGTCTTAGTCAGCTGCACCAGAGATTGGCTTTCAGTCGATGAAGATTGGATCATGTCCACCATGGTTTGTTTGTCGGCGGTTGTTATGCCGACAAGGCTGTCCAGCCACTCCTGCATTTCTGCAGTGTTGCACTGGCGAGCAAGAGAGCAATCCTCACAAGTGAAGGAAGCTCTGGTGGTGAAATAAGTCATGGCCAGATATTTTGGAATTCGGCTGCATCTCACATGCACGTAATTTGAACATTGCGAACAGCACAACGCACAGGTGGTAACGGCCATTTTGCACATGGCACAAGTTGAGTCGTCAGGAGGGGGAGCAGCGCGGGAGGGTTGAAGCCCGGCAGGCTTGGTCATCGCGACCATGACGAGCGCGATAAGATCACAGACAAACGCTCACACACACGCACACACAGACACGCGGTTCGAACACACACACACACGCATAAGCACAGGCACACGCGCACACACACGCACACACACACACGCACACGGCTCACACACGTACACGCACGCACAAACACAGGCACACGCACACACACACACACGCGACCCGAGCACTGAGGGCCCTCCCCAACACAGGGGGACGCGCCAGGCACACACGCACACACACACACACACGGAGAGTCGGGCCAGGCACAGAATTTAGCACCTAGCCGCGAAACCTCAACCACTATCAGCAGCACAAATCACCACGAAAACGCAAATAGCCGGAGCGACACAAAAAACATCCGCACAGGACAAGCTCTCAAACAAGAGTTCTCTCAAACACACACACACACACACACACACACACACACACACACACACACACACACACACACACACACACACACACACACACACACACACACACACACACACACACACACACACACACACACACACACACACACACACACACACACACACACACACACACACACACACACACACACACACACACACACACACACACACACACACACACACACACACACACACACACACACACACACACACACACACACACACACACACACACACACACACACACACACACACACACACACACACACACACACACACACACACACACACACACACACACACACACACACACACACACACACACACACACACACACACACACACACACACACACACACACACACACACACACACACACACACACACACACACACACACACACACACACACACACACACACACACACACACACACACACACACACACACACACACACACACACACACACACACACACACACACACACACACACACACACACACACACACACACACACACACACACACACACACACACACACACACACACACACACACACACACACACACACACACACACACACACACACACACACACACACACACACACACACACACACACACACACACACACACACACACACACACACACACACACACACACACACACACACACACACACACACACACACACACACACACACACACACACACACACACACACACACACACACACACACACACACACACACACACACACACACACACACACACACACACACACACACACACACACACACACACACAGTCTTGTTCAGTCCTTCACCGGATAAGGTTGTGTCTGTGGCCCGGCTCCTCAGTTAGGTTAGGTGTGTATTTAAAAGTGCTCGCGCGATTTTGTGAGCGTGTCCGGTCGCGTGTTTACACGTTTACCGTGACACCTGTCACCATCAATCATCGCGGTGGCCGTTACGCAGGACGACTGCGCGTGTAAATACCCCAGTGTGCCAGTGTGTTTATTGTGCCAGTGTTTCCCCTTCTAGTCATACCCACCCTTCTAGTCATCGACCACCCACATTGTGCCAGTGAAATTCGTGTATATTGAATAATGTGTGTATATAGTTTTGTGTAATTGTAGCCTGCAATGACGCAAGAGCTACATCATTTGTCGTGCGCTGTTTGTGACTCTAAAAACGGAGTGCGACAGACGCACAATGATGTGGCTCTCTGCAGAGCATGCGACATATTCTGGCGGCGACACCAGGACAGCGGCGTGCGGGGGAGACAGTGCGACCGTGGAGGCAGCTGCCGTCTCACTCCGCACGACAGATCGTGTGCACCGTGCCGTCTAGCCCGTTGCCAAGCAGTCGGAATTCAGGCCGAGCGGGCCCCCAGCGCAGACACGGGATCCGACCCCGCGCAGCCGTGTCATCACTGCGGCACTGCCAACAGCAGAAGGCGGGTGATTTCCTGCGCGCAATGTGAGCGGTTATTCCACCTCACTTGCGTGGGAATCACCCGGGCACAAGCCGACGTCTTGCCGGTGTGGCATTGCGGTGCGTGCATGCAGAGCCGCGGTGCGGATGGCGACGTGGACCCGCCAGCCGACGTTAACACCACTACTCCGACAGACCTGGCTGCGGCGCTTGCCGAGCTCAGACAGAAACGCCGAGTGCGTCAGCATGTCCCACGTGCGCTGCGTCATCGGGTGGCAGCCGACCTCGCACAGCACATCACGGCGGCTCTGGAACAGCGCTCCCTCTCGGCCTGGTGGAAGCTGCTGTCATACGCCTTGACGGGTCCGATCAGTTCCGACGCAGCAGCAAGGAAGAAGCGGGGCACACAAAACCGAGTGCGATCACAGCACGACGAAAACGAGGCCAGATCCCGCGGCGTCAGAGCCAAGTGCGCCGATGGAGACATTGGTGCAGCGCTCCGCCTGCTGACATCCAGCGACTGCTTGGCCGGGGACGACGAGGCAGTGACCGCCGAGCTCGAGCGCAAGCACCCGCCTGCATTGCCGGACGAGCAGCTGCAGATGCATGACGCCGGAACACTGCCGATTTTCGAGGAGCACGAGATCCGCTCCGTCGTGCACTCGATACCCAAAGGCTCATCGGGAGGACTGGACGGAATACGGCCGCTACATCTCCGCCAGCTCATCGCGCCACAGACGGCTGAAGCGGGTGCCCAGCTGCTGAAGGCACTGACGCAGCTGTGCAACTGTTGTGTACAGGGTCGCATCCCGGACTTCGTGCTCGGCGCATTCTACAGCGCGCGACTAATCGCATTGCGCAAGAAGTCCGGCGGGCTGCGCCCAGTAGCCGTCGGCAGTGTTTTGCGGCGCCTCGCCAGCAAACTGATCGCTGGCAAAATGACGAGCGCAGTCGCACAGCAGTTGCGCCCCGTTCAGCTCGGAGTGGGGTGCAAGCTGGGCTGCGAAGCGGCCGTGCACGCCACGCGCGCTTTCGTCAATGAGGCTAACGGTCGGCATGGTCACATTCTGCTGAAGCTGGATGTGACCAACGCCTTCAACACCCTCAGTCGGCGCGCGCTGCTCGACGAAGTCGCCCGTCGTTTCCCCGCAGCATTGCCGCTCGTCCAGCAGGCGTACGGCCAGCCAACCCCACTGTACCACGGCACCACGCGAATCTGGTCCTGTCGCGGTGTACAGCAGGGAGACCCGCTCGGGCCCATCTTGTTCGCCCTCGCCGTCGACACAGTGGCCCAGTCTCTCCAGTCGCCATTGAACCTGTGGTACCTGGACGACGCCACACTGGCAGGCCCCAGGGAAGTGGTGCTTGCAGACGTCAGCCGCCTGATCCCGGCCCTCGGCAGCATCGGCCTCGAGCTAAACGCCGGCAAATGCGAAGTTGTCAGTCTGGGTCCAGCCACTGACACACGACCAGCAGAGACCGACGACTCGAACGAGGCCGCCACATCACTGCTTGCCTCGGCCACAGTCACGCCGCTCTCTGACCTCCATCTGCTCGGCGCACCAGTGCAGACTGGCGGCATTGCAGAGGCGCTCAACAAAATCGAGCACCAAACGTCCCTGCTGATCCAGCGCTCAGTCAACATCGGCTCTCACCCGGCGCTGTTTTTTCTCAGCAGGTACGCATCGGTTCCGCGGGCAATATACCTACTGAGAGCAGCGCCGGTGTACCAGGCCCGCGAACAAATGGGTGACATCGACGAGCAGCTGAGATCGGCCATCAGCGATTGCTGCAATGTCGCCATGTCAGACGCACAGTGGCTGCAGGCTTCTCTTCCGGTCCGCCACGGAGGTATCGGAGCCAGACGGCTGAGCGACGTGGCACTACCTGCCCACATCGCCTCGCTGGAAGCTACCCGAGACTTGGTCTGTCTCATTAACCACCGCACAAGCGGTGACAGACCCTGCTCTCTGGTGGCAGCCATCGAGGAGTTCGTGGACACCATGTGCCCGGACTTCAGCGCGAGCGAGCCACTGCACCAGCGCCACCTAGACGACCGATCTTCCTCCGTCCGCCAACAACATCTCCTCGGAAGCGCGAACCAGCTGTGCCGAGCCCGTCTCCTGGCCGCGTCCGCTCCTCACAGTGGCGCTTGGCTGTCAGCGCTGCCTGTCGCCAGCCTCGGCTTGCTGCTGCCAGACGAAGCCATCCGAGTCGGCGTGGCGTTGCGACTTGGTGCCGCAGTGCAAGAGCCGCACAGGTGTCGCTGCGGTGCCACAACTGACAGGTGGGGCCACCATAGCCTCTCCTGCAGTCGCAATGCCGGCCGCCTGCCACGCCACACGGCGCTGAACAACATCATTCGCCGCAGTTTGTCGTCGGCAGGAATCGCCGCGGTGCTGGAGCCACGAGGCCTTGACCGCGGCGACGGCCGCCGACCGGACGGAATCACCGTGTTCCCGGTGCGACACGGCAAGTCGCTGCTCTGGGATGTGACCTGCGTCAACACGTTCTGTGACACACATCTGCTGGACGGCGCGGTCACTCCCGGGGTAGCAGCGCAGGCGGCGGAAGTCCGAAAGCGGCGGCGCTACTCAGAACTGTGCCAGCGGTACGATTTCGTACCGCTGGCCATCGAGACCACCGGCGTGATGGGGGCATCCCTGGACGACTTCGTGAAGCTCCTGGGCGGCAGAATCAGCGAGCGTTCAGGGGAGCCGCGAGAGACGGCCTGGCTTCGACAACGAATAAGCCTGGCCGTCATTCGTGGCAACGCCGCCTCCATTATTTTATAGTAGTATTGTAAATATGTGTACACGTTTGTAAATATATTTGTTTGTGTCTAAAAAAAAAAAAAAAAAAAAAAAAAAAAAACACACACACACACACACACACACACACACACACACACACACACACACACACACACACACACACACACACACACACACACACACACACACACACACACACACACACACACACACACACACACACACACACACACACACACACACACACACACACACACACACACACACACACACACACACACACACATACACACACACACACACACACACACACACACACACACACACACACACACACACACACACACACACACACAGTCTTGTTCAGTCCTTCACCGGAGAAGGTTGTGTCTGTGGCCCGGCTCCTCAGTTAGGTTAGGTGTGTATTTAAAAGTGCTCGCGCGATTTTGTGAGCGTGTCCGGTCGCGTGTTTACACGTTTACCGTGACACCTGTCACCATCAATCATCGCGGTGGCCGTTACGCAGGACGACTGCGCGTGTAAATACCCCAGTGTGCCAGTGTGTTTATTGTGCCAGTGTTTCCCCTTCTAGTCATACCCACCCTTCTAGTCATCGACCACCCACATTGTGCCAGTGAAATTCTTGTATATTGAATAATGTGTGTATATAGTTTTGTGTAATTGTAGCCTGCAATGACGCAAGAGCTACATCATTTGTCGTGCGCTGTTTGTGACTCTAAAAACGGAGTGCGACAGACGCACAATGATGTGGCTCTCTGCAGAGCATGCGACATATTCTGGCGGCGACACCAGGACAGCGGCGTGCGGGGGAGACAGTGCGACCGTGGAGGCAGCTGCCGTCTCACTCCGCACGACAGATCGTGTGCACCGTGCCGTCTAGCCCGTTGCCAAGCAGTCGGAATTCAGGCCGAGCGGGCCCCCAGCGCAGACACGGGATCCGACCCCGCGCAGCCGTGTCATCACTGCGGCACTGCCAACAGCAGAAGGCGGGTGATTTCCTGCGCGCAATGTGAGCGGTTATTCCACCTCACTTGCGTGGGAATCACCCGGGCACAAGCCGACGTCTTGCCGGTGTGGCATTGCGGTGCGTGCATGCAGAGCCGCGGTGCGGATGGCGACGTGGACCCGCCAGCCGACGTTAACACCACTACTCCGACAGACCTGGCTGCGGCGCTTGCCGAGCTCAGACAGAAACGCCGAGTGCGTCAGCATGTCCCACGTGCGCTGCGTCATCGGGTGGCAGCCGACCTCGCACAGCACATCACGGCGGCTCTGGAACAGCGCTCCCTCTCGGCCTGGTGGAAGCTGCTGTCATACGCCTTGACGGGTCCGATCAGTTCCGACGCAGCAGCAAGGAAGAAGCGGGGCACACAAAACCGAGTGCGATCACAGCACGACGAAAACGAGGCCAGATCCCGCGGCGTCAGAGCCAAGTGCGCCGATGGAGACATTGGTGCAGCGCTCCGCCTGCTGACATCCAGCGACTGCTTGGCCGGGGACGACGAGGCAGTGACCGCCGAGCTCGAGCGCAAGCACCCGCCTGCATTGCCGGACGAGCAGCTGCAGATGCATGACGCCGGAACACTGCCGATTTTCGAGGAGCACGAGATCCGCTCCGTCGTGCACTCGATACCCAAAGGCTCATCGGGAGGACTGGACGGAATACGGCCGCTACATCTCCGCCAGCTCATCGCGCCACAGACGGCTGAAGCGGGTGCCCAGCTGCTGAAGGCACTGACGCAGCTGTGCAACTGTTGTGTACAGGGTCGCATCCCGGACTTCGTGCTCGGCGCATTCTACAGCGCGCGACTAATCGCATTGCGCAAGAAGTCCGGCGGGCTGCGCCCAGTAGCCGTCGGCAGTGTTTTGCGGCGCCTCGCCAGCAAACTGATCGCTGGCAAAATGACGAGCGCAGTCGCACAGCAGTTGCGCCCCGTTCAGCTCGGAGTGGGGTGCAAGCTGGGCTGCGAAGCGGCCGTGCACGCCACGCGCGCTTTCGTCAATGAGGCTAACGGTCGGCATGGTCACATTCTGCTGAAGCTGGATGTGACCAACGCCTTCAACACCCTCAGTCGGCGCGCGCTGCTCGACGAAGTCGCCCGTCGTTTCCCCGCAGCATTGCCGCTCGTCCAGCAGGCGTACGGCCAGCCAACCCCACTGTACCACGGCACCACGCGAATCTGGTCCTGTCGCGGTGTACAGCAGGGAGACCCGCTCGGGCCCATCTTGTTCGCCCTCGCCGTCGACACAGTGGCCCAGTCTCTCCAGTCGCCATTGAACCTGTGGTACCTGGACGACGCCACACTGGCAGGCCCCAGGGAAGTGGTGCTTGCAGACGTCAGCCGCCTGATCCCGGCCCTCGGCAGCATCGGCCTCGAGCTAAACGCCGGCAAATGCGAAGTTGTCAGTCTGGGTCCAGCCACTGACACACGACCAGCAGAGACCGACGACTCGAACGAGGCCGCCACATCACTGCTTGCCTCGGCCACAGTCACGCCGCTCTCTGACCTCCATCTGCTCGGCGCACCAGTGCAGACTGGCGGCATTGCAGAGGCGCTCAACAAAATCGAGCACCAAACGTCCCTGCTGATCCAGCGCTCAGTCAACATCGGCTCTCACCCGGCGCTGTTTTTTCTCAGCAGGTACGCATCGGTTCCGCGGGCAATATACCTACTGAGAGCAGCGCCGGTGTACCAGGCCCGCGAACAAATGGGTGACATCGACGAGCAGCTGAGATCGGCCATCAGCGATTGCTGCAATGTCGCCATGTCAGACGCACAGTGGCTGCAGGCTTCTCTTCCGGTCCGCCACGGAGGTATCGGAGCCAGACGGCTGAGCGACGTGGCACTACCTGCCCACATCGCCTCGCTGGAAGCTACCCGAGACTTGGTCTGTCTCATTAACCACCGCACAAGCGGTGACAGACCCTGCTCTCTGGTGGCAGCCATCGAGGAGTTCGTGGACACCATGTGCCCGGACTTCAGCGCGAGCGAGCCACTGCACCAGCGCCACCTAGACGACCGATCTTCCTCCGTCCGCCAACAACATCTCCTCGGAAGCGCGAACCAGCTGTGCCGAGCCCGTCTCCTGGCCGCGTCCGCTCCTCACAGTGGCGCTTGGCTGTCAGCGCTGCCTGTCGCCAGCCTCGGCTTGCTGCTGCCAGACGAAGCCATCCGAGTCGGCGTGGCGTTGCGACTTGGTGCCGCAGTGCAAGAGCCGCACAGGTGTCGCTGCGGTGCCACAACTGACAGGTGGGGCCACCATAGCCTCTCCTGCAGTCGCAATGCCGGCCGCCTGCCACGCCACACGGCGCTGAACAACATCATTCGCCGCAGTTTGTCGTCGGCAGGAATCGCCGCGGTGCTGGAGCCACGAGGCCTTGACCGCGGCGACGGCCGCCGACCGGACGGAATCACCGTGTTCCCGGTGCGACACGGCAAGTCGCTGCTCTGGGATGTGACCTGCGTCAACACGTTCTGTGACACACATCTGCTGGACGGCGCGGTCACTCCCGGGGTAGCAGCGCAGGCGGCGGAAGTCCGAAAGCGGCGGCGCTACTCAGAACTGTGCCAGCGGTACGATTTCGTGCCGCTGGCCATCGAGACCACCGGCGTGATGGGGGCATCCCTGGACGACTTCGTGAAGCTCCTGGGCGGCAGAATCAGCGAGCGTTCAGGGGAGCCGCGAGAGACGGCCTGGCTTCGACAACGAATAAGCCTGGCCGTCATTCGTGGCAACGCCGCCTCCATTGTTTTATAGTAGTATTGTAAATATGTGTACACGTTTGTAAATATATTTTTTTGTGTCTCAAAAAACAACAACAAAAAACAACAAAAAAAGACACACACACACACACCAACGCAGTTCACACACACACACACACAGACACACATACACACACACACACACACACACAAACACACACACACACACGCACAAACACACACACACACACACACACACACACACACACACACACACACACACACACACACACACACACACACACACACACACACACACACACACACACACACACACACACACACACACACACACACACACACACACACACACACACACACACACACACACACACACACACACACACACACACACACACACACACACACACACACACACACACACACACACACACACACACACACACACACACACACACACACACACACACACACACACACACACACACACACACACACACACACACACACACACACACACACACACACACACACACACACACACACACACACACACACACACACACACACACACACACACACACACACACACACACACACACACACACACACACACACACACACACACACACACACACACATTACATTACATTATGGAAAAATTTATATAGCGCCCTACACCTTAGAGGGTCTCTAAGGCGCTGCACACACACACGCACACACACACACACACAAACACACACACTAACACAAATGCATGCATTCACAAGGTAAAAGATGGAGAGGGAGAGAACAGAGAGAAAATCACACCTTATATTCATCGCTAGTGTACACAATGTTATCTAAGATATAATAGGACTTCAACAGAAAAAATTTCTTAGAGTGTTTTTTGAAAAGAGGAATAGAAGTGATAGAACGCAGTGTTGGGGAGAGCTTATTGTAAATACGGGGTCCTAAGATAGAGAAACAACGATTATAGTGAGTATGTCTAGAAGGAAAAGCAGGTTCCAATAAGAGACGAGAATCATCAGTTGACCTTAGTGTACGAGTAGATTTCTTGAAGGATAGAAGTTCAAATAAGTACGAGGGCTTACGGAGAATAAGAGTGGAATGGATGATCAAACAGATGCGGTAGTCAATAAGCGCCTTAATAGGAAGAAGTCCCAATTTTTGTAGATAGGGAGAGACATGAGAGCCAGCAGGGAGATTGTAGATTAGACGACAAGCTTTACTAATAACAGATTGAAGTTTGCGAAGCTGGCGGTGATTCAGAGAAAGAAAGAGCGAACAACAGTATTGTACCCTACTGAGAATGAAAGAATTAGCTAGTTTGAACGCAGCAGAGACAGTTAAATATCTACGGATAGAATAGATTCGCCTAATGTGAAAGTTACATACCCTAATGATATCAGAGATGTATGGTTCAAAAGAAAGAGAATCATCTAGCAAGACACCTAAGCTACGAACAGATTTAGAGAGAGGAACAGATAGACAAGTTAAACTTCTAGAAGATTGAAAAAGGTTAAATTTTGTCTTATCCGGATTTAGCTTGAGATGGTGGGACAAAGACCAGGTTTCAATGTCATCCAAGAGAGAAGAAACAGAAGATTGGGAAATAGTATCAGACGAGAGAATAATTTGTATGTCATCCGCAAAGATTTGGAAAGTGACATCATGACGATGAAGGATTTCACCTATGGAGGTTAAGTAAATATTAAATAGGAGAGGGCCTAGGACCGAGCCCTGTGGGACACCGTATGAGAGTGGGAAAGACTCACTACAAGAATCACTGGTACAAACAAGCTGAGATCGTGAAAGAAGATAAGAGCGGAAGAATGATAGTGCAGCGCCACAAATACCTAGGTTGGATAGAGTATTGAGTAGAATTAGATGATCAACAGTGTCAAAAGCCGCAGAGAAGTCCAGTTGAATGAGAAGGACATCCTTAAAAGCAAGAGTAGATTTAAGAATAGAGTCATAGAGGAAGAGAAGAGAGGTTTCAGTTGAGTGAAAACTACGGAAGCCTGATTGTTCAGGGAGAAATAGATCATGGCGCTCAAGGTAGTCCGAAATCTGGACATAAGCGGCCATTTCAAGCGATTTGGATAGCCAAGGAATTCTAGAGATAGGACGATAGTTAGATAAACAATTGGGATCAAGGTTAGGTTTTTTCAGGATAGGGAGAATACTTGCGCTTTTAGACGCAAGGAATTCACCGAGAGAGAAAGACGAATTGATAAAATAGGTGATGAAAGGAAGAAGTAACTCAATACAGTTGGGAATTCGAGCAAGGTTAATAGGGTCCAGGGAGGAAGAACGAGTGTGCACACGCCTCAGTAGTAGCCTGCAATCAGAGATGGAAATCGGAAGGAAAGAATGAAAAATGGCGGAGGTGGTGGGAGAATAAGACAATGTAGCAGGAGGGAAACGACAGCATATATTCGAGATTTTATTCTCAAAGAAATGAGAGAATAGGGAAGGTAAGCGAGTTGGGTCACTATCAGGAAACACAAGGGTATTAGATTTACCCAAGAGTTTATTGAAAATATTCCAGAGGGATTTACTGTTGAGACAGGAGGAAATTTTATTATTATAATAGGATTTTTTGGCGTCCTCACACAAGATATGGTGGTGACGCCGTGCAACACAATAAGATTGCCATGATGCATCATTTTTCAGACGCAACCAATGGCGCTCAAGTCGTCTAAGAGAAGTTTTGGAGCTACGAATTTCACTATTGAACCAGGGACTATGAAGAGATGAAGAGGAACGGAACTTCTTAACAGGAACAAACTGATCTCTAAGAAATTCAAGACAGGAGTTGAAATATTTACAGAGATCATAAGGGGGTAAGAAACAAAACGAATCATAATTGAAAGAAGAAAATATCTGGTTACATAGAGAGTCGTAGTCAACAGTAAGATAATCTAGAAACGTGACAGTTTTATGCGATCTTAAGCTGAGAGGAATAAGCGCCGAAAATTCAATTAAGGAGTGATCTGAAACAGAGGAATCAATAGGGAAGACAGTCAAATCCTTGATAGAAATAGGGGAGTCACTGAATGAGAGCACTATGTCGAGGGTGTGACCATGTTCATGAGTAGAACCACATACATGATTTGCTAAGCCATAGGAAGATATTAATTCAAGAAACGAAGAAGAACACGATTTGAGATGAGGGGCATCTAGCCAAAGATTAAAATCGCCGCAAAAGAGAATCCTAGAAGAAAACATAGAAATAAGCGTATCAATGAGAACGGTAAACTCATCTAAGAGAACAGAACTAGATACATAGTTACCACGATAGATTGAAACAATACAGACGGGGAGACAGTAACGGCTAGTGATCTTACAGCAAACATATTCGAAGGAATTTATACACACATCTAGCTTACATTGAATAAGACGAATACAATCAGAAATAACAAAACACACACTAGCACACACACACACACACACACACACTCACACACACACTCACACACACACACACACACACACACACACACACACACACGCACGCACACACACACACACACACACACACACACACACACACACACACACACACACACACACACACACACACACACACACACACACACACACACACACACACACACACACACACACACACACACATTACATTACATTATGGAAAAATTTATATAGCGCCCTACACCTAGAGGGTCTCTAAGGCGCTGCACACACACACGCACACACACACACACACACACACACACAAACACACAAACACACACACTAACACAAATGCATGCATTCACAAGGTAAAAGATGGAGAGGGAGAGAACAGAGAGAAAATCACACCTTATATTCATCGCTAGTGTACACAATGTTATCTACGATATAATAGGACTTGAACAGAAAAAATTTCTTAGAGTGTTTTTTGAAAAGAGGAATAGAAGTGATAGAACGCAGTGTTGGGGAGAGCTTATTGTAAATACGGGGTCCTAAGATAGAGAAACAACGATTATAGTGAGTATGTCTAGAAGGAAAAGCAGGTTCCAATAAGAGACGAGAATCATCAGTTGACCTAAGTGTACGAGTAGATTTTTTGAAGGATAGAAGTTCAAATAAGTACGAGGGCTTACGGAGAATAAGAGTGGAATGGATGATCAAACAGATGCGGTAGTCAATAAGCGCCTTAATAGGAAGAAGTCCCAATTTTTGTAGATAGGGAGAGACATGAGAGCCAGCAGGGAGATTGTAGATTAGACGACAAGCTTTACTAATAACAGATTGAAGTTTGCGAAGCTGGCGGTGGTTCAGAGAAAGAAAGAGCGAGCAACAATATTGAATCCTACTGAGAATGAAAGAATTAGCCAGTTTGAAAGCAGCAGAGACAGTTAAATATCTACGGATAGAATAGATTCGCCTAATGTGAAAGTTACATACCCTAATGATATCAGAGATGTATGGTTCAAAAGAAAGAGAATCATCTAGCAAGACACCTAAGCTACGAACAGATTTAGTGAGAGGAACAGATAGACAAGTAAAACTTCTAGAAGATTGAAAAAGGATAAATTTTGTCTTATCCGGATTGAGCTTGAGATGGTGGGACAAAGACCAGGTTTCAATGTCATCCAAGAGAGAAGAAACAGAAGATTGCGAAGTAGTATCAGACGAGAGAATAATTTGGATGTCATCCGCAAAGATTTGGAAAGTGACATCATGACGATGAAGGATTTCACCAATGGAGGTTAAGTAAATATTAAAAAGGAGAGGGCCTAGGACGGACCCCTGTGGGACACCGTATGAGAGTGGGAAAGACTCACTACAAGAATCACTGGTACAAACAAGCTGAGATCGTGAAAGAAGATAAGAGCGGAAGAATGATAGTGCAGCGCCACAAATACCTAGGTTGGATAGAGTATTGAGTAGAATTAGATGATCAACAGTGTCAAAAGCCGCAGAGAAGTCCAGTTGAATGAGAAGAACATCCTTAAAAGCAAGAGTAGATTTAAGAATAGAGTCATAGAGGAAGAGAAGCGAGGTTTCTGTTGAGTGAAAACTACGGAAGCCTGATTGTTCAGGGAGAAATAGATCATGGCGCTCAAGGTAGTCCGAAATCTGGACATAAGCGGCCATTTCAAGCGATTTGGATAGCCAAGGAATTCTAGAGATAGGACGATAGTTAGACAAACAATTGGGATCAAGGTTAGGTTTTTTTCAGGATAGGGAGAATACTTGCGCTTTTAGACGCAAGGAATTCACCGAGAGAGAAAGACGAATTGATAAAATAGGTGATGAAAGGAAGAAGTAACTCAATACAGTTGGGGATTCGAGCAAGGTTAATAGGGTCCAGGGAGGAAGAACGAGTGTGCACACGTCTCAGTAGTAGCCTGCAATCAGAGATGGAAATCGGAAGGAAAGAATGAAAAATGGCGGAGGTGGTGGGAGAATAAGACAATGTAGCAGGAGGGAAACGACAGCATATATTCGAAATTTTATTCTCAAAGAAATGAGAGAATAGGGAAGGTAAGCGAGTTGGGTCACTATCAGGAAACACAAGGGTATTAGATTTACCTAAGAGTTTATTGAAAATATTCCAGAGGGATTTACTGTTGAGACAGGAGGAAATTTTATTATTATAATAGGATTTTTTGGCGTACTCACACAAGATATGGTGGTGACGCCGTGCAACACAGACACGCCGACAATAAGATTGCCATGATGCATCATTTTTCAGACGCAACCAATGGCGCTCAAGTCGTCTAAGAGAAGTTTTGGAGCTACGAATTTCACTATTGAACCAGGGACTATGAAGAGATGAAGAGGAACGGAACTTCTTAACAGGAACAAACTGATCTCTAAGAAATTCAAGACAGGAGTTGAAATATTTACAGAGATCATAAGGGGGTAAGAAACAAAACGAATCATAATTGAAAGAAGAAAATATCTGGTTACATAGAGAGTCGTAGTCAACAGTCAGATAATCTAGAAACGTGACAGTTTTATGCGATCTTAAGCTGAGAGGAATAAGCGCGGAAAATTCAATTAAGGAGTGATCTGAAACAGAGGAATCAATAGGGAAGACAGTCAAATCCTTGATAGAAATAGGGGAGTCACTGAATGAGAGCACTATGTCGAGGGTGTGACCATGTTCATGAGTAGAACCGCATACATGATTCGCTAAACCATAGGAAGATATTAACTCAAGAAACGAAGAAGAACACGATTTGAGATGAGGGGCATCTAGCCAAAGATTAAAATCGCCGCAAAAGAGAATCCTAGAAGAAAACATAGAAATAAGCGTATCAATGAGAACAGTAAACTCATCTAAGAAAACAGAACTAGATACATAGTTACCACGATAGATTGAAATAATACAGACAGGGAGAGAGTAACGGCTAGTGATCTTACAGCAAACATATTCGAAGGAATTTATACACACATCTAGCTTACATTGAATAAGACGAATACAATCAGAATTAAAAATAATAGCAACACCACCACCAACAGACTTAGAGGAATTATAACTATTGATGGAGCGAGACTGGTGATAAGCGGAGTAGTTAGAAGGAAGACAGCTATTAAAGGAAGATATTTCAGAGAGAGAAAGCCAAGACTCATTCACAAAGAAAATGTCATAATTAACTAAGACAGAGAGAAAGAGAGAAATTTTAGACCTAATAGAACGTAAATTCCAAAGAGCACATCTTACATATTTACAATTAGCAGAAACAGATGGTGACATATTAAAATTAGGTTTAGGTGAAGAACACTTAGCGGTAAGACGAGAATGAGGATGACGAGTAGAATCATTGTCGCTGGAGGAGGACGAGGCTGGAAGATCTGGCTGGTCATTGGTCGGGTCTAGTTTCCCGGACGGCAGTCATCGATGGTCTGAGTGCGATGGAAGACCCGAGTTCTCGCCGAGATTAGGCACGGGCACGCAGGGTCGAAGGATGAGTGGCTGGCGTTGCTACGACCAGCTCGCACACAGTTAGCGCATTTGCGCGCATCC
>OU696597.1:5932484-5937484 GCA_916048095.2 Sacculina carcini | reverse complement strand
TAAGACAGAGCCTTGAGGTACACCACAAGTTAGTGGGCAAGCGTCACTACAAGAATCAGCAGAGGTAGAAACAAACTGAAGTCTATCAGAAAGATAAGAGCGAAAGAAAGAGAGAGCTGTGCCGCTAATGCCTAAATCTAACAGAGTATCAATAAGAAGCAGATGATTAACAGTGTCAAATGCAGCAGAGAAGTCTAGTTGTATAAGTAGAACATCATTACCAGAGAGAGTAGATTTGACAATAGAATCATAGAGAAAAATTAGAGAAGTTTCTGTAGAGTGAAAGTGACGGAAGCCAGACTGCTCAGGAAGAAACAAATTGTTAGATTCAAGATATTCAGATATCTGTATGTAGGCAGCCATTTCAAGAACCTTAGACAGCCAAGGAATTCTAGAGATTGGTCGATAGTTAGAGAGCGTGTTAGTATCTAAATCAGATTTCTTAAGTATAGGGATAATACTGGCAGTTTTAGATGCAAGAAATTCCCCAAGAGTGAAAGAAGCATTGATGAAATTAGCTAAGAAAGGGAGAAGTAATTCAATGGAGTGAGGAATCCTGGAAAGATCAATGGGATCGAGAGATGAAGAATGAATATGAACACGTCTTAAAATAGTCCTACAATCAGAGAGGGCAACTGAAGTAAAATAGTGAAAAACAGAGGAGGGTAAGGGCGGAGAGGATAATGGTAGAGCAGCAGGGAACAAGCAGCGAATCTTATCGATTTTAGACTGGAAGAAATTCATAAATAAAGAAGGCAACCGATTAGAGGCAGAATCTGGGAAAACAAGACTACGGGAATTACCTAAAAGACTGTCAAAAAGCTTCCAAAGTTTCTTAGAGTTAAGACATGAAGAAATTTTAGAATTATAGTAAGATTTCTTGGCGGAGTCGCAAAGAAGATGATGATGACGGCGGGCAGAACAGAAAGATTGCCAGGAAGAGTCAGTCTTGAGACGACGCCATTGGCGCTCAAGCCGACGAAGGGAGGTTTTTGAATTTTTAATATCAGAGTTAAACCAAGGACAGCGAGTATTAGTGGAACGAAAGACTTTAATAGGAATAAAGGTTGATTTGAGAGAATCGAGGGATGAGTTAAAGTATCCTAAGAGAGAATTAGGTGGTATATGAACGAAACATTCAGTAGCAAAAGACAAATGCATATTGACATAAAGAGAGTCCAAATCAGCGTTACGATAATCCGAGAAACTAATAAGTTTGGGAGATTTGTAAGTGATAGGGAGGCGGGCAGAAAATTCAACTAATGAGTGATCAGAAATGAAGGAATCAATAGGAAAAACAGTGAGATCTCTAATAAGAATAGTAGAATCAGAGAAAGAAAGGAGGAGATCAAGTGTGTGGCCGTGAACATGAGTAGGGCAGCAGATATGATTACAAAGACCTAATGAATCGATTAATTGTAAAAACATAGAAGAACAAGACTTGAGATGGGGCGCATCAACCCAAAGGTTGAAGTCACCACAAATCACTATTCTTGAAGAAAAAATTGGAAGAAGTGTGTCTATAAGAGAAGAAAACTCATCAAGAAAAATTGAGGAAGAGAAAGAATTAAGACGGTAAATGTTGACAATACATACAGGCAGAGTAGTTTTACCTATTACTTTACAACAGATGTATTCAAATGACTTAATAGGAATTTCTACACTACATAGATAGGCATTAATGATGTTAGAATTATAGACAAAAGAAACACCACCGCCAGAGCATTTAGTAGGATTAGATACATTCAAAGGGCGACAATTATGAAAAGCTGAGTAGCCAGCAGGAAGAGAGCGGTCAAAGGAGGATATTTCAGCAACAGAGAGCCATGACTCAATAATCAGAAAAATATCATACTTAGGAAGGATGGACGCAAAAAGTGATATTTTAGACCTAATAGACCTGAAATTCAAGAAAGCAAATTTTAATAAACCAATTGCATTATTAGATTTAGAACGAGAAATAATAGAAAATGAATCAGAGAGAGAAGAAAGACACTTATCAGCGGATGAAGTGCTGATTGAAGGAAGCAGAACTGCAGATCCAGTATCTATTTCCGAAGTCGACTGCTGAGCACAATCAGTCAGGCCGGAGGTCACATCTAGTTTTCCGAGTTGGAATCCTCGACGGTCTGAGTGCGGCTGATCAGATGAGTCCTCGATGATGTGAAGCAAGGACACGACGGGTCGAATGACGTGTGGCCGACGTTCGCACGACCCGCACGTGACCCGCACACACACACACACACACACACACACACACACACACACACACACACACACACACACACACACACACACACACACACACACACACACACACACACACACACACACACACACACACACACACACACACACACACACACACACACACACACACACACACACACACACACACACACACACACACACACACACACACACACACACACACACACACACACACACACACACACACACACACACACACACACACACACACAGTCCTGTTCAGTCCTTCACCGGAGAAGGTTGTGTCTGTGGCCCGGCTCCTCAGTTAGGTTAGGTGTGTATTTAAAAGTGCTCGCGCGATTTTGTGAGCGTGTCCGGTCGCGTGTTTACACGTTTACCGTGACACCTGTCACCATCAATCATCGCGGTGGCCGTTACGCAGAGCGACTGCGCGTGTAAATACCCCAGTGTGCCAGTGTGTTTATTGTGCCAGCGTTTCCCCTTCTAGTCATACCCACCTTTCTAGTCATCGACCACCCACATTGTGCCAGTGAAATTCGTGTATATTGAATAATGTGTGTATATAGTTTCGTGTAATTGTAGCCTGCAATGACGCAAGAGCTACATCATTTGTCGTGCGCTGTTTGTGACTCCACAAACGGAGCGCGACAGACGCACAATGATGTGGCTCTCTGCAGAGCATGCGACGTATTCTGGCGGCGACACCAGGACAGCGGCGTGCGGGAGAGACAGTGCGACCGTGGAGGCAGCTGTCGTCTCACTCCGCACGACAGATCGTGTGCGCCATGCCGTCTAGCCCGTTGCCAAGCTGTCGGAATTCAGGCCGAGCGGGCCCCCAGCGCAGACACGGGATCCGACCCCGCGCAGCCGTGTCATCACTGCGGCATTGCCAACAGCAGAAGGCGGGTGATTTCCTGCGCGCAATGTGAGCGGTTATTCCACCTCACTTGCGTGGGAATCACCCGGGCGCAAGCCGACGTCTTGCCGGTGTGGCATTGCGGGGCGTGCATGCAGAGCCGCGGTGCGGATGGCGACGTGGACCCGCCAGCCGACGGTAACACCACTACTCCGACAGACCTGGCTGCGGCGCTTGCCGAGCTCAGACAGCAACGCCGAGTGCGTCAGCATGTCCCACGTGCGCTGCGTCATCGGGTGGCAGCCGACCTCGCACAGCACATCACGGCGGCTCTGGAACAGCGCTCCCTCTTGGCCTGGTGGAAGCTGCTGTCATACGCCTTGACGGGTCCGATCAGCTCCGACGCAGCAGCAAGGAAGAGGCGGGGCACACAAAACCGAGGGCGATCACAGCACGACGAAGACGAGGCCAGATCCCGCGGCGTCAGAGCCAAGTGCGCCGATGGAGACATTGGTGCAGCGCTCCGCCTGCTGACATCCAGCGACTGCTTGGCCGGGGACGACGAGGCAGTGACCGCCGAGCTCGAGTGCAAGCACCCGCCTGCATTGCCGGACGAGCAGCTGCAGATGCATGACGCCGGAACACTGCCGATTTTTGAGGAGCACGAGATCCGCTCCGTCGTGCACTCGATGCCCAAAGGCTCATCGGGAGGACTGGACGGAATACGGCCGCTACATCTCCGCCAGCTCATCGCGCCACAGACGTTTGAAGCGGGTGCCCAGCTGCTGAAGGCACTGACGCAGCTGCTGAAGGCACTGACGCAGCTGTGCAACTGTTGTGTACAGGGTCGCATCCCGGACTTCGTGCTCGGCGCATTCTACAGCGTGCAACTAATCGCATTGCGCAAGAAGTCCGGCGGGCTGCCCCCAGTAGCCGTCGGCAGTGTTTTGCGGCGCCTCGCCAGCAAACTGATCGCTGGCAAAATGACGAGCGCAGTCGCACAGCAGTTGCGCCCCGTTCAGCTCGGAGTGGGGTGCAAGCTGGGCTGCGAAGCGGCCGTGCACGCCACGCGCGCTTTCGTCAATGAGGCTAACGGTCGGCATGGGCACATTCTGCTGAAGCTGGATGTGACCAACGCCTTCAACACCATCAGTCGGCGCGCGCTGCTCGACGAAGTCGCCCGTCGTTTCCCCGCTGCATTGCCGCTCGTCCAGCAGGCGTACGGCCAGCCAACCCCACTGTACCACGGCACCACGCGAATCTGGTCCTGTCGCGGTGTACAGCAGGGAGACCCGCTCGGGCCCATCTTGTTCGCCCTCGCCGTCGACCCAGTGGCCCCGTCTCTCAAGTCGCAATTGAACCTGTGGACGACGCCACACTGACAGGCCCCAGGGAATTGGTGCTTACAGACGTCAGCCGCCAGATCCCGGCCCTCGGCAGCATCGGCCTCGAGCTAAACGCCGGCAAATGCGAAGTCGTCAGTCTGGGTCCAGCCACTGACACACGACCAGCAGATACCGAAGACTCGAGCGCGGCCGTCACATCACTGCTTGCCTCGGCCACAGTCACGCAGCTCTCCGACCTCCATCTGCTCGACGCACCAGTGCAGACGGGCGGCATTGCAGAGGCGCTCAACAGAATCGAGGGCCAAACGTCCCTGCTGATCCAGCGCTCAGTCAACATCGGCTCGCACCCGGCGCTGTTTTTTCTCAGCAGGTACGCATCGGTTCCGCGGGCAATATACCTACTGAGAGCAGCGCCGGTGTACCAGGCCCGCGAACAAATGGGTGACATCGACGAGCAGCTGAGATCGGCCATCAGCGATTGCTGCAATGTCGCCATGTCAGACGCACAGTGGCTGCAGGCTTCTCTTCCGGTCCGCCACGGAGGTATCGGAGCCAGACGGCTGAGC